>NW_020769348.1:1670721-1722124 GCF_900518735.1 Pseudonaja textilis
TATTATTATTATTATTATTATTATTATTATTATTATTATTATTATTATTATTATATTCATACAGTGAGCCAGATGTTCAGACTGGGTTTGGCAGTCTGGTTTTGGTCCTTACCAAGGACCCGGGATAGGCAAATCTGGATGTATGACGGTGTTACAGATATTGTCGCAGGATGGAAGCTGTTCCAAGTAAAGCTGCCTTCTGCAACTGACTGATGGAGAATTTGTCAATACCTATATTGTTCAAGTGGTGCTCCAGTTGTTCTGGAACTGGATCCAAGCCACCTATTACTAGTGGTGCTACCTTTGCTTGCTTTTGCCACAGTCATTCTATTTCTATTTGTAGGTCTTTGTATTTTGTTATCTTCTCCAATTCTTTTCCTTCTTTTCTACTGTCTCCAGGCATTGCCACATCCACTATCCAGACTTTTTTATCTTTCTTATCAACAATTGTTAAGTCTGGGGTATTACATGTTAGATGCCTGTCTGTTTGAATTCTAAAGCCCCAGAGTAATTTAACTTCTTTATTTTCTATGACTTTCTCTATTTAATTGTCCCATCAGTTTTATTATTATTATTTTCTCTGTTGCCTGGAAAGTACACTCAGTGCTTTCAGAGTTGAGCTGCTACCGGTTCTCCCTGGTTTGGGTGAACCCTTAGCTGACCGGTAGCTAATTTTATGGTTGGTTTGACGAACCGGCAAAACACAATCCTGGCTGGCCCCACCCCACCTGCCCTTCCCTTCCCAGGAGTCTCCACGTAGCCTATTTTGGATCCCAGGTAAGTGCAGCACCCACACAGAGGTTCAGGGAGGGTGAAAAGCTGCCCGCCCAGAAGTTTGGGAAGGCCAGAAATTGACCCTTTTCTGGCCTTCCCAAATTTCCAGGACCCATTTTCATCCTCTCGGAGACTCAAGGAAAGCCCAGGGAGGGCAAAAAACAGGCCTACCAAAGAGCCTCTGAAGTCTGGGGAGGTCATTTGCACCCTCCTGGAGGCTCGAGGAAAGCCTCCGGAGCCTGGGGAGGGCGAAAACGCCTCTCACCCCACAGTGGTGTAGGAGGCCGACTAGGCCAGTGGTCCCCAACCACCGGGCCCCGGACCGGTACCGGTCTGTGGATCATTTTGTACTGGGCCGCCTACTTTGCTTGGGAGCTGCCATCTTGTTTCGATGGCGCTTGAGAAAGTGCTTCCGGGTAAGCTTGTCAGTCGTCGGTTGGATGGAAAGCGGCGTTTGGGTGCTGAAGGAATCCTCGCGCCTTAGTTTCGTTGAAGGGGGTGGTGGCTTCGAACGAAGAGCCGTCCCGATGGCGGTGGAGTCAGAAAGAGAAAAAAAAAGAAAGAGTCCGAAAAGCCCATCGACCGCGAGAAGATACAAAGGAGGAGTTGAAGGTGGCGGGGAGAAGCGGGGCATGGCTGGCTGGCCAGTTGCTCAGCTTGCCTTGCCTTGGTCGTGTGTGCTGATGCCAGTACCGGTCCGTGGATCATTTTGTGATGCCGGTACCGGGCCGTGGTACAAAAAAGGTTGGGGGCCACTGGACTAGGCCATACCCACCACGCCCACGCCCACCCAGCAACCAGTTGCTAAAATTTTTGAAACCCATCCCTGAGTGCTTCTGTACTGGAGACAAATTCCTTGTATGTCTAAATCATACTTGGCCAATAAAGTGTTCACTTCAATTAAATGCAAACTGAATTAAAGTTAAATTGAAACCTTTCAGAAAGGCAGTGGTTTTGGAATCAATGAATCAACAAGACTTTCCAATTAAGAATTATATTTAAATTGAATATTAAAGGTCTTCATATTAAAAGTTACGAAACAATTTGCTCCTTTTCACTGTGCTCTGAGAGCTTAAGACATAAGGAGAAACAGCTTGATGTCCCTCTTGAGGGTGGATAGTGAGGTTTTAATTGCTTAGAGATGGGGGTTTTTTTTAAGTTAATGTTTCCCCTCTTTTTAATATTGCTGATAAGATAGATAATTAAAACAACTTTAGGAGTCATCAGCTCCAGTGCTAAACTCACTGGTCACACTTCTGCTTAGAACTGGGTTGACATAACACAATTTTATGCTTGGCATTTTACTGAACTATACAGCTATGTAGGAGAGAAAATTTCATCCATAAATCACAACGATGCACAGCAAGTTTCGTTTAAAACTGGGGGGGGAGGGGAGAACTTATCCCATACATACGGATGTCCCCGTATTTTTAGAACAATTACAGCATCTGAGGGGAAAAAAATCATTTTTCCCTCTTGGCTTGCACAAACTAACTGTATGGAAAGCTCAGAACACAATCCTGCATAGTTGTGGCTTTCTCTCTGTCTACAAAACCCAATCCCTGTCAGACACACTCTTGAGCTTTCTTTCCTGCTTTGTCGGGATGCACAGGAAAAAAAAAGTGCATTTTTGGCACAACCGCTGAAACAAATATAAGCATTTAACATCTGGTTCACACAAATCAGACTGATGGGACCTTTAATGCAGACATACCCGCAATGTATGACACAGGAAATCAACATAAGCATGTGTGCACACTTGGAGCTGCCGAAGAATTCCACTAGGATCCTGCTGGGAGTAAATTTCACTCCCCGCGGATTCATACTAAACCCATAGCAAGATGAACACTAGTAGGAATTTATCTTCTGAATGTATGTATGTACAGGTAGAGCCTGGTGGTGCAGTGGTTAAAGTGCAGTATTGCAGTTTAAACTCTGCCCACAGTCTGGAGTTCAATACTGATGAGACTTGACATTGCCTCAGCCTCCATCCTTCTGCGGTTGGTAAAACCAGCTTGTTGGGAACCTATGCTGACATTGTACAGAGTACTGTACAGCACTATACAATTGTGGGAAGAAATATCCATCTGGTTTAATTCCAAGCCAGAAGGTAGGCACTGGATATAAAATGGAGGCTGGAGGCTGATTGGAAAGAGGGTCCATTTATTGATGAAGCACAACCATCAAGAACATGTGATTCTGGGCAGCTGACAAAATGGAGTTGACAGTGGGGGGGCGGTTATACCTTCTTTGGGCTTTGCACTTGAGCTTTCTATTCCTGTGCAAGAACATGTATTCTATTGGTTGTTGTCAGATTCCTATGGGGTCATATTAGGGTTAAGTAGGGGTCATAGCTGGCTCTATAGGCAAAAGAGGAAATGCAAATCCTAGGTGCTTGTCTGAGTTAATCTGGTCAGCCTCAGGGAGTTTCAAAATATCCTGAATGGATTACCAAACTCCATTTCTAAAAGCTGCCTCTTGAGTTTCTGCTTGGGGGCAGGGAGACTGCTTCTTGCCTCGTTAAAAAAAACATGTTTCTCCATTTCTCCCTGTGGAGAAATATAATATTCAGCCTTTTTAAAAATATTTCCCAAAATATTTCATTCTTCTAGGAGGGGTAGGCGCTGACTTTCTACACTGTAAAGCACTATGGGGCGGTATATAAATTTAAGTCAGGGGTCCCCAACTCCCAATCTATGGACTAGTACCAGACCATGGTCTGTTGGGAACCAGGCCGTGCAAGTGGTGGGCAACATGTGTAGGATCTGGATTGCGCACAGAAAACCCTCTGCTCCCCTGCCGCTGCCACCAGTCTGTGGAGCCAAAAAAGATTGAGGACTGATGGTCTAAGTGCTACTGCTAGCCCTTGAGCTACGATAGTTTGTTTTGCAACCGTTCAAAGGTACAATGGCCCTGGGGGGGGGAAATAGCTTATGACTAGTCCTCACAGAACCACTGCAGCATCCTCACAGCCACATGATCAAAATTTGGGTGCTTGGCAACCAGCATTTAATTACAACAGTTGCAGCATCCCCGTGATTGCCATTTGCAACCTTCCCAGCAGGCTTCCAACAGGAAAGGCAATGGAGGAGAGTGGATTTGTTTAACATTTATATGATTCACTTAACAATCGCCATGCCGTTGCAAAGATTTGCTTAACAATTGTGGCAAAAAGAAGGTCACGTAAGTCATCCAGTATATGACTCATTGAACCACTGTCTTGCTTAGCATCAGAAATTCTGGTCTCAATTGAGGCCTACCTGTATGTACGTGAAGAAACTGAAATGAATTAAATGGTTTGCCCTGGCCTGCCTACTGCTTTGTCTTGTCCAAAACCACTTGTGCCTGACTCCCTAATGTTACAGATAGTCCTCCACTTACAATTCTTTTAGTGTCTGTTCAAAGGTACAACAGACTGAAAAAGTGAGTTATGACCATTTTTCACACAACCGTTGCAGCATCATGTGATCAAAACCAAGAGGCTTGGCAACTGGCTCATATTTATGATGGCTGCCATGTCCCAAGGTCATGTGATCACATTTTACGACCATCTGACAAGCAAAGTCAACAAAGAAGCCAGATTCACTATGTTAGTAATCTGACAACTGCAATGATTCATTTAACAAATTTGACAGGGTCATAAAATGGGGCGTTGTCTCGCTTAGAAATTTTGGGCTCAATTGTGGTTGTAAGCCAAGTGTCAGTTTTGGAAGCCATATTACCACCAGACGCTTCCACACTGCCACGTTCTTGAGCCTGGGAGGGGGGAATTTCTTGGAACGTATGTGTTTAGACATAATAGCATTCTTCTTCTAAGTCAAGGTCATGTTGTTCCTGCATCTGGCTGAGGAGTGGTCTCATTTTGGGACAGATGGTGATTGGGACATGTGATGCCATGAGGGGTGCAGGGGGTGGATTTGTAATTTTTTACTTATTGAAGGGAAACCCAGAACTTTCGGATTCGGGATTTCCCAGATGTGCCAGTTTACTAATCTAATAAAAGGAACCTTTGAGAAGATGTCTGTCTCGGAGTTATTGGTTGGAGTTGAGGTTTCCTGGAACCCTAACACTGAGGACTATCTCTGCTCAAAATGCCTCTTGGAGTAAAAAAAAGGGGGGGGGATTTTATATCTTATTGTCCTTGTTTATAGCACTTCCAATTTTTCCAGCATGTAAAGAAATATGCAAGTGCCTTAAATCAGTGTTTCTCAACCGTAGCAAATTTTAAGATGGGTGGACTTCAACTCTCAGAATTTCAAAGATGGCTGGGGAACTCTGGGAGTTGAAGCCCACCCATGTTAAAGCTGCCAAGGTTGAGAAACATTGCTTTAGAAGAATGCTAAAAGCCTCTTTTATTTGAATACATACATACCTAGTGCTACCTTCCTAGCACAATCAAGAACTTTATTAAGACTTCTCTGCCACCAAAATTGGAAATTTAACAAGCCCCTTATTCATAAGCTAATTTTACCTCAGAGGGCTCTCTCAGCAAAGCTGCTTGTTAGCTCTCAATCGCTTACACTATTAAAATACCAAGAAAAGAGGAGAGAGGAGGAGAAAATTACTTCAGAATCATTAAAGTCCTGCATCACACGAGCCTCTTCAGTCAAAAATTGAATGAGTGAAACAGCACTTGATAATGCCAGCGTCTGAAAAAATAAAAAAACCCTCGTTTTAAATTCCTGTCTCCTAGTACCAATTTATTTCCCTTTTGCCTGGATTTACTGACTCCAGTAAGCCAATATAAGCATAAAAATGCACAACTCGGATATTAACAGAATAACAGACTTGGAAGGAACCTTCCAGGTCCTCAAGTCCAACCCCTTGCTTAAGCAGGACACCTTATATGATTTCAGACAAATGGTTGTCCAATCTCTTCTTAAAAACTTCCAGGGTTGGAGCTCCCACACCTTCTGGAGGCAAGTTGTTCTCCTGATTAATTGTTCTAACTGTCAGGAAATTTCTCCTTAGTCCTAAGTTGCCTCTCTCCTTGATTAGTTTCTACCCATTGCTTCTTGTCCTGCCTTCAGGTGCTTTGGAGAATAGGTTGACTTTGAGGGTGGCCCATCCATGAACAATGAGAAATGGAATTCGCCTATGTTCAAAAGATGCTGCTGGTCAGGAATGTTTTCATTGGGATTCCTGCATTGAGTAGGTGGTGGACTCCATAGTCGTAGAGACATCACAACTCAAGAAAAATGCTGAGGAACTGGTAAGAGCACATTGGAAAGAGTGTCGAAAAGAATGACAAATATGGTGAGGGGCTTAAATGCTAAAGTGAAAAGAATTGGGCATGTCTAGTCTCCAGAACAATTATTGCATTCTTCAAATACATAGCATCTGAATGTGGGAAAGGAATAATGAAGTTTTATAGGAGATTCAAACTCAAAATAAGGACGGACTTCCTGACCATGAGCATGAATAAGCAATAGAACAGCCTATCTCCTGGAACTGGGGAGTACCAATGTACCAAGACTGAAGGTTTTCAAGCAAAGGGTGGACAGTCATTCTTCTGGGACAGTCTAAGCTAGGGGTCACTACCAGGCCACAGACTGTTCAGAACCAGGCCGCGGAAGCAGTGGGTGAGCACACGTGAGTGCAGATCCACTTGTGCACTCAGCACAAGTGCACTTGTGCAACTCTGTTTACACAAAAGGTATGCGTGCCCACTGTTTGGGCAAATGGAGCTATGCTCACAACCAGTGAACCGATTGGTAACGTAAGTGTATTCTGAAACATTCTGATTCTAAACCATACTTAAAATACTTAAAACTTTGCACAGATGCAAATTTTGGTTATTTGAAGCCTTGATTAATCCTGCACTGATTGGGGGGCGGGGCGTGTTTGTTGTATGAAGCCAGACCCCTTGGTTAGTTAATGAAATGATATAGTGTGTGAAGCTAGATAGCAGGATAATGGAATAATCCAGTTAAGCATTTTGAGCAAATGACATTATTATACAGTATATACATGTTGCTTGTTAAGATTTTCCTGAATGTCTTCATTCAAGGTTCATTTTTCTCTCTCCCCCCACCCCCACTTTTTTTTTCTTTGCTGTCTCCCTCTTCTGCCTTTGAAATCAGTGACTTTCCATTAAATAAGACTAGGTGATTGCTTTTTAACTGTTTAGTTCCCACTGTTTTGAATGAACCATATCTGATTGTTTCAAATTAAATAACTTTGATTTGGATGGGGCTGGCCCCGTGCATTTGAATTCAAGATGGATATTCCTACTGTCCCTTTTCCTAAGAAAGGAGAGAGAGAAAGCAGAGAAAGCAGGCTGCAAACTCATTAAGAAAACCTTTTCCGCGGTTTGGTTTCCCAAAGAAGTTACCCACTGTAACATTTGCAAAGAATTTAAAGCAACTTACAAGAGCTTTTACTTGATGAGGTCAAAAAGCGATCGTAGGAATGATCAATTTTCTCCTCTGTCCCGCAAGAATGACAATTTACTCTGTGGTGCTGGGAATTGGAGGTGATTTCTGGAGAGTTTAATTGAATGAATACCTGAATAATAAATCACCTGGCTTCACTATCCTTCATGCTCTTTTATAGAAAAACTACTTCAGGCTCAAAACCCACACCGGAGCTGATGTTTATTTTAATCCAAGTTCGCCTCCTGGTTTTTTGAACAATGACAATCGTCTCCAACTTCCTGGTGACAAAATTGTAATGGTACCCAGGTTGATAACTTCTGGGGAATCCATACAAATGAATATGGAGTAATTTAGACAGGATTTTGCCTTCCTTCAGATTTCTGAGGAATGAATTGGAGAAAATCCTTCTCCAATTTCTCCAACTTTCCAGATTGGGATCTGTCTTATCAATTATCCATGTACAGCAAGAAGTTACTTCCAGATACAGGTAATCCTTGATTCATGACCACCATTCAGCCTGAAATTGCTAAGCAAGGCAGTTAAGTAACTTGTGCTCCATTTTATGACCTTTTCTTCCCCCAGTTGTTAAGCAAATCATTGCAGTTGTTACGGGAATCTGGCTCCCTACCCCCACTGATTTTGCTTGTAGGAAGCTGCCTGGGAAAGTCACAAATGGTGATCATGTGATCCTAGGACACTGCAACTGTCATAAGTACATGACAGTAGCCCAAATTTTGACCATGTGACCATGGGGATGCTGCAATGGTTGTTAAGTGTGAAAGTCGCTTTTTTCAGTGTCATTATTGTAACTTTGAACACTCACTAAATGAATGGTTGTAAGTGGAGGACTACCTATACTTGTTTCTTATGAATCATGTATGGATTGCTACTTGTGGGCAGGATAATCCACATATCAGCTTTCAAGAAAAACTTGACTCCAACAGATAACTCTGAACCAGACACGTTCTCAAAGTTCCCTTTTATTAGAGTAGTAAATTGGCACATCTGAGAAATCCCGAATCTGAAAGTTCCGAGTTTCTCTCCAATAAGTAAAATATTACAAATCCATCCCCTGCCCTCATCATTTCATCACATGCCCCAATCACCATCTGTCCCAACTTGAGACGGCCATCTCAGCCAGGTGCAGGAACAACATGACCTTGACTCTAAAAAAGAATGCTATTATGTCTACTACATATGCTACATGCAAATCCCCCCTCCCATCTTCCCAGGCTCAAGAATGTGGCAGCGTGGAAACTTCTGGTGCTATCATGGCTTCCAAAGCTGACACCACATTCATGGATGCCTGTTGGTAGGGACAATTAATCTCCCATGCATCATGACATCATCATGATATTGCAATGACTAATCAGCTACGATAATCCTTGCCCAGACCACTGGCAGACAGACACGAAAGTCCCCCAAATATTTGGAGAAGTGAGAAACAGAAAAATGAGAAGGAGGCTCTTTAAAACTGGGAGCTAAAAAGAGAATTGCAATAAAATAGGAGAAACATAAAAAATATGAAAAGTGGAATCATAAAGAAAAATAAAGAGACAATGTAGAAAGTTGAAAAGCCCCTGCAGAAAAAAATAGGGAAATTCAGGTTTCTTCTTCACATTTTTTTTCCTTTTTTATCATTTTTGTTTTAAAGAAAACTATTATTTTCTACCCTCTCCTCATTTTTTTCAAGCTTTCCCCCAAGTAGCTAGGAAGTTATAAGCAGGAAGTCTCTGTGGTTCCAATTTGTTCATATTTATTTTAGGGGATTTATGAGAGTTCTCATTGCAAATGAGTAGCATATGTCCCACCCTTCATAAATTACAGTATGGTACCAAGAAAACAAATATTATGACATTAGTATTAATGGTTGGTTTTATGATTTTATAAACTGCTTGTGGTCCATGTGAAGTCATTGACGTAGAAATGTCATAAATCAATTGATTGATCCATCCATCCTTGGTGACTGGCTGCAGAGATCTAGGCCTAGTTATTATCCTCATATTGAATGCCAGATATCATTTTAATTCTTGCAAAAGTCATGTTCAGGGACCACACTGGAGTCAAGACTGGGAGGGCCAAAGACGCTATCTTGCATTACAATATTTTATAAATTATAGTGTTACAAGATTTGAACACAACACTAAATAAAACACACTTAAAAATAATGTTTTGTTACGATTCTGAAACCACGTTTTATTTTAAGGTTTTGTTAGTCTTCTTACGCTTCACTGTTCACGGGTCTTGAAGATAGCTTACCCAGGGAAGTGAGATAAGGTTAACAGTCCAACAGTAACCTCTCTTTAGATAACTATAACCTCAGACAAGTTAGAAGTCTTGGTAAAGAAGGAAGTTCCCTATATGGCATGCTGGTGAGATGGGAAATGGGTGATTGGGAAATGGGATGGAATTCTTTAGGAGAGGCTGATTTTTCAGATAGTCTTTGACTTATAACCAATCATTCAGTGGCTGCAGTTACAACAAACACTTACAAAAGGAATTTATGACCATTTTTCACATCTACAACCAGAGGTGGTATTCAGCAGGTTCTGACCAGTTCTGGAGAATCGGTAGTGGAAATTTTGAGTGGTTTGGAGAACTGACAAATCCCACCTCTGACTGGTCTGGCCCCCATCTATTCTCTGCCTCCCGAGTCCCAGCTGATCGGCTGGATCTTCTTTTGGTGCTCTGCACAGGAGAACAGAGCTGGAAAGCATGTTAGTGGGATGGGGAGGGAATGGGGATTCTGCAGTAACCTTCCCCCAGGAGTGGGGCGGGAATGGGGATTTTATAGTATCCTTCCCCTGCCATGCCCACCAAGCCACACCCACAGAGCCGTTAGTAAAAAAAATTGAATCCCATCACTGCTTACAACAGTTGTTGTATCCCCATGGTCATGTGATCAAAAATCAGTCACTTGTCAACCGGTTCATACTTGCAGTGTCCCAGGACCAGTGTAATGTAATCACCTTTGTGACTTTCTGAAAAGCAGTCGATGGTGAAGCCAGATTCACTTAATAACCATGTTACTAACTTAACAATTGCAATGTTTCACTTAACAACAAAAAAGTTTGTAAAATGGGGCAAAACTCACTTAACAATTTTTTCAACTAGCAAGAGAAATTTTAGGTTCAATTATGGTCATACGCCGAGGACTTCCTGTACATTTAGATCACTGGTAGTACCTTTCAGGGGTTACGTAACTTATAATTTCTCAGTTATAGATTTCATACAATTTTGGAAGGAAGGAAGGAAGGAAGGAAGGAAGGAAGGAAGGAAGGAAGGAAGGAAGGAAGGGGCATTTAGAAAAACGTCTGCATAGACACAGCGTATAGGGGAAAATAATACTATTCTCTCTCTCATATTCATCGGCTCAGATTACATTAAAATACATTCCTAGAGATTTGGCTGCAATGCTAAACACATTTTTAGAGTTCTATTTATTATCAAAACGTCTCAGCGGAAGAGACTGAATTGAATGAGGTACAAAACTTGGCAAACTTTACTGTACTGCGAAATAAAGCAGACCTGACAAGATCCAACGAAACAGAAACAGGTTTTAATAAGACCTCTCTCAAGGCATAGCAGGAAAAACACACACATACACAAAAACAGAATCTACAACTTTTAAGCAAAAAATCCTAGACAGAAACAAAAATTTCCTTTGCTGCATCTGGTTGCTAGACAGCATGGATGCAGATCCCTTAACTAAGTTTCACCCAACTGCCCCCATCTTTTGACCTCTGTTATTATTCCTAACCAACTTTGTCTCCCCAGAATAGCTGAAATAAATCCGGTCTGTTTACACTGCCAGGATGAGGGACCACTAGAAAATTCAGTTCTGTAGGATATACTAGAAGTTGGAGGAGGATGGATCCAAAAAGTAACACTGGCAAACCACTTCTATATAATTGCCAAGAAAACTTCATCATCATCACAAAGAACTGAATTTTCCTGAGAGGAAAATTTAAGTTCCCTTTCTCTACTTTGCAATGAGAAATTATTTCCCCCTTTTTTGTTATAAATCTTGATATACAGTATATTGCTTCAATATGGTAAAACTTTTACAGTATAATATTGAATATTATTGACAGTTTATTATTTAGATAACTTATTGGAAATAGAACAGAGAGAAAAACATTCTATTGATATCGATTACAATTTAGGCTATCAGTAATACAAACATGAAAATCATTTGGCATTTTCATCCAAAATTGGGGGGGAAATCCTGCTGCCACTCACATCAAAATGTTTGTTATACAATCTTAACTTATTACAATCTAAAGTTAATTACTCAGAGTAACACTACAACAGAGATTTTAATATCATCTATCCATCCATCCATTCACCCCTTCTCTCTCTCCCTCCCTCCCTCTCTCTCCCCCCCTATGTCTCCCTATCATCTCTCTCTTCTTTCTCTCTATGTCTCTATCATCTGTGTGTGTGTCTATCATATCTCTCACTTGCTCACTCCCTCTCTCGTCCTCCCTCTCTCATCCTGTCTATCTATCTATCTATCTATCTATCTATCTATCTATCTATCTATTCATCCATCCATCCATCCATCCATCCATCCTACAGTATCAATCATTTATCTCAGCAGTCCTCAACCTTTGTGGCTTGGTGGTCCAGCTTGTGGGGTAAGGAAAGACAGGAACTGGGCCATATGACTGGTAGGAAAGTGAGTGACCACCTGCCCGCCGCATGCACAAGTTGAGTTGTGCGTGTGCTCCGGCCGGCCACTCACACAACCCAATTCCAAATTCCCTGATCTATCTATCTATTTATTTTATTTATTTATTTTTATTTGTCAATTGCTTACAAGGTAACAGGTATAAGTAAAAACATAGTTATGAATACATGGATACATATAAGAAAAAGAAAAAAGAAAAAAGAAACAATAGGACAGGGACGGTAGGCACGTTGGTGCGCTTATGCACGCCCCCTACAGACCTCTTAGGAAAGGGGTGAGGTCAATAGTAGACAATCTAAGGTTAAAGTTTTTGGCGTTTGGGGAAGAAACCACAGAGTCAGGTAGAGTATTCCAGACATTGACCACTCTGTTGCTGAAGTCGTATTTCCTGCAATCAAGTTTGGTGCGGTTAACCTTGAGATTGTATCTATTGTTTGCTCTTGTGTTGTTATGGTTGAAGCTGAAGTATTCATTAACAGATAGGATATTGTATGATTTTTTTAATACTATACTTAGATTGGACCGAAGGCGGCATAGTTCTAGATTTTCTAGGTCTAGAATTTCAAATCTGGTGGCATAAGGTATTCTGCAACGAGTAGAGGAGTGGTGAACTCTTCTTGTGAAATACTGTATTTCTGGACTTTCTCAACTGTGTTAATATCAAATACATAATGTGGATTCCAGACTGATGAGCTGTATTTGAGTATTGGTCTAGCAAATGTTTTGTATGCTCTAGTTATTAGTGTAATATTACCAGAGAAAAAGCTACATAAAATTAGGTTAACAACTCTTAATGCCTTTTTGGCTATGTAGTTACAGCGGGCTCTAGCGCTTAGGTCATTTGAGATGAGTACTCCAAGATCCTTGACAGAGTTTGGATCATCAACAAGGTCTTGACTAATCAGCCTGTGTTTTATTTTCTGATTTTTTTTGTCAATATGTAAGACAGAGCATTTATTTGTTGAGATTTGAAGTTGCCATTTGTTTGACCATTCTGATACATAGTCAAGGTCTTTTTGAAGGGTAGCAATATCGTCTTGGTGTTGAATAGCTTTACATCATCTAAGTCATGTTAATGAAAGAAAGAAAAAGATGAACAAAACAAATTTAACCAAAGTTCAAATAATGGAAGGGAAAACAAATTGAAAAAAAAGGAATGGCAAAAAAGCGGAAAAAAATGATTAGGTTCCTGACTGTTCCTTTTTATATATTTGTTGATTTGCAATATATGTAGGCCTTTAACACTCCTTACAAACTGGTCTCTTATATTGCCATGCTGCATGCTGCATTGTATGCATGGGAGTCGTTCTTGCTTAAATTTACTTAAACAACTATTGTTGTATATATACTGTTAGTTTTGCCACAGTTGCCATTAGTTGTGTATTCTCCAAGTTTTAAGTTCTAATGACATATAGTGAGAATTGTGTCCTTTTTCCACTGTTGAGCAAAATGTATTCTCACTGCAGTTAAACATACGCAGCTAGTCCTTGTTTAACAACCAACCAAGCTATGCTGGCTGAGGAATTCTGGGAATTGAAGTCCCAAAGTCTTAAAAGTTGCCGAGTTTGAGGACTTCTCTTCTCTTCTCTTCTCTTCTCTTCTCTTCTCTTCTCTTCTCTTCTCTTCTCTTCTCTCTTCTCTTCTCTTCTCTTCTCTTCTCTTCTAATTTTACTCTATTCTACCCTACGCTATCCTACTCTACCCTATCTCAGGATGGCATTGAAAAAGCAAGCTTACCATCAGTCCTCAAAATTGTGGCTATCATAAAGTCGACCCCCCGTTCACATGATCATGATTTGGGTGCTTACAATTGGAGTGAGTTTACTATGATTTGCAACCTTCACAGCCAGCTTCCGATAGGCACAGTCAATGGGGAAGACGGCAGGAAGTCATAAGTTTAAGTCATATGACACACTTAATGGTTGTGGGCGATTTTCTTAACAGCCACAGCAGAACAGAGGACACAGATTTCACTTAACAGCCACGTCACTTAGCAATGGAGCTGCTGGTCCCAATTGCAGCTCCGAAGTGAGAACTGAATATACTCCCGACGCCTATTTTTCCCCACCAAGAAAAACAACAACCCTGTGAGGTGGGCTGGGCAGAGAGAGAATGACCGGCTCAAGTCACTCCACCGACTGAAAGTCCTAAGGGGAGTGCTAGAACTCCCAGCCTCCTGCTTTCTGGGCCAGCAGAGCTATCATTCAAGCCAGTCCAATATCTTATCAGCTAACAAAAAAAGATTCATATCAGATATAATTGCCAGTCAACTGGCAACAAACCCTCCCGTTATGAAAAGGCAGTGAAACGAAGTGAACATTGCATCGAGAGCAGATGGTAAGAACAGCAACACACCATCTTATGACAGCTGAGCAAAAGTGCACAGCTGCCAAAGCACTTCAGCTAGGAAGCACCTGGACTTCACATTGTCCTCTGCACCTGAGAGGGAGTGAGAGCAAGGAGCAATCGTTCTCAGCCTGTTCCTCTCTTAAAGCTTGAATAGGATATCTGAGCCCTCCCAGGTAAACCAGATGGGAAACATGACCAGATGAGCTAATTCTGCTGTATGCTGTAAGGCTGCATTAACTGAATATTGCAAGTCTGAAAGTCCAAATCTCCCACTGTCACTTTCCACAGTCCGATCCATTAAGCCGGGACCTGTCTAAGTTTCTTTCTCTGACCATTAAACAACTGCAGGCCCCTCCCTCTCTTATCTGATCCTTTCTTAGGTGGCATCTCTTCTCATTGTTCTTTTATTTATTTACTAGCTCCATACCCATGCTTTGCTATGAAACCATGTGGCCAGGCTTAGTTTTGGGGAGGAAAATGGGGTGTGGGGGGGAATTCTGCCTCTGTCTACCAGCATCCGTCGGTATTCATCTGGCTAGCATCCTGTCAATGTGTGAGAGAGTTCAGGGCTGTTTGGAAACTGAAACAGTATTTGCTATGTGAGCAAGAAGGAGATAGCAAGAAGCCTTGGCATGGCTTAGCTCAACTGTTCTGTACTAAAGCTGCTTGGTGCTGTGAAACTGAAACTGAAACTCCTCTCCTCTGCTTGAGTTTTGCATTTGGGTGCAGATTTCTTTTCAGATGGGGAGGGGGAGTAGAACTCCTTAGCATCAGAGCATGTTAATAATAATATAGGAAATACTAATGCTCTGATGGTCATTCCAAAAAATCCTTTCTTAGTGGGCACCTAGAAGCCAAGAGGAACATATGTGCCAAATTTCAAGTTTGTAGGCTTTGCGGTTCTGGAGATTTTTGTGATGATGCGTGAGTGGTATTTCGCTTTTATATATATAGAGAGAGAGATTTGCTTGTTTGTTTTTAGTCAGCCTATTTATATACATAACTCAAGGTGATGAACATACTTATTATTCTTGCCTTCCTCCTACTTTCCCCACAACTGTGAAGTGGGTTAGGCTGAGAGAGAAGGACTGGCCCAAAATCACCCAGCTGTCTTTTGTGCCTAAGACTGGACTAAAATTCACAGTCTCCTGGTGGTTGGCCTAACATCACTTAATCGGCTTTCAGACCTAAAGTGGGACTCGAACCCAGTTTCCTAGTGATTGGCCCAAAGTCAAACCAGCTTTCATGATATTCACAGCTTTCATGATGCTCACAGTCTCCTGGTGATTGACCAAAAGTCACCGAGCCAGCATTCATGCCCAAGATGAGACTAGAACTCATATGCTCTTGGTTTCTAGCCTGTCCAAACCACTAGACCAAAATGGCATTCCCACATACCATTATATAGGATTGTGGTTACAAAATTGTCAAAGTATGGGTATGGACATCCTTTAAAAATATGTGTACATAGTCCTCTATCCAGTGGCTTGCAGTTTCTCATGAGTCAATTAAATCCCAAGGAAATTTGCATCTGAAGGAAACTTTTCCTGTGGCACTTTTGGAGATTAGGAAATACAGGTCACAGGGAAGGCTGGCATTTTGTGAACTTCAACTACAAATGATACACTTCTGCAGTAAAAGTCCACTTTAAAACCTACTGAGGAAATAAGGCACTCAACACAACTAGAAAAATATGAATATGTTTTGCAAATTATCTGGCTAATTTTACACAGCTTAGAAGTTTTTCTAACAACCCCCCCTCACCTTTTTTTTTATTTTAAAACCCACTAGGCACTATGAGATATAGGTGGGTACAGAGATGGCCTTGAAGAAAATATGTGGCAACCATTTGGAAAATAGGAACAGCCAAGAAAAGCAGGAAGTTATGAGAAAGAAACTCAACATTGCTCACTCACTTTGACTACCTTTGTCTTAAGAGGGAGTCAAGGACAAAAGTTGTCAAGCTTTAAAAATGTCTGTTATACTATAGTTTATGTGATGTCTCACCTGGACAAACAAAGTAATAAGTCCAAATTTCCAACTGAAATACAAATAAGCAGGCAATTCCGGTAATTACAGGGTTAAATTCCTTAAGCTGACAACATTCTTGGCAGTCTCATGCAAGCTGTCTGCCAAGATAAGGAAGCAGGAACATAAATCACAAGCTGTCACCACACACACAGGATAATTCTGAAGCTTCTCTCACTAAATAACACGTTGTCCAGAACAAGAACCCAGAGCTAACACACCCACTTTTATTCCCTGTGGGGCGTGTCAGTCTCTCATCTCAGTCTCTGATTTGTCCTTTCTTTCTGCGTTGCATCTCACGCTTTTGCCTGCGTCTTTGCCTCGCATCAAACCAATATTCCTCAGCCAGAGGCTCTGATACGCCCTCCTGGTTATCTGCTGACACCTGAGGCACAACCAGGGAGGAAGGACTTGCCGAAGAGGAAAGTCCTGGGGAGGAAGGCAATTCCAAATCCTCTAACAAAGCAGGCTCAAACCTCAGAGCCAAATCGTCCTCTTCCTCATTGTCCAAGTCTGTGTCCTCTAACAGAGCAGGCTCAAACCTCCGAGTCACAACAAGTTTATATCGATATAATAGAGTTCTAGTATCAGTAGTAGTAGTACTATTAAGCGACTGCCTTGCTTACTGACTATTCACAGTCACAACCGTGAAGAAAAAGAAACTTTGCAACCAATCCTTGTGTTGACAACCTTCACAGGTCTGTAAAGCAAAGGAAAGCCAAAGTAAAACCCTAATTGCAGCATGGTTTCGCTTAGCAACCACTTCACTTAACAACCAAATTGCCAGTTCCAACTGTGGTCGCTAAACGAGGACTACCTGTATTTCTTGGGCTGTTTTCTGATGACCTGGGATATCTCAAGGAGCTGGCAGGAGATTATTGTAAAACACAGTTCTGCCAATCAGTATTAAGTGCTGCCCATCCAGAAGAAGGGCTAGTCATGCAATTAGTGGAAGAAATAGATAGTTGGAGATCATCAATAGCCCCTATGGAGCTTTCTGATAACTAATCGCTAACAGTTGTAATTTAAATACAAGGGTTTTTTGAAAGATAAAAGAGTTTTTTCTTTCCTTGTTAGCAGTTTGATCCCTTTGAAAATGTTTTGGATAGGCTCTCTAAACTAGGTTTGTGACTTAACCTTCTAAAGGTGCTTCATTATGGTCTTTACCAGAGGTGGTATTCAGCAGGTTCTGACCAGTTCTGGAGAACCAGTGGCAGAAAATCTAAGTAGTTTGGAGAACCAGCAAATACCGCCTCTGACTGGCCCCACCCCCATCTATTCTCTGCCTCCCGAGTCCCAGCTGATCGGCTGGGTCATCTTTTGTTGCCCTGAATAGGAGAACGGAGCTGGAAAGCAGGTTAGTGGGGTGAAGAGGGAATGGGGATTTTGCAGTAACCTTCCCCTGGAGTGGGGTGGGAATGGAGATTTTATAGTATCCTTCCCCTGCCATGCCCACCCAGCCATGCCCACAGAACCAATGGTAAAAACATTTAAATCCCACCACTGGTCTTTACGTTCAAATCTGTAGGAGTCTTTTTAGTTAGGACAATGATATATAAACACTGGTAGACTAGATAATGGATGGACACAGAGGGAATCCTCACATATTAAATATAACATCCATCTCAATGCTTTCTCAGAGTTGAGCCCTTAAAAGGTAAAGCTATGCATATTCTTGGCATGGCTTAGACAGGATTTCAATAAAGCTTAGGATTTAAAAACTGGTAGATATTATCAACAACAGCAGATTACTTAGTCCTAGTAATATTTTATTTCTATTTTATTTTTATTATTTCCTTGGAACATTACCATTTATGCTTTTAATAGAAAAGAACCTGCTCTTCAAATGGATTTTTTCTTCAACCTTTTTCTAAGTATGGATGCGCTGTAAACTAAAGGGTTCCCTCCCCCAAACTGGACTATTTTGGGTCTCAACCGAAGGCTAGATGTTGAAGTTTTGCTTTTAATAATGTCTTAAGCTCTTGTACAGCTGATCTAGTTTAATGAAGAGAAGGACTAGAGGTGACATGATAGCACTCTTCCATAATTGAGGGGCTGTCACAAAGAGGGTTGGTCAATTTATTCTCCAAAGCACCTAAGGGCAGGATAAGAAGCAATGGATTGAAACTAATCGAGGAGAGAAGCAACCTGGAACTAAGGAGAAGTTTCGTGACAGAACGATTAATCAGTGGAACAACTTGCCCCCAGAAGGTGTGGGTGCTCCAACACTGGAGGTTTTTAAAGAAGAGATTGGACAGCCATTTGTCTGAAATGGTATCGGGTTTCCTGCTAGAACAGGGGGTTAGACTAGAAGACCTCCAAGATCCCTTCCAACTCTGTTATTCTGCTTCTGCAAGATATGTGGACCAACTTGCAGAATTTCCTAGTCAGCAAGTCCACATATCTTCAAGTTGTTCAGGATGAAAAACAATGAAGTGTAAATTTCCTGGGGGGGGGGGGGGATGAAATTTGGTAACAAAAGTTTCCCTTTTTTGCCTCAATGTACTGATACATAATGATCAGTTCTGACCATTATGGAAAACAAATATTGTGCTCTATGAAATACTGTTTTAGTTTCCTCAGAATCTATTTTATTTTTCTGTCGTAAAATAGATACCTCTGTTTTTCCCCCCAAAAGACAAATCCTTCAGGCTGGCTTTTAAGTTACAATGGTCCTCACATATGTAATGACCACAGCTTAACAGGAAATGAAACAAAAAGGCTTACAGGCTGCTCCTGCTAAAATTATACCTGTTTGTCTTTCCAGTAATTAAAAAAATTATATTCCTCCCCAGAGTCTTGTCAATGATTGCCCCAATCCTGGATCTGAATGTTATAAGGACATTTTTTAAAAATCCAAGTGGGAATTTTCAGGCTTTGTTATTTTAAATTGGGAACCGATGGTCAAAATTGTAAATGGGCAACTGACTGCCACATATATAGTTTGTTAATGGGTAGTTCTCAATATACAACCATAATCAAGCCCTGAGTTGTGGTCATAAGTCATTGTGTTTCTAAGCTGAGGCGTCACATGACCAGATTAGAACTTGCCACCATTTTTTAACAACAATTGTTAAATGAATGCGGCAGTCATTAAGTAAATCCATTTTCCTCAATTGATGTTTTTTGCCGGAGATAAATGATGGAAACCAACAAAAAAGTCACAAATTGTGATTGTTACCATGGGACACTGCAAACAGCTGTAAAGATGAGCTATGTGCCAAGAGTCCAAAATGAGACCACTTGACCACAGGGGTGTGTGTATGGTCATCATAACTCCAAAAATGGGTCATAAGCAACTCTGAGGAGGTCCATCGCAACTCTGAACAATCGTTAGGCGACCAGTCATAAGTTGAGGACTACCTGTAATGAGGCAGTACTATCTGTTACCATCCTTCTGTGTTTACCCTAGAACAGCGCTGGTTGGGGGATTCTGGGAGTTGAAATCCACACATTCAAAAATGGCTGAAGTTGAGAAACACTGCCCTAGGATATAATAGTTCCAGTGGTGGGATTCAAATGTTTTTGCCACCGGTTCAGTGGGTGTGGCTTGGTGGGCATGCTTTGCATGCACACATGTGCCAAATGTGCACTTTGCGCAGGTGCAGAGGCGTTTGTGCAGGCACAGAGGTGTTCTATAACTGTCTGGTTTGGTTCTGCAACCCAACAGGACAGACACAGACTTCAGAGAGTAATTAGGACTACAGAAAAAACAATTACTATCAACCTGCCTTCAATCGAGGACCTGTATACTGCACGAGTCAAAAAGAGGGCTGTGAAAATATTTACAGACCCCTCACATCCTGGACATAAACTGTCAACTCCTTCCCTCAAAACGACGCTATAGAGCACTGCACATCAGAACAACTAGACGCAAGAACAGTTTTTTCCTGAACGCCATCAGTCTGCTGAACAAATAATTCCCTCAACATTGTTCAACTATTTACAAAGTCTGCACTACTATTACTGTTAATCTTCTCATCAACCCTTATCACCCATCCTCTCCCACTTGTGACTGTATGACCGTAACTTTGTCGCTTGTATCCTTATGATTTATATTGACTGTTTCCTAGTATGATTTGATTGTTGATTGTACCCTATGACTATCATTAAGTGTTGTACCTGATGATTCTCGACTCTTGATGAATGTATCTTTTCTTTTATGTACACTGAGAGTACTTGCACCAAGACAAATTCCTTGTGTGTCCAATCACACTTGGCCAATAAAGAATTCTATTCTATTCTAATTCGCTTCCTGCAAGCCTGCATGATCCCGGTCGCTTCAGTAGCTGCCACGCAAAGCAGCTGCGCTTCAAATTCAGTGGATAAAGGTGAGTATGGGAGCTCGGGCGGGTGGGTGGTCCCAACAGCAGAGCCAGCAGAGCAGTGGAGAGAACCTGTTTGGTCTCTGCTGCTCATCACTCCTACCGGCTCTGCAGAACCGGGCAGAACCGGTCAAATACCACCACTGAATAGTTCTTCTTTTTCCCTAGCACAACTTTCCACTTGATCTCCACCTCACAGACATAGAAAAATCCACATGGCTGCTCTGAAATTTAACTGGGATGGTGTAAACTTGTCTAGGTTTCCTGGGATTGGACTAGATGACCTCCAAGATCCCTTCCAACTCTTGTCATTCTATTATTTGCTGATCATGGTAGAATAGGAATCCACCTGCAATTCTAAAAGCCCTGACAACACTCAAGCACTGAAGACCATCTTGCTCTGAATCTGGATCCTATCATCTTCTAAGGCAGAAACGCAACAGCTGTCAGGATTCCAGCAACTGCTCTAATTAAATCATGATTCTCGAGCCAAACTTCAAAAAACTTCAAAGGACCCATTAGAGGCGATATACTGACACTGCCCTGTATGAAGCCAACTCTGGCATACGTGTTTTACAGTTATCTGTGACCCTTTTTCCCACTCCCCCCGGGTGGTGTCATAAACCAGATTCTCCAATTGAGCACATTCACAGGCTGGGTGTCATCATTCAGTTCTCCAATTAAATATATTTGCGGGCAAAAGCTCTGCTATTTTATTACAATCTTTTAAAGATAAGAGTCGGAATGTATTTCCGCGTCCAAACTGCTGCATTGCTTTTCCAGATTTCCTTCCTCCCCCCCCCTCCTTCCCCATTTTTTATGGCAACAACTAAAACAAGCATAGGAATGTTTTATGAGTTGACAACAGGCACTCTTTTTGCCTGTCCTTGAAAGGCCCTTCTGGTTAGACTAGAAGACCTCCAAAGTCCCTTCCTGCCCTATGACTCTATGATTCAATTTGCTTAGCTTTCATTCAAATATGCCGGCTTTTCTTATGCCACCCTGCGGGCCACATGAGCAGTGGCCTTTCAACTCCAATCATATGGCTCTTTTCAGGTTGAGACTCAGGATGCCAGACTCCAGCTTTAATGGGCATGGCGGAAGAAAGAAAATGAGTTTTTATGCCCTAGTTCGGCAAAGAATGCATTGTTTGCAGAATGCTGGCAGGCCAAGCTGTCAGGTCTGTTTTTCATTAGCTATCCACTGGAGGAAATAAAATGCACTGTTGGTTTTTTTTTTTTTAAGTATTTGTCCTGGCAATTTTCAGATTGATTCATTATTTCATTAGGAGATTAGAGATGATTAGGCGACTGGAGTAAAAAACATATGAAGAATGATTGCAGGAATTGGGTATGTCTAGTCTTGTGAAAAGAAAGACTAGGGGTTAAATGATAGTGGTGTTCCAATATTCGAGGGGCTGCCACAAAGAAGAGAGGACCAAAGCCCCTGAAGGCAGGACAAGAAGCAATGGGTGGAAACCAATCCAGGAGAGAACCAACTTAGAACTCAAAGAGAAATTTCCTGACAGTTAGAACAATTAATCGGTGCAACGACTTGTCTCCAGAAGTTGTGGGTATTCCAACAGTGGGGGTTTTGAAGAAGGGATTTACCTGATTGTGGATGAACCAAAAACTAGCTGGGGATTTGAGTGGTGACCACATATGTGCTATTTTCTTCACAACAGTTGACAAGTATATGTCACTATTTACATCCACAATGTGTTTTTGACTACCCAGTGGAGCCCATCACTCTAGAAGTGCCAGTTATTTGCCCCCCCCCCCCCCAAAACAACCCCTTTTAACCGGCTTAGCTTTTCAATTTGCGGCAAGGCTGAGTAGATACCACATACACATAAATGTATGTATATGGAAACAGTGTGTGTGTGTATATGCATGTATATGTGTATATATATATATGTATGTATGTATGTATGTATGTATGTATGTTCTGTCTCACTTTTCTTCTTTCCCAAAAGATGAAAGAATACAAACTCGCACAAACACAGGCAAGCAAGCTGGCTTGGACTTCACGGAGTTAATTCTTTGGAACTGATAATATCCTTGGCATTCCAAATCTACTCACAGAAAATTACAAGGCAGTCCACAAAAATCATTCACAAAGAAAATCTGAAGTAAGATTAAACTTTGTCCCGTATAAAGTTCCAGCTGAAAACACACCCACTTTTATCTCCTGTGGGGTGTGGCTCAATGACTCAGCTCACTCTCTGACCCTCCCGCACCTTCTACATTGCTGCTCACACTTCTCCCTACGACCCTGCTTAGGATCAAGCCAACACTCTTCCTCTTTACTCCCTGTCAGGGGCTGCTCCGATATGCCTTCCTTTTAATTAATCTCAGGCTGTTCCTCTCGGTTGTCTGATGGAACCTGAGGCTTTGCCAGAGAGGAAGGTCCTGGGGAGGAAGGCATTCCCAATTC
The DNA here is from genome assembly GCF_900518735.1 of Pseudonaja textilis. The sequence goes on from NW_020769348.1 coordinate 1,693,704, forward strand.
CTCCTCCTCATCTTCCAGGTCTTCTTCCTCTGACAGCATAGGCTCGGGAATCGCTGCCACAACATACATACATACATACATACATACATACATACATACATACATACATACATATTCGTAGATTTTCACAGGTACAGGTATGCAGGTCTTGGCATGTTCGGGTCTTTTCCCATGTAAGGTTGAGAGCATCTTGGCAATATTTCGACGAGGTCCCCCTTGGCATCTTCAGGCTGGTGCTTTCAGCTTCGTGCTTATGCGAGCAAAGTGTGATCGGAGCTGCTGTCTCCCTATATATACTGGTGGGGAGGTTGGCTGTGTTGTCATTTCTTGATTGGTTGATGGAGTTGAAGTTTGCAGATTGGCTGGCTTTTTCGTAAGAACATGTGTGGCTGAGGTATTGGCTGTGTGTCTATCAGCCTCCTGTGTTGTAACAACCTGGGTAATGGGCTGTGTGATGACCTTCTAAGTTCTATTGTTTTGACATCCTGGTTCTTGTGGTATAATCTCCTGGGTTGTTGGCTGTGTTGCAACATCCTGAGGTTTTGTGGTGTAACCTCCTGAGTTCTGTGATGTGATATCCTGAGCGGGTGGCTCTGATGTGATGTTCCGGGTTTTGGTTTGGCTCTGAGTTTGAGGCATGAATATGTGTTCATGGCATGTGTCTGTTCGCTTGGTTTGGGGGTCAGGGTGTGTGTCAACTCCATCAACCAATCAAGAAATGACAACACAGCCAATCTCCCCACCAGTATATATAGGGAGACAGCAGCTCCGATCATGCTTTGCTCGCACAAGCATGAAGCCGAAAGCACCAGCCTGAAGATGGCGAGTGGGACCTCATCAAAAGGTTGCCAAGATGCTCTCAACCTTACACGGGAAAAGACCTGAACACACCAAGACCTGCATATATCTGTGTGTGTGTGTGTGTGTGTGTGTGTGTGTGTGTGTGTGTTGTACACCTTTTAACTTTAAAAATATTTTCAAGTTAAAAGGTGTACAATACACATCAGTAATTGTGCATGTATTTGTGTAGTAATTCTCCTATGACAAAAAGAATAGTAGTTACCAAAACAACACACAGTTACATCCTCTCACAAAAGGGACAAGTTTTTGCTTTTTGCACTTGGAACAACATGAGAAAACCCTTGCTGAACTTCTATATCTTTTTTCTGTTAAAAGCAAAGAACTTCTTGGAGTTCTTGAGTTGTACTTTTAACCTTCCTCCTAATAAATAATATTAGTCAGCATATTAATTAGATTATTGTACTTGGATTTCTTAGGATTAGAGGTAGTCCTGATTGAATGACCATTCCTTCAATGGGCCTTCAAAGTTAGGATGGCACTGAACAAGGAGTTACGATGGGTCCTCGTAGTTGCAGCTGTGACCTTGTCTCAATGATGGTTGTGATTTGGGCATATGGCAATCAGCTCACAATGGCAACATTGAAGCATTCTACGATCACATGATCACCATATGCAACCATCACCTCCAGCTTCCAACAAGCTAAGTCAACAGGAAAGTGACAATCAAATGACTTCAGAACATTGTGATCACATGGGTTTCACCTAAAAACACTACAACTGGGACTGCTATAATTGCCATCATAAGTTGGACTCTATAAGTTGCACTTAGCAATGGTTGTCAGTCATCATTATGTGGGGGCTATCTGCAACTATTTCTGATTTGGTCAATAAGAGAAAACACAAGTTCCAGCAGTACCTTCCTATAAATTACAAAAAGGAGAAGTCACCCACTGGGGCCTCAACCCTCCATGCTAGTCTGCTTTTGTAATTCTCCTTGTCTACCATATTTCAGGTCTTCTGAGAAATCTCTTGGATAGTCTTCAGGCCTTCTGGCTTAGTCTCTCAAGGTCCAATCTTGGCAACATCAGTAGGAATTCACCATTGCGACAAATACGTAAGACATACAGCTTCTGGCCATACAGAGCCCTGATTCTTCCTTTGCAAGCTTTTTTAACTCCCACAGAAGACCCCAAATTGATTCAAACATACAAAGGGTTTCCCTCTCATTTGCTGTTTCATTTGATTCTGTCAAAAACAGCAGGCTGTTTTCTACTCTTTGCATGAACTTGGATGCTGGGTTGAAGTCCCAAGAGTGACACGTGGTATTGCCATCTCGCTCTCTAGCAGATTTTAAAACATCCAGCAAGCAGAAAAAAGTTTTCCACTGAAGTGGACGCTTTAAAAATTGCAGCAAGGCCACTGCCAAAGACACATGCAATTTCAGCCAACCTTAAAGAACTTGATGGAGGTAGTGAAGCAAGCCTCTCCGTAGGAATGAGATACTTTATGTCTGTCGTTCTTGTCCTTTGGCCAAACCCGTTTGCTTCCAGCAGCTATATTTGGTAATTTTTAGGTAAACCGGCCAATGGGATAATAATATGGATGATTTTGAACCCTCTTGACAACTTCAGATCAAATTTAGAACAGGAATGGAATAAAGGCAAATACGTGTTGCTGAAATACTTGGAAGTTTTGAAGTGAGAAGCTCCGTTCTACATTATTATATTTATATGACACTTTTCCTTCAGGAATTCGAAGCAGCGCCTACAAGCTGAGCAAAATGATAGGTCATAGATCATGTAGCTACGATAATTAATCATAAGATACAAACAAGTGATAAATATAAGATACCAAAAAGATGAGAAAATATGAAAAATGAGAAGATGAGAAAGATATTAGCAATACAGCCTACTACATGAGGCCTTTAGGCCTAAGACAGTGCTATGGGAATTAGGTATTCACTGAGCTATTTCCTAAAATCCTATAGTTGGAAAGGACCTCTGAAGCCATATAGTTCATGGTCTTGCTCCAATGCTGGAAAACTTCTACTCTCACTTCCAGGAACAGACTGGTGAATAGACAACCAAACACTACCAAATGTTCAGTTTTCACTTCCCAGCCAGCATAATATGAATGGTAATGGATTTGGGAACCATTTACCAAAATATCGAGAAAACACCACATTGCTGATTTAGCCGATCATCTTCTGAAGTAGTCTGTTCCAGCACCAAAAAACTCCTACAAGGAACTTCATCTCATTGAAATGTCATTCGCTTGCAAGGTGGAAATGTTGCTTCAGACCTTAGCCTCTGAAGCAGAAGCAAACAGATTCACTCCCTAAATCTCAGGCTGTCAAGTATTTGAATGTGTCAGCCTGAAGGCCCTTTTACCAAGTTGTCTCTCAGGTGAAATGCAGGGAAATCATTCAGCTGTCTCCCCTTTATGAGATAATCTTCGGTTCACAATGTGCATTCAACCCTATTTGTTTCTTAGTCCATGATGAATTGAACAGGTCATTTTTTGTTTATTATGAAATAATAAGATCTTGACAGCAATCTGCAGCAATCGGTATCCATAATCCTATAGTTATAAAAAGAATGCTATTTTTAACTTGGTTGCAGTAAATCAACTCAAGATGATCCATGAAAAAAGGATGGTTGAATAGAGTCCAATTACTGTTAATACCAGAAATGATGGCAAAGTCATTTTCATGTAAGATATCCCTTCTGGCTTTATTAGTTAACCATTCAGCTATACTTCTATTTTCACCTTTCCAAGAAGAAGCTATAAACTTTTCAGGCAGTCATTTAAAAAGGAAGGGAGGGGGGAGAGAAAGTCCTCACTCAACAGAGGGCGGGGGGATATGACATCTCCTGTGGCTCAGTGGCCACAGGAGAAAGTCCTCACTCAACAGAGGGCGGGGGGATATGACATCTCCTGTGGCTCAGTGGCTAAGACGCTGAGCTTGTCGATCAGAAAGGTTGGTAGTTTGGTGGTTTGAATCCCTAGCACCGTGTAACAGAGTGAGCTCCCGTTACTTGTTGCAGCTTCTGCCAACCTAGCAGTTTGAAAGCACATCAAAATGCAAGTAGAAAAATAAGGACCACTTTGGTGGGAAGGTAACAGTGTTCCATGCACCTTCAGCATTTAGTCATGCCAGCCACATGACCACCGAGTCTTCTTCGGACAGCGCTGGCTCTTTGGCTTTGTGATGGAGATGAGCACCGCCCCCTGGATTTGGAAACAACTAGCACGAAAGTGCAAGGGGAACCTTTTCCTTTACCTTTTGCTTCCTGTTTACAATCCAGTCCTTTCAGGAGTTCCAACAAGGCTCCACCCCCACTTACACTATCATTCAGGTGACTCTGAGGCTCCAGACTAAACCCCCCAAGTGGCCTCAACGACTCTCAGAAAGCGAGCTAATGACCAGATAACTGCAAAGAATATACATACAGGCAGTCCTCGACTTACAAGAGTTCACTTAGTGACCGTTCAAAATTGCAATGGAACTGAAAAAAGTGGCTTATTACCATTTTTCCACACTTACGGCCATTGCAGCATGATCAAAATTCAGATGCTTGGCAAGTGGTTTGGTTTTGGACGATTTGGACGATTGGAGTGTCCTGGAGTCATGTGATCCGCTTTTGTGACCTTCTGATAATCAAAGTCAATAAAGAGTCAGTTGTCAAGCATCCAAATGCAAACCACATGACCACAGGGATGTTACAATGGTCATAAGTGTGAAAAATGGTCATAAGTCACTTTTTCAGTGCTGTTGTAACTTCCAATGATTACTAAATGAACACTTGTAAGTAGAGGACTGCCACAGGAGTCAACTTATTCTCCAAAGTATCAGAGGTCAGAACAAGAAGGCTGGGCTCCTTGGATATCAATAGTATTAAGCTTCATGATAAAGCATAAGAGCATTCGGTATTGGTAACTTTTTGACTGCATTTCAAAATCCCTTTGCAAGCTTTTTTTTTTATTATTCATGATTCTGCTGTGAAATGTCCCCAGAGCAATCTCCAAACGATTACTTTAGAGTTATTTTGAGGAGGAGGAGGAGGAGGAGGAGAATTAAGAGGAGAAGAATTAAGAGGAGGAGGAGGAGGAGGAGGAGGAGGAGGAGGAGGAGGAGGAGGAGGAGGAGGGGAAGGAGAAGGAGAAGGAGAAGGAGAAGGAGAAGGAGAAGGAGAAGAAGAAGAAGAAGAAGAAGAAGAAGAAGAAGAAGAAGAAGAAGAAGAAGAAGAAGAAGAAGAAGAAGAAGAAGAAGAAGAAGACTTTATAAAAAATATATGACACAATATGTTCTGTCTCGCCTTTCCTCTTTCCCCAAAAATGAAAGAGTACACACACAGACAAACACAGGCAGGCAAGCTGGCTTGGACTTCGCAGAGTTAATTCTTTGGAACTGATAATATTCTTGGCATTCCACTGCCTGCCAAGTCCTAACTGGCAGCAAATAAAGTTTTACTCACAGAGATAAATGATTCTTTTACTTCATAAAAATCACAAGGTAGTCCACAAAATAATCATTCAGGAAGAAAAACTGAAGTAAGGTTAAACTTTGTCCCGTACAAACTTTAAGGAGAAAACACACCCACTTTTATCCCCTGTGGGGTGTGGCTCAATGACTCAGCTCACTCTCTGACCCTCCCACGCCTCCTACGTTGCTGCTCACATTTCTCCCTATGACGCTGCTTGGGGTCGAGCCAATACTCTTCCTCTTCATTCCCTGTCAGGGGTTGCTCCGACATGCCTTCCTCCTGATTCATCTCAAGCTGTTCCTCTCAGTTGTCTGATGGAACCTGAGGCATTGCCAGGGAGGAAGGTCCTGGGGAGGAAGGCATTCCCAGTTCCTCCCCCTCATCTTCCAGGTCCTCTTCCTCCGACAGCTTAGACTTGGGAATCAGGGCCACAACACTATCCCTCACCGCAGGGCCCTTTCCCCGAGTCTGATAGTCAGGACGTGGTCACAAGGGGAAATGGTCACGGAACATCCGTATAAGGTCCAGGGCATGGATCGTGGAAGCATCCACCCAGAAGAGGGTGGATGGCCCATCCCCCTGCCTCTCGATCAAATACTGAAACCGCCCTTTCAGCCAGCGAGAATCCCTAATGCTGGCCACCTTGCCTTCTACTGCACCATTTTCACCAGGCGCAGGTGGTGGATCAACAGCTGTGGGACGTTGGAGATAGCATGAAGGGGCATCAGGACCAAAAGGGAATGGTGGAAGACTGGATGAATCCGCATGGAGCGTGGTAGAGTTAGTCAACAGGCTATGGGGTTGATGACCGCGTCAATGGGAAAAGGGCTGATGAACCGATGGTCCAGCTTCTTTATTGGGCGGTCGGCCTGGAGGTGTTTTGTGGATAACTAACACGATCTCATACAGCCAGTGAAGGTGTTGCCTGTTGAGAGCAATCTGTGAACCGCTCGTAGTTTTTCTTGGCCTGTATCAGTGGCTGCCGAACTAACTGCTAAACCGAGTGAAGTTCTGAAAGGAATTCCTGGGTCTCAGGAACAGGGGAATCCAATAGTGTCAGAGGGAAGAACCGTGGATGGTACCCCACATTAGTGTAAAATGGTGTCATTTGGGTGGAGGTGTGCTGGGAGTTGTTGAATGCAAACTCTGCCAGAGGGAGATAATCAGCCCAGTTATTCTGCCATTGGTTTACAAAACAACGCAAGTATTGCTCAGGGATGCCAATGACCTTCTCTGTCCCCACACCAGTTTCTGGGTGGTGCGCTGATGACAAGCACACCTGCACCTGTAATACCGTCATCAGGCTTTTCCAAAATTGGGCTGTAAATCGTACACCGTGGTCAGAAACTACCCTGCCCAGCAGACTATGGACATGAAAAACATGCTGCAAGAACAGATGGGCAGTTGTATGGGGTGTTGGCAGTGTACGACATGGAATGAAGTGGGCCATTTTTGTCAACATGCCGACTACCACCAGCACAGTTGTAAATCCAGAGGACGGTGGCTGAGTCAAGAAGTCCATGGAAATGGCTCCCCATGGTCTTTCTGGAGTCGGCAGAGGTTGGAGGAGACCAGGAGGCGCACCCATCATGGTTTTCGCTTGCCAGCATGGCACACAGGATGTGACATATGCATGGACATCATGCCGTACTCGAGGCCACCAAAAAGTCCGTGTTACAAGATGGAGGGTCTTAAAGAACCCAAAATGGCCAGCTGCGGGGTTGTCGTGACACTGAGTCATAATAAGGGCTCGAAGCGGCCTCGTGGCCCCGATGCTTGAGTAAGCCCTCCTCCAAAGTCCATGTGGATTCGGGTCCAATCTCCTCTGTCCTCTGCTGCGACCAAGCATCCAAGTACTGCGCCTCTCGCACCTGAGTCCGCAAGTCCACCAGTTCCTGGACTGTGGCCAAGGATTCTGCTGGCAGCACCGTCCATGGAGAAAGGGGGTCCTCGGGGCAAAGGTACTCAGGTTTGTGGGACAGGGCATCCGCCCTCTGATTATGACCACTGGGGATATAGGTCACAGAAAAGTTGAACCGGGCAAAAAACAATGACCACCGGATCTGCCGCTGGTTCAACTTTCTCACTGTTAACAAGTGTTCTAAATTCCAATGATCTGTCTGGACCTCCCCCTGTGTTGGGCCACCTTGAGATGATGTCGCCAAGCCTCAAACGCAGCCTTGATAGCCAGCAACTCTTTGCCCCAGATGCGTTTGGAAGGAGCGAGTTTCCAGGAATAATAAGCACAGGGAAAAAGAATGACGCTATATACTGAGGCCTGCAATAGCACCACCCCAATAGCCACATTGGACGTGTCCATCTCCACCACAAAAGGACGATGCGGATCAGAGTGCCTCAGGATGGGTTCTGCGACGAAGAAATTCTTGCGGGCCTCAAAAGCCGGTTTCTGCAAGGGGGGGGCACTGGAATGGGACCTTCTTTCGAAGGAGCTGGGTTATTGGACATGTCAGCTTGGCAAAACCGGTAATAGTTAGCGAACCCCAATAGGTGTTGAACATTGTTCATGCCACAAAGGGGTTCCCAACTACATGAGGCCTCCACCTTGCGCGGGTCCATGGTGATGCCTTCGGGAGAGATGATGTACCCAAGGAACTCTATGGAAGTCTGGCAGAAGAGACATTTCTCCAGCTTCGCATAAAGTTGGTGCTCCCGAAGGCATTGCAAGACCAGACGAACGTGTTGAAGATGGCTATCCCTGGACCTGGAATAGATTAGAATATCTTCCAGGTACACCACCATGAACCAATCTAACATATCCCAAAACCCGTCATTCATCAGGTGCTGCAAGACTGCGGGGGCGTTGGTCAACCCAAATGGCATCACAGTGTACTCAAAATGGCTGTATCGGGTGCCAAATGCCATCTTCCATTCATCCCCCTCTTGCATCTGCACCAGATTGTAGGCCCCTTGAAGATCGAGCTTGGTGAAGATAGTGGCCTCCCGCAACTTCTCCAACAACTCCGGAATGAGCAGCAAGGGGTAGCGATTCTGCACCGTGATGGCGTTTAGCCAGCGGTAATCACAGCACAAGCGTAAATCTTCTGTCTTCTTCTTGACAAAGAGGACTGGGGCTGGGAGAGGGGATGACGAAGGCCGGATGAACCCTTGGGCCAAGTTTTTGTCCAAAAACATCGTGCGACCAGCTCGGGCTCGGACATGGAGTACAAATATCCCTTTGGCAGCGGTACATTGGGCAGAAGGTCCACTGGGCAATCATAGGGCTGATGCCGGGGTAATCGGTCCGCCTTCTTCTTGCTGAATGCGTCTGTGAAGTCCATTAGTTCAGGAGGTATGGAGACGGCAGAGGTGGAGATGTCCTGGCCAGCACAGGTGTGGCGGAAGTGGACCACGCACTGCAGACTCGGAAAAGAAATGGCGTTCCGTGACCATGCCACCTGAGGATCATGAATCCTAAGCCAAGCCATGCCGAGGACCAATGGGAAATGGAGGTCCATGGTGACATAAAAGTGGATCGCCTCCTCATGTGCTCCAATGACTAGGTGCAAAGGCTGGGTGGTGAATTTAATGGGTCCTGCAATAAGTTCCCACCCATCAATAGTCTCGACCCTCATCGGAGGCTCCACCGGAACCAAGGGGACATCAAAATGGGCTGCAAAGGCCTGGTTCATAAAGTTAGTCATGGCCCCTGAGTCCACCAGCGCATTTGCCGGAATCCCTTCCGACCGGTTAGCCAAGAAAACCCGAGTGTCCAAAATCAGATGCTGAGGGAGCCCAGAGTCAACCTCCGCTAATTCAGGCGGGTGTTTGATACGTGCCCAACCTAGGGTTTCCCCCAGGTCAGGCCTGCCCCATTTCCCGACTGATCACACTGAGATTCAGGCATAGGTTTGAGCGCCCCACTTCACTTTAGAGGACAAGAAATAGCAAAATGTCCACCCCCCACAATACAGGCACAAACCCCCTTGGCATCTCTGAGTTCGCTCCTGGGCCATCAGGTGAGGTCTGGCCACTCCCAACTCCATTGGCTCTTCGGCTATTGCCACGACATGTGGGTTGACCCAGGGTGCTATCAGCACAGGGTGTAGATGGCTGCTCCTGGACAGTGCAATGGTTCTTTCGCCATTGGAGACATGCGTCGATGCGCAAGCATTGCACCACCAGAGCGTCAAGGGTTGGGGGCGCCTCCACTCGAACTAACTCATCCTGCAGCTCATCTGACAGGCCATCCTGGAAAGCGTCCATTAACACTGCGTCATTCCAGGCACAAAAGCCGAAATTCAGAAATAAACTCTTTCAGGGGGCGCTTCCCTTGGCGAAGGTCCTTAAGACGCCTGGCTGCCATCTGCATTCATATGGGGTCTTCATACATGTGGCGCAGGTGTTGCCAAAAACCCTGGTAATTATAATGGGCTGTTCTTGAGCAACAAAGTCGTAGCCCATCGGGCAGCCGAGCCAGACAGGAGGCTTATCACAAACTCCACCTGAGCCCGGTCATCTGGGAAATCCTCTGGCCTCACAGCCATAAATTACTGGCACTGTCCCATGAAAGCCGGGAACATCTCAGACTGCCCAGAAAACTTATCTGGCACAGCCACCGGGCATTTCCGATGGGGAGGGGGAGGAGGAGCTGCATGAGCCTGAAGCAAAGCAAGTTGGACTGTTAATTGAGCCACTTGCTGTTGTAGAGTTTGGTTCTCCTCTTGCAGCTGTTGTTGAAACTGCTGCTGCTGCTGCTGGTCCATCTTAGGTAGAAGATGGTTTAAGTCTGGTATGGGACAAAAATGTTCTGTCTCACCTTTCCTCTTTCCCAAAAGATGAACGAATATACACACACACAAACACAGGCAGGTAAGCTGGCTCAGACTTCGCAGAGTTAATTCTTTGGAACTGATAATATTCTTGGCATTCCACCACGTCCTGCCTGCCAAGTCCGAACTGGCAACAAATAAAGTTTTACTCACAAAGATAAATGATTCTTTTACTTCATAAAAATCACAAGGTAGTCCACAAAATAATCATTCAGGAAGAAAAACTGAAGTAAGGTTAAACTTTGTCCTGTACAAACTTTAAGGAGAAAACACACCCACTTTTATCCCCTGTGGGGTGTGGCTCAATGACTCAGCTCACTCTCTGACCCTCCCACGCCTCCTACATTGCTGCTCACATTTCTCCCTATGACGCTGTTTGGGGTCGAGCCAATACTCTTCCTCTTCACTCCCTGTCGGGGGCTGCTCCGACATGCCTTCCTCCTGATTAATCTCAGGCTGTTCCTCTCTGTTGTCTGAGGGAACCTGAGGCATTACCAGGGAGGAAGGTCCGGGGGAGGAAGGCATTGCCAGGGAGGAAGGTCCTGGGGAGGAAGGCATTCCCAGTTCCTCCTCCTCATCTTCCAGGTCCTCTTCCTCTGACAGCATAGGCTCGGGAATTGGGGCCACAACACAATATATGAAGCCTAATTCACTTTGGTTCCTGTTTCCCCCATCATTGCCCGCAAGTGAGCAATGATTTATAGGAGGGGGGCAAAAATCAGAGTTTCTCCTTCTTCTTATAAATATCGAGCACTAATTACTGTCAAAGAAGAAAAAAGAGCAAGCAGGAAAATACTGAGCAAAAAAAAATGTGTCGCATTGTTTTCCAAACTGATAGAGTTTAACCAACTAATTATGGCTTGCTTCACAGTCGTTCTCTCCATATGCCATTTTAGAGCTGAGGGAAAAGATGTGAGAGGTATAAAGTAACATTTTGGGAATGAGATATGGGAAATCAGGCAGGCGTATAATTTAATATCGCTTCAAATGTTTCCATTAACACAGCAATGGGATGGTGACTCGTTTTGACAGGTATTTCAAGCAAGCGCCCTTTGAAGTGGAAATGGACCACGTCGTTGGACTTCAACTTTGATCAGGTACCAGCCTCCATGTGGAGAGACCGTGCTGAAAGCCAAGCGTGATAATTAATCTTCCCATTGGCTCTGCTTTTCCTAGCAGGGACAAAAGGGTTAGATAAGAGTCTTTACAGAGTTAGGAAGCCATATACACAGTTAGTCCTTGACTTCTGACCACAATTGGAACTAAATTTTCAGTTGCTAAGTAAGGTGATTGTTAAGTGTACCCTATCCAATTTTACAGCCTCTCCCCCCCCACACACATACACACTCAGGTGAATCATTGTAGTTGTTAAGTGAATCTGGTTCCCCTTCCATGGACTTTGCTTGTTGGAAGTCACTGGGAAGGTGGCAAATGGTGACCACATGATCCCGGGCTCCTGCAATGGTTACAAATACATGCTTGTTACCAAACATCTGACTTCTGTTTGCTGTGGCGTTTTAATTTTGAACAGTTGCTGAACTAATGGTTGTAAGTTGAGGATGACTACCTGGAAGTAGACTTCTTCATCTAAGAGTTCATGTCAGGTACAAGAAGCCAGGAACCAAGAGAGAGTTCAAAAGTACCACAAGTTTATTTCATGCTACCTATACACAAGAATCCAACCTACATAATGGCCAAGTCAAATTGGCATCAGGACTACATGGGAGACTGGACTTAGATCTCTTACAGGGGCATAGATTCCAAACTGATGACGTGTTTGACCCTGCCTTCGGGTTCAGCCTGGTTGCTTCCTACGTCTCCTATAGTTTAACAAGCATTATCTTTTCTTTAGCCCAGAATTTATTTATTTCAGTGTGTGGTTTTGGCATGTTACATAGGTTTTGGCATGTTATGGATGGACGTTCCTCAGTCCATTCATAGCCCTGACCGTAATTCATTCCATTCAGCTGTAGTTTTGTCTGTCGGTTAAACCGTTAAGTGAAATGTAAACTGGCCTTATTGTACACCACCCAGTCACTTGTTCATGAAATGGGCAGCCATATACAGTATTTGATGAATAAGTAAGTAGTGAGTCCTGGGTCCTTTTCTAGCAAGTTGGGTTTTTTTTTTTCAAACTGGGTGGTGAAATTGACAGGAGCTCTGCCAAGTGCCTCCTTCAAGTCTGAGTGACAAGGACTGTAAAAATGGGCCCTTTTTTCGACCTACCAGTCCTCAAAAGAAATCTCCGTTGATGGGAAAGAACTTCCACTTGCTTTCCTGGCCTGAGCAGAAGACAAAAAGAAGAAAGGGGATCTTTCCGCTGCAGTCAAGAGAAGGAAGAGGTTGAAATCCAGAAAGATTTCTTCAGCTGGCCTCACTTTCAGCTGGTTTATACGTGGAAGACAAGCAGGTGAAGGCTGCAGTGCGAAAAGGCCACTCTGACAGAGAAATACACACAGCAGCCGTTACAATGACTGCCATGCCAAAATCAGTTTTGCAATATCTTTTAAAGTGTTTTAACTTCAAACACCTCCTCCAAAGAAGCTTTGGGGGTTTTTTTTTAAAAAAAATCCTGATTCTCCAGGTGCCTGAGATTTTCTTTCCAGCTTTTCTTACGGGTGTTTTTCGCTCTCTCAATTACCAGAAATGGCAGAGGTGCAGCCACTGCTGTTATTTTTTCTGACACCTCTTTCCATCACTTCAAAGATGCTCTGGCTGCCTGAAATTTCCAATCTGGAGAATGGCCCCTGGGAGGAGTCCCTTCCGGATATTTTTTGGCTAGGATTGAATTGGCTTATGGGAAGCTCAGGTTGGTTCACAGGAGAGAGGATTGGCATTGGGGATAAATAGATCATTCTCACTCCTGCCTTTTAGTCACCTTCTGAAACCAAAAACACCACACGCCAGTGAGAATGTCAACGAAACTGTCTTCCCCTTCAATGGTAGTTTAAAAAAATATCAAAACAGTCAAATAATGTTTTAACAAGTTAAATATCAGAATTTTTTTCCTGGCATTGTAAGACAATCTGAGAGCCTATAGTAGTGAAAGCACTCGCCTCCCATTCAGAGGGTTGAGAATTCAATTCTAGATAGCAGCAGAATGTTTCTCTCCTAGGGGTCAAAGAAAAAAATATCTGCTGTGAACTCTGTGTGGCATCAGGAAGGGCAGTCGGCCAGTAAACGCTCCATCCAGTCTCCCCAACTCTACCCTGAATTAAGGGATTACATGGTTGTAAAAAGGGAGGGTTTTTTTTTAATTGTAAGACTCTCTGATTCATTTGATCTGGCTATGTTCATCTCTTTTTTTTCATTCTAATTCAGCACATTTTCTTCACTTGGATTAGGTTAATGAAGTCTACAGACCACTGTGCTGCATAAGAGTAAAGGTTAAATAATATTCTCCAGCAGGCCTGATTATCTAGGGTAAGGCCAGTTTTCTGGGTTATTTATTTATTTAGCAACAAATTACAAGAGTTTCATTGGCTAATCTCTTCATCCCTTAGGATACAGAATCCCTAAAGAGTATTATGATGCAATGAGAGGGGGGGGGAGGAGGGAGGGAGAGAGAGAGAGAGAGAGAATGAAAATTGTTCTGAACCATATCGGAAGTTACTTCTTACCTTTTCTCTTTATTTTCTGTTTTTTTCTTTGCTCTCTTTTAATTTTGTCTTCCTTGCTTTATGCATCTTATTAGATTTTTACCCTGCCTTTATTATTCTTTTAAATAATTTAAGGTAACAAACACATTTAATACTTCCTCCTCCTGTTTTCCATACAACAGCCTTATGAGATCATTTGGGGTAAGAGAGAGTTATTTTGCCCAAAATCACCTTGCTGGCTTTCATGCCTAGTTTGTAGTAATTCTTATCTGCTTTTTTTAAAAAAAATGTTTTAATACAAATTATATTGGCATCTCTCTTCCAGAACCTCTGAAAATGCAATTCCTTCCAAGTCACATCACATCATGGCAGGCATCCTTCTTATAATTTCCTTGTTTATGTGGGAGGATTTTTATCTTTGAGAAAGAGCTCAATTTCCCAAACTTTTAAGAAAAGTCATCTTATTTGACTCTATTTGATTAGGAATAGGTGATTGATTGATCTGCTGTTAACAACCTTTCTTTAAAAAAAAAGCATGAAAGAGCCTTACATCTGCCTTAACTTAGCCCCTTTCTCAGACTGCCTGCATAATCTCTCCCTCCACATCCCACCCAATGGCTTCCTTTCCTGTTCTTATATTCTTTCTCAACGATTCTGGAATTGTGCTGAGCTTCTGTGATTTTCCTAGCATAACTTAAATGAGATGCATGAAGCAATCCAGCTTTATAAATTATTGGAAAATTGGTAGTTGCTATATAAACAAACACAATGAGTTGGTACAAAATTTCTTACAGCCCAGCTGCCTAGCTGGCATTTAAAACCAGAATGGACAGCTTGTAACTCTAGGTCTGCACATGTTCCTCAGCCTAAAACTGAAATTTTTATACAAAAGTGAAAAATTCAGGTTTTGCTACTTAGCATCCTGCCACTTGGGAGAGAAGGATTTGAAAATGGAAGGGAGGGAGAGGAGAGGAGAGGAGAGGAAGAGAAGAGGGAGAGAAGAGATGTTCCCACCCAAACCCTTTTCCAAGAAGACAAACAATAACCAAAGGAACAGAAACCTTTTAACGAGTCTTACAAATCCCCGGTTAAAAGGCTGCTGCAAACAAATTAACTTTGATAAGCACAAACCTTGCCAAAACTGTGTGAGACTGCCAAGAATCATAGATAAGAAATATTTCACAACACAATAGTCTTCAAATACCAACTTAAGATACTGTAATGTTCACAAGGCTCAGTTTCAAAACGTCTTTGCTTCCTGCAAAGAACGTTCTCTTCACAGCTGCCTTTTATCTCCTTGAAGGAGGGGCCATTATCTTGCAGCCTTACTCCCAAGTCGCCCATGCTGTTGCAGCTATTCTTTCCTGTGAGCAATCCTACGCGCACGTGCACTTGGCACAGGCTCCTCAGAACCTCCTCATTGCTGCTGCCAGCCCCCATAATCTCTGAAGGTAGCAGTCCACTGCCTAATGGTCCTGGCCCCTCATCTGAGTCCTCACTCTCCTCAGCCATCCACACCTGCTGCCGGCTAACCACAACAAGAGAAGAGAAGAGGAAGAGAAGAGAAGAAAAGAGAAAGAGGAAGAGGATATTGGTATGAAAATTTGTTTTCATGCTCACTCTGAACCAGGAGTCCTATTTGAAGGTTTCCCGAACTGCACAGCATCTTAGCTAGGGGCTCTCCCGAACCGCTGCAAACCCCCAGCAGCCCACACCTGTTCTCAGCTACATGAAGGAGCTATGGCAATTGTAAGCCCTGCCTGCCATCACTATTCGGTGCTTTGCCTGGAGCGTTCAATAAGGAAGGAGAATCCAACAGAGCTCCACGTGCAGCACATTTTGATTTCAACAGGAAGAGATCAGATCCATTATAGGCTTCTGGCTGGTTCAGGGGCTGGAGAAGGAGACTTGAAGGAGATAGGTGAGCTGAGTTGTTATAAATCAAGCAGGGAGGACATTGCTGCAGACGTGACTGGCCTCCTCAAATGGTCACGGAGAGACCACCAGACCCAGCTCAACTTAAAGAGGAAGTTTGAAGCCCCTCAGAGTCATGCTTCACCTCACAGCTCACAGAGCAACAGCAGCAGGTGCACATGTGCCCAAATATGTGGCAAGGCATCTGCCTTAAGCAAAAAGAGGTTGGGAGCAGATTGGGAAACAAATTCACTGGACAGCCCTAAGCAAAACCTTTACTGCTAGTTCACAGCTACCATGTTGTTGTTGTTTTTCCTAGAAACATTGTGTAGGATGATGACAATGGAGTGGTACAGTGGCCTAGAGGTGGAGCTCTCGCCTCACAATCAGGAGGCTGGGAGTTCAATCCTAAGTAGAGGCAGATATTTCTCTCTCTGAGAATATATCTGCTGAACAAAACTCAGCATTGGCGATAAGAAGGTCATCCGGCCATTAAAACACTCTGCTAGTTCCATTCAGTTGCCCAGACTCCACTTATGAGGTCGTTAAATGAAGAGGAGGAGGATTGTGTAGGATGATGACAATCCAGTCATCTCCAGCAGCTATTTCTGAGAGAGAATTTGATAAAAGCTTTCTCCTCCTCCAACCCCCAGAGGATTTATAAGTAAATGAGTGCATGCTTCGGAGTTCAAATAGCTAGGAACGGCACTCACTGAAGATCGGAAAATGGACGAAGAGATTAACATAAAATGCAGTGAGACTAACCAATATGGGTCAGACAGCCCCTATGACATTAGATTATTAGGGAGGGTGGATGCTGAACATATGAACAAAAGTTGCAGGAATTGGGTTTGTCTAGTCTAGTGAAGAGAAGGGCCTGGGGGAAGGGGTGACATGATAGCAGTGTTCCAATATTTGAGGGGCTGTCATAAAAAAATAGGTGGTCAACATATTCTTCAAAGCACCTGAAGGCAAGACAAGAAACTATGAATGGAAACTAACCAAGGAGAGAAGCAACGCAAAACTAAGAAGAAATTCCCTGACAGTAAGGATAATAAACCAGTGCAATGGCTTGCCTTCAGAAGTTGTGGGAGCTCCAACACGGGAGGTTTTTAAGAGGAGATTGGACAACCATTTGTTTGAAATGGTATAGAGTTTCCTGCTTGAGGAGGGGGCTGGACTAGATGACCTACAATGTCCCTTCCAACCGTGTCATTCTGTTATTCAAATCAGCCATGAACCGGATAAATTGAAAAGACTACAGGTTCTTTTCTTAGCTATTAAAAAGGAAAAAACACAAATGAATAGTGTCGCTCTTATTTTGAGCAGCAGCGGAACTGCAGGAGAAACAGTTAACAGCCAAAGGTGGTATACAGGCATGAGCTAGGCCCTGGAGGAAACGGTGTTATAGCATAATCTTGTTTTATTCCTAGTTTATACTTGGGAATAAATCCATTTTTGTTCATGTCTGTTCATGTCTATTTAAAACTGTAATGACTGTGAATCTCTGAGTTAGCGCTTTGGAAGTGTTAAGTAACTGAACACCATTTCTCTGACAGCTTCCTCTCTGATGTAAAAGTTGAAACATATTTCCTGCTTTGGAGGCAACACAATGATGTTTTGCAGGTACAAGAAAAAAATATGTGAGGAAAAATGTTCATTGAATAACTGTGCCGATATGGACTCCGATTGGAACCCATCCTTAGCCCAACTTACTTTAAAAATTCTAAGGCTGGGATTACAATTGGATTACAGAACTCTGGAGGAAAAGGCAGGATATAAATTTAACCCAGAGACAAATCACAGAAAAATGGATAGAGTTTCTCAGCTTTTAATTTCTTCTGAATCTAGTCTTATCTAAATCCTCCCAAAGAGTTTCTGTGGTTTTAAGTACCATTCACACAAAATCTGAAAAAAACAGGCACCGCACCTGCAGGGAGAAAAACACCAGGAAGTAAAAAAAAAACTAATGCAAATAAAGATATAACAATAAACACAGTTTTCAAAATTCCAGAGCTTCCCTGGATCATTTGCAATTATTGTTTACATTCAGATCTGTGTCCACAATCTGAATAAACTTTCTCAAAAGACACCACTGAAATAATAATAATTAATAATTGAAAATACAGACAGCCTCTGACTTACAACAATTGAGCCCTAAATTTCTGTTGTGAGAGAGTTAAGTGAGTTTTAGTGACTGTTTGAAGTTACAACAGCATTGGGAAAAGTGAGTTATGACCATTTTTTCACAATTATGACCACTGCAGCATCCCCCATGATCAAAATTCAGACACCTGGCAACTGACTCATATTTACGACGGTTGCAAGGCCCCCTTTTGCAACCTTCTGATAAGCAAAGTTAATGCGGAAGCCAGATTCACTTAACAACGGTGTTACTAACATCAACTGCAGTGATTCACTTAACTGTGGCAGGAAAGGTCACAAAATGAGGCAAAACGCACAACATCTGTCTCGCTTAACAACAGATATTTTGGGCTCACTTGTGGTCAAAGGATTGACTGTATTTGAAGTAAGAGGTAGTCATCCTACAGCTCTACAAGCCGCTTGCTTGTTTGGGACTTCAGAATGAATTTATTTCAAACCCCTCACTTATGACAAACCCAGCACGAAATTGACATTTCAAACATTTGTCTGTAATGAATCAGAGCCACTAACAACCATTTCCTTCTCGGCCACCCCCATTTATGAATAAGCACTCCTGAGTTTTAAAAATGGCGGCAAGGCATCTCCAGATGAGAGAACAACATTATTGCTTGCATGACAACAGGAGGCAGGGGCTCAAGGAAACAACTCATAAAAATCAATAAAAGCTTTTATAAGCTAATTTCAGTGATCGTATTACTCAAAGCTGGAGACAGATGTCAGGTAAAAAGAAATGGAATGGGGAGTAGGTTTATGTGTTCTTGTCCCATTATGGATTAACCGGTTGGACATTTTGCATGCTTTTTCCCCCCAAATCAATAACTGAGTTTCCAGTGGTATTATTGCCTGAGGCAGACATGTTAAGACTCCAGATCTTTCTTTCTTTTTTCTTTCTTCCTTTTCTTTCTTCCTCCCTCTTTCCTTTCTTTCTTTCTCTCTTTCATTATTTACAATGCCTCTTTTCTTTCTAATCCTGAGATGTTTGATGATTTCCTGAATCTGTATATTTAAAACACATCTGACTGGTTCATCCTGGGTTAATAGGAATGCTAATATCCATTTTTAAAAAATCATTTGCATTTCTCCAAATGTTGTGACACGCTGCATATTTAAAAAAATATATTGAGTTCCAAAATTCATCTTTTTAACCAAAGGGTATTTAATATGCCTTACTTGTTTAAGAGATATTCAGGTAGTTTTAAGCAAATGAAATAAATCCACAGATTAAAGAGAACTGATAGCAAATTGATTTAATGGACTTGGAATGAAGACAGACAAAATGAATATGAACAAAAATCTAAAACCAATATTTAATCTATATTTCAGAAAGTTTACCAAACAAAAATGCTTATTAAGATTCATTCATTTCCTTACGGACTTTAGCTTTCATTGTTTCCCCATGAAATTAAGCTATTATGTATCTCCATCATTATTATCTTTGTGTTTTGCTCTTTTTCTTTCTCTTTTCTGTTATTAATTAATAAGCAATAACAATAAATCTAAAACATCTTGCACTGCTAGTCTGGTAGCTCCGCTTCTTTGCAACACAGGTTGGACCACGTCTAACCAGGAATCAAATCCATGCCAGGTCCTGAAAACTGAATATTCAGAGAAGCAACCATGTGGGTAGTATGAAAACAATGCAGGCTCCTGAACTGACACCATTCCAGAATAGACCTTGTGCAGAGATAAAGCATCTTCATTTTCAAGTCTCATTTAGCAGTCAAAGCCATGAAGAACCATAAGGATTTCAAAAAGGCATCTTCTATGCTAGTTTTCATAAACTTAGGTTGGAAGTTAAAAACCTACCCCTCTCCTAGAAAAAATTAATATTTTAGGATATATTAAAAAGGCAGAATATTTCCACTAAAAGAGAAGTAGAAACTCAGAGAGGCAGAAACTCAGCCCCCCCACCATCCTTTGTCAATGGGCCATTAAGGCCTGGGCCAGTCTATTCTACATAACAAAGATCTACCTCCTTCAGGCAGAGCCATTCCATTGCCCTTCATTGCATCACCAACCAAACCTAGCACACAGACAACCTACAAAGCTAGCTATGACCTCTGACAGCAACCAATCAGGATACTCTTCCTATGCCCCAGGAAGTTCAAAGCCAGAGAGGGTATAAAAGCCAGGGACTCTCAGCATCTCTTCTCTTTTTCTGCACAGGAACCCATCTTGTTCATCAATAAACCATTTTTCCAAACGGTTTCCATGTTTCCAGTGTTTTTTTCCCCACTTGGAACTGAACCCAGAAGGATATTTCTTCCAACACTTAAAAACCGGAAGAGTATATTCAAGTCAGACCTATAGAGTTATTTGAAAAAACATACTATCTAGGATTTCACAACTGGGCTGAATTGCTGCTTCCCTTATTCTTTCACTAGCATTCCCATCTCACAGTTTCTCACAAACACCAATACCAGGCAATTAAAGGGAGAGTTTGCCAAGATGCTTTTAGCCAGTGTTTTTCAAACTTAAGCAACTATGAGATCTGTGGACTTCTAACTCCCAGAATTCCCCACTCAGCTTGAATTCTGGGCATTGAAGTCCACACATCTTAAAGTTGGCAGGGTTGAAAAATACCGTTTTAAGCTTTCTCCGACCTTTGCCAGCCCTCTGTTGCCTCTGGTATGCTCCTTCCAATTTACCATAACACTGTAAGATTTGCCGGTTATTTAGGCCCAGGGGATGGTGGGGATTTTCCTGGTTGAAAGATTGCTTACTGTGAGTGAAATTTCTCAAGTTTGCGAGGCATAACTAGGGTGCCAAAGAGAAAATGGAAAGAAGTGCATAAAACTTGCTAATGCACATAACTGGGCAAACTTATATTTGCAGGGATGAAAAGGCGATGACTGCTCTCTGGTTTATTACAGAAAACCAAGTCCTGGGTTATAAACAGAAGAGAAAAGAGAAAGAATGTGTATGTGTGTGTCCATAGGAGCTTGAAAGCTCCGCCCCTTTTTCATGTATGTGACATCATAATCAAAGAGCAGGTTTGGTCCATTGATTAAGGCGCCAGACTAGAAAGTGGGAGATTGTGAGTTCAAGTCCTGCTTTAGCCCTGAAAACCATCTGGGTGATGTGAGAAGTTTTATATCAAAATATTTTTTTTATTCCTTATCCTGTTTCCATCTTCCCTTTAAAACATTAACAAATCCACAACGGACTGAAGATCAGTGTCTCCGCTGGATAATTGACAGTCCTGATGCATACAGCAAAAGTGGCCCTTCAGATATCTTCGTTCTGAACCATTCGGGGTTTCAAAGATCATTGCCAAAATCTGACTTGGATCTATGATGTGTAGGAAGTTAGCACCCACCCCTCTTCTAGGAAAATGAAATGTTTTAAGATATACTAAAAAAGCAGAATATTTCCTCTAAAAAGAGAAGTAGAAACTCAGAAGCAGAAGCTCACCCCTACCTTTGTTAATGGGTGAGTCATTAAGGCTGGGCCAGAGTATTCTACACAACAAAGCCCTCTACCTATCTTACCACATGGCCTGGGAAGATTGTATCAGCCAGCACTCAGGTGAAGCCATGTGGCCCAGACAAAGTCTACAAAGTTAGCTAAGACCCCTGACACTGGGAGTCTGACAGTCAGTTGGATACATTTCTTACACAAGAACAGGAAACGCTAAGATGGGGCCCAACAGAAGCTGTGAAACCAAGGGATTCCCAGCATCTCTTCCCTTTTCTCCCAGGAGCTCCAAGGCATGTAGTCCTGTCCCCCATTAAACCTTCTTTCCAAGCAACTTCCATGAATCCAGTGTCTTTTTCCCCACTTGGAACTGAACCCAGGAGGATATTTCTTCCAACAGATGCCGGCAACTTTTTGCTAAATTGAAATATCAGAGCTGGTGAAGAGTAAGTTAAGAGCTCACTGTGGACCCCTGTTTTGGATTTTAAGTATTTCTGCGCACAGGGGCATCCATAAGTCTGTCTGGGGAATTCTGGGAGTTGAAGTCCATACATCTCACAGTTGATAAGGTTAAAAAACAATGTTCTGTTTTATGGGCTGTCAGGGGATTCTCTTCCATTTGAAAGCCTGCCAGAAAATTGTCCTCTGCTTGAAAGATTTTTCTATTTCAGAGGTGCATGATTTTGTACATTTTTGCTGACGGCTGCACTTGCCATATGAATGGAGGGCCTGGAGTTATCCTTCCAAAGCTGGGGTGTGGGGAACTAAGTGACCTTAATAAATGCAGCTAATATGGCTATGTTCATGCAACATTCATAATCACGTCCGTAAAAGTATGATCATTTAGATTTATACCGTCTCTTCTGAAACACTTACACTGGGATAGTCTCCTATAGTCTGTTCCCATAACAATAACGTAAGTTTGTGGAGAGGGAGGGACCAAACACTCATAAGTGTGAAAAATGGTCGTAAGCAGAGGTGGTATTCAGCAGGTTCTGACCATTTCTGAAGAAACGGTAGCAGACATTTTGAGTAGTTCAGAGAACTGGCAAATATCACATCCGACTGGCCCCGCCCCCATCTATTCTCTGCCTCCTGAGTCCCAGCTGATTGGCTGGGTCTTCTTTGGTTGCCCTGCACAGGAGAACAGAGCTGGAAAGCAGGTTAGTGAGGTGGGGAGGGAATGGATATTTTATAGTATCCTTCCTCTGCCACACCCACCAAGCCATGTCCACCAAGCCACACCACGCCCACCAAGCCATGCCCACAGAACTGGTAGTAAAAAAAATTGAATCCCACCACTGGTCGTAAGTCACTTTTTTCAGTGCTGGTTGTAACATTGAACAGTCAATAAATGAACTGTTGTAAGTCGAGATTTTCCATAAATAAGTGGTGAATCTGGTTAACTCATAGAACAGCCTGGGACAAAGTCTTTAAGGCCCTCCAGAACACCATCAGGACATAAATCACCCAGATCTCACCGGAGAGCCAGAATTTAGAGGACAGGCGCCATAACAGAATAGGCCCATTTTCAAATGACTCTATTTAATTGAGAAGATCCAGGGCATACCAGCTTTGCCAGTCTAAACCAGCCAGGCAGACACCAGTGGAGACAAGCAGTCCCCAAAATATCCAGGCTGTATGCCATTTAGTTTTAAGTGAATGATGTCTGCAGCATTAAAAAAAAAAAAAAAAGCTTAAACATTTCAAGCGTAAAGACAAATATCTTAGCATTGCATTGCACTTGAACTTCTCAAGTTCAAACAAAACCTTGCTAACCTTGCATCAGAGAGCTTTTAAAAAAAAACACCATATGAGAGCAACATTAAATATTTACTTTGATTCTTAATCTCTTTTATTGTTTGTATAAAGAGCTTTAAAACGCTGAATGGAAGCGTAAATTTATCATGGAGAACGCACCTCTGCTTTCAAAAAGGAAGGGAGGAAGTTGCAGCGTTTTTTTTGGCAGGGTTCAGAATTTCCATCCCCCCCCCCCCCATAGACTGAGACAAACATCTGGATGAAACACAATTTACCAACTATCTCTCCAATTAATCATTCGTGTAAAATGACAAACTGCCACCGAGCCAAAAACAACATTGTTAGAACTATAAGGTTCTGCTGAATAATACAGGCCCAACCATCCATGTAAATTGCTTGTTACCATCACTTTCAGGATGATGTTGAAGTGCTGTTGGAGAATATTCTCAGCTCAAGATCCAAATTGCACATGAAGGCACCTGCCATATTCAGGTGGCCTCCCACTAGTTGGTGCTCTCTCCAGATGTGTCAGGTTACCTCTCTGAGAATTCCCCAGCGGGGATGGCATACCAGGGTGGCTGGGGATTGTAATTGTCATCATCCAAAGGCATCTTAAAACCAACTCCACACTTCAATTGTTCTAAATAGCTTTAAAGAACACTTGAAATATGTCCATTGGCTTGGAACTATGGAACATGGGAAGAATGGTCAAGCTTTCTTCTTCAACTGCAATCTCAGAAGAGGTAGTCCTTGATTTACAACAATTGGGACCAGAATTTCAATTGATAAGCAAGGCAGTTGTTAAGTGAGTCATGCCCGATTTTTCTTACCATGGTTGTTAAATGAATCAGTGCATTTAAGTGAATATTAAGTGAAGTATTAGTGCAGTGATTAAGGCATCACGCTAGAAGCTAAGAGGCTGTGAGTTCTAGTCCCGCCTTAGAAGTGAAAGCCAGCTGGGTGACTTTCGGCCAATCGCCAGGAGACAGTGAGTTCTAGTCCCGCCTTAGAAGTGAAAGCCAGCTGGGTGACTTTAGGCCAGTCACTCTCAGCCCAACCCACCTCACAGGGTTTTTGTTGTGGGGAAAATAGAAGAAGGAAGGAGCATTATGTGTGTTTGTCACGTATTTTTCATGAAAATAATGAAGGTGGGAAATAAATAAATAAATTTCAGTGGACCCTGCATTTATTTCAAATGAACAGATTATCCCACCTGGTGCCTGATGGGGATCTTAATATCATCACACCCATCAAGGAATTAGAAGTCTCTAACATATGAGAATACCAAGTATTGACAACCCATGTCAGAAGATTAAGATTGAAGATCTAATTTTGATGGCTGGCCCCACAATTTATTAAGTCATAATGTGATTTCACTGCTGATCTTAAAAAAAAAAACATTCTAGTATTATCAGTGCAAAACTTAAACATATTTAAAAATTAATTTGAAGGAAGAAAAGGGGAAATAAACAGGGTGGAAAGTAATATGCTTATCACTCTTTTGGATAAACAAATGAGTTTATTCTTGTATTGTACAATTTTCAAAGCTGGAAATATTAATTCCGAAGTCCATTGTGTTCTGCTTCTATATATTTATAGATTACAATATTCCATAAATTCATTGATATATATAATTGAATATTCCATGACTATGCACTATACATATATATACCTATTTCATTATAAACTGCACTTCCTATGCAATCCATATTGTTCGTGCTTTTAAGCCAAAACTATTATTGCAATTTTAAGCAATGTGTGAAATTGTGTGAAATTAGAAAGATACCACTGGTGGATTGGAACATTTGTTTCGGAGGTGTGAATCATCTGGAAACTGCCTTGTTTTCATTTATGGGCCAGGAAAATGTTCAATAGCCCTATATGCTTCTTCTCACTCTATGATGCCAAATATAGATGCTTAATGGGTATTTACCCAAGTGTCCACAGAAGAGAAAATTCCCAACATTGTTTTCTATCCCCTACCCTTTATTCACCCACTTTCACCTTAACCATCATCTATCAACAAAAGTTTAAATCGGGGTGGGCAATTAATTCTTCCAAGGTGCCACATGAGAAACTGTGACTGTTGTGCAGGGCTGAGCCAATAGGGCTGTGAAGGTGCATAGCCATGCGCAAATGAACATACATGAGTTTCTCATCTCAAATGACCTAAGTGCTAGAGCCCACTGTAACTACATAGCCCAAAAGGCATTAAGAGTTGTTAACCTAATCCTAGGTAATATTCTCTGGTAATATCACACTACTAACTAGAGCATACAAAACATTTGCTAGACCAATACTTGAATACAGCTCATCAGTCTGGAATCCGCATTACCTATCTGATATTAATACAGTTGAGAAAGTCCAGAAATATTTCACAAGAAGAGTTCTCCACTCCTGCACTCATTGCAGAATACCTTATGCCACCAGACTCGAAATTCTAGACCTAGAAAACCTAGAACTATGCCGCCTTTGGTCCGATCTAAGTACAGTATATAAAATCATACATTGCAATGTCCTACCTGTCAATGAATACTTCAGCTTCAACCATAACAACACAAGAGCAAACAATAGATACAAACTCAAGGTTAATCGCACCAAACTTCATTGCAGGAAATACAACTTCAGCAACAGAGTGGTCAATGTCTGGAATACTGTACCTGACTCTGTGTTTTTTACCCAAACCCAAAAAAATCTTTAACCTTAGACTGTCTCTTATTGACCTCATCCCTTTCCTAAGAGGTCTGTAGGGGGCGTGCATAAGCGCACCAATTGTGCCTACCGTCCCTGTCCTATTGTTTCTTTTATTTTTCTTATATGTATCCCTGTATTCATAACTATGTTTATATTTATACCTATTATATTGTAAGCAATTGACAAACCAAATAAATAAATAGAATTGGGGGAAAATAGCAATTGCCTTCAAAATAAAAGTAATCCATGCAGGTTGGACATGGATAGCCAAAGGTCAGAGGTTTTTAACAAGAGATTGGACAACCATTTGTCTGAAATGGTATAGGGCAGTGATGGCTAACCTTTTCGTCATTGCGTGCCAAAAGTGCATGCGTGACCCATAATGCAATGCACACATGACCCCCTCCCACTCAGCCCGTCCCCCTGCGCATGCATGCAGGACCTCCCCTGTGCTCCCCTTGGCCCCCTGCGCATGTGTGCGGAACGCCGCTGTGCTCCCCCCCATCTCCCGCATGCACCCCACCCCCCACACGGATACCAGAAAATCAGCTAGCTGGTAGGAGGTGCGTGCGCATGCGCAGTGCAGCTGAGCTGGGGCGACAGCTCACATGCCCACAGAAATGGTTCTGCGTGCCACTTCTGGCACGTGTGCCATAGGTTTGCCATCACGGATATAGGGTTTCCTGCTTGAGCGGGGGTTAAACTAGAAAATCTCCAAGGTTCCTTCTAACTCTGGTATTCTGAAATTCTATTAAATACCCAGCAGAGGTGGTATTCAGCAGGTTCTGTCCAGTTCTGGAGAACTGGTAGCGGATATTTTGAGTAGTTCGGAGAACCGGCAAATACCAGCTCTGACTGAACATTTTGCAGTATCCTTTCCCTGCCATGCCCACAGAATCGATAGTAAAAAAATTTGAATCCCACCACTGATACCCAGGTTGATTTAAGCAGTACAAGGCATATGATGAGAAGTGAATTCAGTCCTCCTATGGATTTTCTCTCAAGAGAAAAGAGGCGACTGGACTTTCTTTGTTTTTCCATTTCGCTTCTTAGCCAAGAAGCTTCTTCAGTTAAGCTTCTTGGATAAGAAGTGAAATATCTTCAAGGAAAAACAAAGCAAGTCCAGTTGCCTCTTGCAAAAGCACCTTTGAGACAACCATGACCCGGATGACTGAGAATCTCCACAGACAAGAAGTCAGAAGTTGTGATTAAGATGGGACCGTGCTGCAGACTCTGCTATGAATACCTTTGGCCCCTACTAAGTCAGTCTAAGTTGGTCGGAATTGCTGCAAGCTTTGAAATTAGAAAACCTTTTAGAGCTTAAAAAATCAGGTTAGCATTAAGAATAGAATAATTGGTCCTAATGTTTGAAGGTAGTTTCTGCAAGATTTCCAAGTGATTGCAAGGAATTCAGGACTCAAACTGGAACAGGTGAATAAATGCCCTTTGGTTTATTTTAGATTTTGTAAACAATTGCATCACAACAATATTCAACCATAACAATACAAGAGCACACAATAGATATAAACTCAAGGTAAACCGCACCAAACTTGATTGCAGGAAATACGACTTCAGCAACAGAGTGGTCAGTGTCTACCTGACTCTGTGGTTTCTTCCCCAAACCCCAAAAACTTTAACCTTAGACTGTCTACTACTGACCTCACCCCTTTCCTAAGAGGTCTGTAGGGGGCGTGCATAAGCGCACAAACGTGCCTACCATCACTGTCCCATTGTTCCTTTTTATTTTTCTTATATGTATCCATTTCATGTATTCATAATTATGTTTATACTTATACTTATTATCTTGTAAGCGAATGACAAATCAAATAAATATAAATAAATAAATATTCCATAGGAGGCACAACACAAGCCTGACATCAATACCCGGAAAGATACTGGAAAAGTTAATAAAAAAACAGATCTGCCAACATCTAGAAACAAGAAAAGTAATAACTAGAAGTCAGCACCGGTTTGTTAAAAACAGATCATGCCAAACCAATCTTATTTCATTCTTCAACAAAGTGACTAAATTAGTAGACCAGCAAAATACTGTGGACATAATATATTTAGATTTCAGCAAGGCATTCGACAAAGTAGACCACAACCTACTTCTTAGTAAGCTAGAAAAAAAGTGGAATAGACAGCACCACCACTAGATGGACTCGCAACTGGCTGGCAAACCATACTCAATGAGTAGTCCTTAATGGGTCTAAGTCTACATGGAGGGAAATAAGCAGTGGGGTGCCACAAGGTTCTTCAACAAAGAAGATGTTGAGACTCTAGAAAAAGTGCAGAGAAGAGCAACCAGGATGATTAGGGGACTGGAGGCTAAAACATACAACGACCGGTTACAGGAACTGGGCTTGGCTAGTCTAGTAAAGAGAAGGACCAGGGGAGACATGATAACAGTCTTCCAATATTTGAGGGGCTGCCACAGAGAGGAAGGGGTCAAGCTATTTTCTAAAGCACCCAAAGGCCAGACAAGGAATAATGGATGTAAACTGAACAAGGAGAAATTCAACCTGGAAATAAGGAGAAACTTTCTGACAGTGAGAACAATCAACCAATGGAACAGAAGTTGCCCTCGGAAGGTGTGGGAGCGCCATCACTTGAGACTTTCAAGAAGAGATTGGACTGCCATTTGTCAGAAATGGTGTAAGGTCTCCTGCTTGGGCGGGGAGTTGGAATAGATGACCTACAAGGTCCCTTCCAACTCCGATTATCTGTTAAATCTGAAAAAGTGGTTTCTTTCTTTCTTTCTTTCTTTCTTTCTTTCTTTCTTTCTTTCTTTC
>NW_020769348.1:1722134-1781794 GCF_900518735.1 Pseudonaja textilis
TTCTTTCTTTCTTTCTTTCTTTCTTTCTTTCTTTCTTTCTTTCTTTCCTTCTTTCTTTCTCTTCCCTTCCTTCCTTCCTTCCTTCCTTCCTTCCTTCCTTCCATAATTCTTTATATATATTTTCCCAGATCTCCAAACCATCTGCTTTTAATTTTCTCACTGAATTCAGTTTACATTCCTGGCTACATTGTTGAGCAATGAGACCAACAAGGCAAGATAGTTTATAAAATGTTATTTTCCTTAAAACACATAGAATTTTTGTGGGGTGGGGGGGGATGCCAAATTTCAGTAGAGTTTCAGATAATATGCAGCACAGATTCTAGTCAATCCTGGAATCCCAAAGTCTGGGAAATAAGCAAAACAAAACCCTCTTTTGTAAAGTTTTTAACTGTTTCTTCTAATTCTGATTTTAATTGCAGTGATTTTATTGTCAAGCTTTACATTTTGTATTTCATTTTGTTGTTGGAAGATATACTGACTACTTATACAGGCAGAAAAATAGGGTACATTATTCTTATTGTACCATAAGAATAATAGATTCAAGAGAATTGTTCATTGTTGACTTCTGAAATGTTTTTATATTACTTTTCAAGGACAGTGCCATGTGAAATATATTATGGGTAGTCCTCAACTTACGACCAATCACTTAGCAACCATTTGAAACTATGGATGCAACCCCCCCAAAAGATACTTACAACCTGGTTCCAAAGTTCCAGTGTCCAGGTACACAGACACACACACACACACTCTGTGATGACCCAGAGTGTACCACAAACGTAACAAAATCCAAAATGAAAATAAATGTCCTTTAATGCCTCCAACTTAGCCCCACTGTTCAATAATACTCAGCTGGAGGTAAAACTTACTCAAAAATAGTCTTCAAAAGAAAGCAATACAGTCCGAACTTAATGAGCAGATAGAGGTAAAATAAAAAAACCAAACAAACTACAATGATGAAATTTCCACAACAGAACAGAAGTATTTACCAAATTCAAGGAGATAACAAGGCACAGTCCGTTGAAAGATAACTTCATACCAAAATAAAACACGCATTGTTTCCAGCGTTTGCCAGTACGCAGGTCCAAACTCTTATGCAGTTCTCACACCTGCAGCCCATGAAGAGGATCAAGGCACTTTCCTGCCAAGTAGACCCCATCTCTCCCTTATCCTCTCCTCCCTGCGTGCCCTAGGATGGAGAGGGGCTGGGGCTGGGTCTCCTTCTGACTGCCCAGCCCACCTCTGCCCTTCCCCAGCCTCCTCCACAACCTCCAGAGCCACACCTCCATTTCCTGTTGGCTGTTCCTCCTCTCCCTCGGAGTCAGTCTCCACCAGGGGCGTGGCACACTTTAATGTGACCACATTTCAGGCACTCAGAAACTGACTTGCATTCACAGCCGTTTTCAACATCCTTCAGTCATGTAACTACAAATTATAGCAATGGCGCTTTGACTTATATTCCACTTCACAGTGCTTTACAGCCCTTTCTAAGGGGTTTACAGACTCAGCCTATTGCCCCCAACAATCTGGGTCCTCATTTTACTGACCTTGGAATGATGGAAGGCCGAGTTAACCTTGAGCAGGTCAGACTCAAACTCCTGGCAGTTGGGCAGCTGGGCAGAATTAGCCTGCTATACTACATTCTAACCACTGCACCGCCACATCTCTTTATGTCATTTTTGCCAAAACCCTGCATTTACATCCAGTTTGGGACAAAAATGCCCCCTAACAAGCAATTGCTTTCTTTAACTACTGTATTGCTTAACAACCATCACAAATTAGGTTGCAATATTGGGTTGGTTACACGGGTGACCCACTGTAGAACCATCACAACGTTTGACCCATAAGAAGCAGGTTTCATTGTGGTCATAAATCAAGGACAACTGTACACCAATCCAGCTGGAAAGTGAGTTTATATCACAAGTTAGTGGGAGCATTTGGAAGCTGCCATTGATCCAAAGAGCAGTGCAGAAATAGCTTTGAACATTCCACAATAGACCCATATGCTTCAGCTCCCTGTATGCAATTTATTTTGTGCACTGCGTTAAGGTTTTAAATTTCTGTAAACCACCTACAGACACTTCAGTGAGACAGACTTCTATATACATCATTTAGAAAGCTAAATACAAAATAAAGTAGTCATAAATCAAGGCATTGCTCCTTCTCTTCACCATTACTACTAAGAAAATACTTGATGTCGGAGAATCATTCATGATGAGGCAGAAAGATTTTGTGATTTTGTACCTCTCCTCCTAATTGGCCAAGCCTATAAGATGACTTATGAGCAGACTTCCCAAAGTACATTACTTTTCAATTTCACGTTATGCCATTCACTTTCTGATTCAACCCTCATCTTTCCTCAACCTTCTTTCATAACTTATTCCAAATTTGCTCAGCTTCTAATGCTCTGTGAATCACACCTCATCAGACTCATCAGATGTAAGACAAATTGCCACTTCCAGAGACATCCTGGAGTTTCCTGGCATGAAATAAAAGATAAGGCATAGGGAACCTGAATTGAAAAGTGATGAATGATTTTTTTAAAAAAATGAAAAAAGAAAAAAAAATCTTCCAGTGCAGGATTGCATAAAGCCAGCCTTCTTGTAGATGACTCAATTTCATTCCTACTCCTTCCAGATTGCTATCGTCCTACACAATCCGTTCCTCAGCTGTTGCTTTAGCTGAGGGCGGAATGGCTTAAAAGACGCTGAGCATGTCAACTTGGCTGACAGCCCAGGTTCGAGACCCGAGCATCACACAGCAGGCTGAGCTCCCATTACTTACCTCAGCTCCCGCAAATGCAGGCAGATAAATAGGTACCGCTTCAGTGAGCAGGTAAAAGCACTCCATGCACTTCGGTGTATAGTCATGCTGGCCACATGACCATGGAAGAATCTTTGGATTACGCCGGCTCCCTCAGCTAACAAATGGAGATGAGTACGGCCTCCTAGAGTCAAACATGACTGAACAGGGGGAAACGTTTATCTTTACCTGATCTGATCCTGTGCTGTTGTTTTAAATGTTTCACTCTCATCACAGTCATTGAGAATGTGCAATGCAATAAACTGGTTGGATTACTGCAATGGGGCTGCCCAGAAACTTTAACTGGTCCACAATGCAGCAGCATATACGGTAATGCGGGCCACTAGATTTGGTCCATGTAACACCTCCGTTATGTGAGCTGCACAGGTTTCCTGTTTCTTTCTTAATGCAATTGAAGGTGCTAGTTGTCAGTTTTAAAGCCCTATATTGCATAGGGCCAGGTTGTTGTGGGCTGACATTTTTCCATCCTACCAGATCAGATAGAGTGGGCATCCATCTATTCTCTAGAACTGGTTGTTAACATTCTAAGCAGTTCGGAGAACCGGTTGTTAGAAGAAATTACTGGCCTAACCCTGTAAGGAAGGCAGGAAGGAAACATTCTGGTGTTGCTTACAGAATCTGCCTCTCCATTAACCCTTATAACATTCTTGGCAGGACTAGACTTCCTATCTCAGGAGCTTCGCTGGAGTTTTTTTCCCCGCTCCTTTGCTGGTACTTTGCTTGTGTGGAGTGACCATTCAAAGTTATAATGCCACTGAAAAAAGTAACTTATGACCATTTTTCACACTTACAACTGTTACAACATCCCCACAGTCATGAGAGGCCAGGCAAGGAGATGCATGCCTCGATGTGAGTGATATTGAGTTGGCAATACCCAGCCAATAAATTGACCACCAAGCCGTGTCCACCACCTAAGCCACGCCCACAGAGCCGGTTGTTAAAAATTTTGAATCCCACCCCTGTGGGCATCCCTTCCCCTAAATATTGCTATCAGATGGAATGTAAGATACATGCCATTTCCATGGAGATCC
The DNA here is from genome assembly GCF_900518735.1 of Pseudonaja textilis. The sequence goes on from NW_020769348.1 coordinate 1,725,986, forward strand.
CTGCCTTACAGAACGCTCTGCACCTGAAATTCAGCAGGTTTCTTTCCCCCGTTTTTAAACTTTTAATAGTCCTTGACTTACAACCACGTTTTGGACCAACATTTCCAGGACTAAGCAAAATGGTTATAAACTTTTGCCATGGTTATTAAGTGAACGTCTGCAGTCGTTAAGTGAATCATGGGGTCATTAATTGAATCCAGCTTCCCTCATTGGCTTTGCTTGTCAGAGGACTGCTGGGAAGGTCACAGATGATGATCACGCAATATGCTGGGATGCTGGAACCATCATAAATACATACCATTGACCAAGCAACCGAATTTTGATCCCATGACCGTGGGGATGCTGAAAGGGTTGCTAGTGCAAGGATTGGTTGTAAATCACTATTTTCAGAGCTGTTGTAACTTCATATGGCTGCTAAATGAATGACTGTAAGTCGAGGACTATCTGTAATCTTAATCAATTGAGAAACATGGCAAGGCTACGTAGTCTACGCCTTATGTGACCATTCAGCCCAGATATATTTCCTTTTTTCCCTTCATCAACTCTATTTGTCTATGGAGATTCTCAGTCATTCAGGTCACGGTTGTCCCAAAATTGCTTTTACAAAAGTCAACTGGAGTTTCTGTTTTTCCTTGAAGATGTTTCGCTTGTCCTACTTCAGTTCTAAAGTTCTAAAGAAATGAAGAAGCTTCTTGGATGGGAAGCGAAATGTCTTCAAAGAAAAACAAAGCCCAGTTGCCTTTCCAGAAAGACCCTTGAAATATCACCTCTGTGTGTTTTTTTATCTGCATGATCAACTAACCAGCTTCCTTCATTTCTCACTTGAACTCTTACTTTTAAGCAATGGTGGGATTCAAATAATTTAAGAACTGGTTCTCTGCCCTAATTATTTCTTCCAACAACCAGTTCACCAAACTGCTCAGAAAGTTAACAACCGGTTCTCCCGAAGTGGTGCGAACTGGCTGAATCCCACCACTGCTTTCAAGGTCCAGAAGTTCTTTTATGCATCTGTCCGAAGGGGCAGTCAACTGATTGGAAAAGTGGCTATTTAAAATGCAGTAGCCCAGCCAGACGTGGACTGCAGAACTAGCCAACATCTAGTTTGTTTCCAGTCCCACCAAGCTGACTTCCTGAGAATCAGCAAGGAAGACTGAGAGAGTTAATGAGGCTCAAAAATCACCCGTTGATCTTTCGTTATGAAGGTAGATTTGGCCTTGCATCTTCCCACTCCTAGTGCAACACCTTCATCCAGTTTTTCCCAAACTTGGCAACCTTAACATGTGTGGACTTGACCTTCTGCAGCATGGTGCCTGCAGAATTCTGGCAGTTGAAGTTAAACACATCTTAAAGTTGCTAAGATTGAGAAATGCTGCTCCATGGCAATCACTCAGTCTTGTAGGTTTCCATTCAGAGCCAAATAACGTCACTCTTCATCTGAGCTCCAGACACAAATCAACAATATTAACCTTGTCCTGTTTGAGGTTCTCTTCTTGATTTACAGGGCTACGTCTTTTGGATGTTCTCAGATTTGTGTTACCAAGCAGTAATTCAGCATGGAATGTCTCCAAGCTGAGGAGTTAACTAGGATTGTAAACTGCCCAAAGTTACCCTGAGGTAAGATGGGTGGTCAATAAATTTTCTAAATAAACGAACAAACAAATAAATAGCATAGGGACAACTGATCCCACATAATTCATCCCTAGACGACATTTCAAATAATTAAATTCCAAGTCTTTGGAAAAAGAATTCATAGAAAGTGTTCTTAGCTTATATGCTATATATTCCATATTTGGGAGTCAATCTATTCTCCAAAGCACCTGACAAGAAGCAATGGGTGGAAACTAATCAAGGAGAAAACCAACTAGAACTAAGATGAAATTTCCTGATGGTTAGAACAATTAACCAGTGGGACAGCTTGCTTTCAGAAGTTATGGGTGCTCCAACACTGGAGGTTTTTTAAAAGAAGAGATTGGACAACCGTTTGTCTGAAATGGTATAGGATTTCCTTCCTGAGGAGGTGGGGTTGGACTAGAAGACCTCCAAGGTCCCTTCCCACTCTGTTATTCTAATTTCTAAGTTCCATATATTAGTGCTTCTCAACCTTGGCTGCATGGCTGGCTGGGGAATTCTGGAAGGTGAAGTCCACATGGCTTCAAACAGCCAAGGTTGAGAAACATTGACATCATTCTCAGATTCTTTGGGGTGGTTGGGCTTTAAAGGGTTATTTTGTGCCCCCAGATTTTAGCAGTAAAACGTGAAGATCTGTTTGAACCATTTTAGGTCTATTTTTAAATGAAATCTGCAAACTGTATCCATTATATTTGGCTCTAATGTCTGTAATAGTGGAAAATAGTTCCTGAAAATCTTCCCTATAGAACCCTTTGAGATATCCTAACACTTGATATTATATCATTTCTCATTTTCTTTTCTAGGTTCCTTCAGCCTGTCTTCAATGAACAGGCCCTCAAAATCCCTGTTTCATCTTTGTTGCCTTCATTCTAAGCTCTCTCAACTCTGTAAATATCCTTCTGGAAATGTTTTGCCCAGAACTATGCCAGTACTCCAGAGGAAGCCTTCCCGGAGTTGAATAAACGCCTGGGATGTATTTCCGTGGGCCTATATTAAATAATTTTTTTCTTATTTAATATTTAACCAGTAACAACATAAGAGCTACACAAAGGAAGACTTTTTTTTCCTGCAAAGAAGAAAGTTCCTTTGGAACTCATAAAGACCCTTCTTTTAATGGTAGCTGTCCTTTTTGAAGAGTTTTGCAAAATACACGGTGTTGGAAGAAATATCCATCTGGTTCAGTTCCAAGCCAGGGGAAAGGCACTGGAGACAAAATGGAGGATGGGGGTTAATTGGAAAGATGCTTTAATGATGAAGCAGAACCACCAAGTACATGGTTCTAGTGCAGTTGACCACATGGAGTTGAGAGTGGGGGATATTTATACCTTCTCTTGGGCTTTGCACTTGAACTTCCTGTTCCTGTGCAAGAACATGTATTCTATTGGTTTTTGTCAGACTCCCATGGGGCCATGTACAAATCCTAGGAGTTTGTCTGAGCTAAGTTTGGTTGAAGTTTCTGAGGGTGATGCAGTGAAGGAGCATTGGCAATTCCTATAGTGGCTGAGGGCTAATCCTACCTTTGTTGAATATTGGATGAGGGTGTTTGCTTATGAATAGAGCTATCTATCTCTTAAGTCCTGGCATCTGCTGACGGCAATTAAGAAAGGTTGGGGCTGCTTTTCAAGAGTATGTTTCTCCATTTTCTCATCCAGGGAAATATAATATTCTGCCTTTTAATATTTCCCAAAATATTTCATTCTTCTAGGATGGGTGGGTGCTAACTTTCTACAGTGACTTATTAAGTAAGGTGGATTTGCTCTCTGATGTTTGCCTTTTACTTCCCTGCTGTCAATGCTGTGATAGCGAATATTGCATTTACCGAAGAGCACTTTTTTTGCTTAATTGACAAATATTTGATATCTGTATTTTACTCCAAGAACTGACATCCCATGGATTTTCTAGAGCTGGTAAATCAATGCCATTTAGGCATTATTTGAAAATCAGGTGAAGATTATTCCACTGAGGAAGAAAGGACCTTAAAGAGAACAGCTGCTCAGCCAAACCATTCTGCTGGATAAAGAGAGATAGATTTGCAATTCTGCATTAATGGCAGCACTCTGATTGCTACATATTACCAAAAGCTATAATATGTTCCGTGTCTTTAAAACCCGACATCTTCCATTAATTGCAAACTAAAAAGAATATTCTTCAGATAGTGCACTAGAACAAAATTGACCAACATGCCTCAGGCATTCAGGCATTTAAGCCAGGAGGTTAAGTGAACTCTGCTGGATGATTGGTTTTATGGCCGCTTTTCTTGGTTGCAAATTGGAGATGATAGTTTCAACTGCAGGTGTTTGTTGTGTAGAATTAGTGGTTTAATTTCACTGGGGGTTTGGGGGGGATTTTAAATCTGTATATGATGCCCAAGTTCATTGTTATGAAATGGCAGCAACATAAATCACATAAATAAATAAAATATTTATTTCTTCCCCCCCAAGTTAATTTCTCTGATACTTGTGAGACTCCCTCCTTATCTAACTTCCTTTAAAAAACATTAATTAAATATAATCATCAAAGAGAAATCAATGAAACATTACATGACTGGTTTCAGGGAATCCTTGACTCACAACCATTCGTTCATTGACTGCTCAGTTACAATGGCACTGAAAAAAGTGACTTACAACCTCTTTGCACTTACGACCATCACAACTTCCACGTGATCCAAGTTTGGGTACTTGGAAACTGACATGAAAGTTGCAGCATCATAGCTGGAATCATTAGATTATTTGCAAACTTCCCAGCTGTCTTCCAACAAGAAAAGTCAATGGGATTCATTTAATGACCGATTCACTTGACAACTGTACAAGTCACTTAAATGCAATGATTTGCTTAACTACCATAGCAAAAAAAATGAGTCATGTAGGTTTCTTTATTGTCGATCATCAGTTCCAAACATTTTGACAACTGCATTCCTTAACAAGGGAAATTCTGGTCCCTATTGTAGTTATACACCGAGATCCTCGGTGGCGCAGTGGTTAGAGTGCTGTACTCTGCAGGCCACTTCTGCTGACTGCCGGTTGCCTGCAATTTGTCAGTTCAAATCCCACCAGGCTTGATTTAGCCTTCCATCCTTCTGAGGTAGATAAAATGAGGACCCAGATTGTTGGGGACAATATGCTGACTCTGTAAACTGCTTAGAGAGGGGCTATACGTTGAGGATTACCTGTATAAGGCAAATCCTCCAATAACAGAAAATGGCATTAACGTTCTTCTCCTCTACATTTTCTCATAATCTATAAAGTAAATTAGATTTAATGGTAATGAAATACTGGTCTTAATTGTGATTATAAATCAAGGACTACCTGTATATTTAGTTACTCAATTTATATTGAGGAACCCTGGTTCACAGTGGTTAAAATACAGTACTGCAGGCTAAACTCCGCCCACTGCCAGAAGTTCGATCCTGACCAGCTCAAAGTTGACTCATCCATCCTTCCCAGGTTGGTAAAATGAGGACACAGATTGTTGAGGAAAATTATGCTGACATTGTAAACTGCTTAGAGAGGCCTAGAAAGCACTATGAAGCAGTATATAAGTCTGAGTGCTATTGCTATAATTTATGGTTGCATAACTGAAGGATGCTGCAAATGGCTGTAAATGCAATTATGCTGACATTGTGAACTGCCCAGAGAGTGCTGTAGAGCACTATGGAGCAAGATATAAATCTAATTGTTATTACTGGAGCTATATAGCTGCCCATCCAGGGGTGGGCTTCAAAAATTTTAGCAATGGGTTCTCTGCTCGCTGGCTGGGTGGGCGTGGCCATGGGGTGGGTGTGGCCTAGTCAGCCTCCTGATCATGGCAGGGGGTGGAGGGTTGCCCTCCCAGGCTCCGGAGGCTTTCCTCGAGCCTCTGTGACGGCAAAAACGGCCGCCCCGGGCTCCAGAGGCTCTCTGGAAGCCGGAAACTGGCCTATTTCCAGTCTCTCTGAACTTCTGAGAGGACTGTTTTTCACTCTTCCCTGTTCCGTGCATGCCCTGTGGGGATTCCTGGGAGAGGTGGGGTGGGCGGGGCCAGCCAGGAATGGGATTTGGGGGGTTCTCTGAACTGTGCAGAATCTTAGCTAGGGGCCCCCAGCAGCCCCACCCCTGTGCCCACCTCACTTTTACACAACCTGGTGAGGTGGAAAACCTGGCTGAAGGAGAGGAGGCTGTGATAAGGGGAATTAAAAGATATCCCAGCTTAGAATCCATTGAGAGATAAAATGTTCGAGGTCAAAACCCTTAGGTCTATATCCGCCATCTGTCGAGATGGTTGGAATTGATGATCGATAATCAGAGTTGGAAGAGACCTTATAGGTCACCTAGTCCAACCCCCTGCCCAAGCGGGAGACCTTACACCATTTCTGACAGATGGGAATCCAATCTCTTCTTGAAAGTCTCAAGTGATGGCGCTCCCACAACTTCCGAGGGCAACTTCTGTTCCATTGGTTGATTGTTCTCACTGTCAGAATATTTCTCCTTATTTCCAGGTTAAATCTCTCCTTGTTCAGTTTCCATCCATTATTCCTTGTCTGGCATACAGGCGCTTTAGAAAACAGCTTGACCCCTTTCTCTCTGTGGCAGCTCCTCAAATATTGGAAGACTGTTATCATGTCTCTCCTGGTCCTTCTCTTTACTAGACTAGCCAAGCCCAGTTCCTGTAACCGTTCGTTGTATGTTTTAGCCTCCATTCCCCTAATCACCCTGGTTGCTTTTCTCTGTACTTTTTCTAGAGTCTCATTTCTTGCCCAGGAACAGGAAACACTAAGGTGGAGCCCAACAGAGGGTATATAAGGGTCTCCAAGCATCTTGCCCCTCCCTTCTCTTTTCACCTTGAAGCATGTGATCATTTTATTCACTTTGGAGCTCCAAGCCACGTGGCCTGTCTCCCATTAAACCAGGAGTGGGATTCTACCAGTTCGTACCTATTCACAAGAACCAGTTGTTAACATTCTAAGCAGTTCAGATAACCAGTTGTTAGAAGAAATTACTGGCCTAATCCTGTAAGAAAGGCAGGAAGGGAACATTCTGGTGTTGTTTACAGAAACTGTCTCTCTGTTAACCCTTATTACATTCTTGGCAGAACTAGACTTCCTGTCTCAAGAACTTCTCTGGAGTTTTTTTCCCCCCTCCTTTGTTGGTACTTTGCTTGTGTGGATTGATCATTCAAAGTTACAATGGCACTGAAAAAAGTGACATGACCATTTTTCACACTTACAACTGTTGCAGCATCCCCATAGTCATGAGAGGCCAGGCAAGGAGATGAGTGCCTCGATGTGAGTGATATTGAGTTGGCCACACCCAGCCAATAACATGACCACCAAGCCATGCCGACAGAACCGGTTGTTAAAAAATTTGAATCCCACCCCTGCATTAAACCATCTTTCCAAACAGTCTCCATGTTTCCAGTGTCTTTTTCCCCACTTGGAACTGAACCCAGAAGGATAATTCTTCCAACACAACATTGAGAAAGACTGTTCTAGAACCTGGATTTAACTGTGTAGTAAATAACCCCCAAACAAACAAAAAGAACCTCGACAACGAACAAGTAAAATGTCTTAAGGAATTCTGCTCCCAAACCAAGCCATGTGAATCTGTCTCCGAAAGACCGATTTGCCAAGCCATTATCATCGACTTACAGTAAACACATTCCAAGCTGTTCCAATTGCTACAATAACAGCTCCACCGTTAATGTAAAATATTAATGTCTCATTTGTTCGACAATTTGGTGGAAATGAAAAACTTTTAGGTTAATCATACACTGTACAGTTTTAATTAAAGCAGTTATAAGACAATTAATCCATAAGAGCTGTCTTGGATCTATGCCAAGGTTATTGGTTTAATGCTGTTAGAGAAAAAGCTTTATTTTTTCCCCCTACCTCCCTTCTCCTTCCTTTGATTTAATGAGGGCTAATCAGAGGCACAATATATGCATAAAGAGCTGCAAAAATAGTTGGGTCCATCTGGCTTCTCATGCACAATTTGCACTTATCCTTTCAAATGGATTCAGGGAGGGTGATTTAAAAAAACAATACTTATTTCTCATTCTTTCACTGGTTCAACAATAAACAGAACCCAAGAAGAGTACAGGTAGCCCTCAAAATTTATTTACTGTTTTGTTTTGTAAACAAAATTTGTTTAAAATTTGTTTACTGGCGGTTCAAAATTTCAATGGCACTGAAAAAAAAAAAGATTTACAACCAATCTTTGCACTTATGACCTTCTCAGCATGCCCATGTCACATGATCAAAATTCAAGCTCATAACCCCAATGGAGCCCAAAATTTCCATTAAGTGAGACATTGGCCCAGTGAGTTTTGCCCCATTTTACGACCTTGCTTGCCATAATTGTGAAGTGAATCACTGCAGTTGATAAGTTGGTAACTCAATTGTTAAGCAAATCTGGCTTTCCCCATTGACTTTGCTTGTCAAAAGGTTGCAAAAGGTGATCACATGACCTTGGGACAATGCAACCGTCATAAATGTGAATCAGTTGTCAAGTGTCTGAATGATCATGAGGATGCTGCAAAGGTTGCAACTGTGAAAATGGTCCTAAAAATCAGTTTTTTTCAGTGTCATTGTAATTTGGAACGGTCATTAAACTGTTGTAAGTCGAGGACTACCTGTATTTATGAAAGCTGCCTGCAGTCATGAAATCACTATTTGCGACCTTCGCAGCCAGTTTCCATCAAGTAACGTCAATGGGGGAAGCAGGGTTTGCTTAACAACTGCATAATTCATTTAACAACTTCAGCTATTAGTTTAATAACTGAGGAGAAAAAAATGATTGCAGAATCAGGCGTAACTCACTCAATAAAAACCTTGCTTAGCAATGAAAATTCTGGTCCCAACTGTGGTCATAAACTGGGGACTTGAGATTTTTTTTTAATTAGGAAGGAGGAGTGCAACTGAGGGATATGTATGTCTTGTAACATCACAAGACAATCTTACAAGGGGTAAACCTCCGGGCTCCTTAAATTTTGCACATCAAGGACTGTGCATCTTGGTTTTCTCAATAACACAGAAAAGAAAAAGCCTTGGGCAAAGATATTAAGATGTTCAGGACTCAGTTCAAAGAAGACTCAATCAAATGAACTGTTTGAATAGAAGGTGAACGTCAGTTTGAGTTTTCAAACAGAATCTGATACCTTAAAATTAACTGAGATGATTCCCGTGCTTGGATATATATTCACAGTAAAAGCTATTTCTAAATAATTCAAAAAAATCCAAAGAGAATCAAAGTAGATTGGGCCAAATCAGACTGATTCTCTGAACTGATCTGAATTATGGGATGGGGATTGATTTTTCAAATAGTCAACATACAACATATAACCTTGAATCTCTCTTGGGAAAATGGCTATCTTGGAAAACCCTACTAGAAAATAGTCAGTCCATCCTTATCACCTCTTTCTCCTCCTCCTGTCACAATAATTTTAAAAAACTACTTTCCTGAAAGTTCAGCATACGTTTGCAGTCTAAATCTTTCTGCAGAACAGCCCAGGGGTGGGATTCAAATTTTTAACAACCGGTTCGTGGGCGTGGCTTAGTTGGTGGGTGTGGCTTGGTGGTCATGTAATTGCCTGGGCGTGGCCAATTCAATATCACTCACATCAAGGTACGCATCTCCTCGCCTGGCCTCTCATGACTGTGGGGATGCTGCAATAGTCGTAAGTGTGAAAAATGGTCATAAGTCACTTTTTTCAGTGCCATTGTAACTTTGAATGGTCACTCCACACAAGCAAAGTACCAGCAAAGGAGGGGGAAAAAAACTCCAGAGATGTTCCTGAGACAGGAAGTCTAGTCCTGCCAAGAATGTAATAAGGGTAAACGGAGAGGCAGTTTTTGTAAGCAACACCAGAATGTTTCCTTCCTGCCTTCCTTACAGGATTAGGCCAGTAATTTCTTCTAACAACCGGTTTTCTGAACTGCTTAGAATGTTAACAACCAGTTCTAGCGAATAGGTGCGAACTGGTAGAATCCCACCCCTGGAACAGCCCCTCTTTGAGAGAAAGCCTTCAGTACCATCACATCCTAAATCACAGGACAAGGGATTTGGGAAGGTTAGGCAAAGCCTGTCATCATCTAAAACTTTCAGATTCCTAAGAATGTACTATATATTATAGTGTTCCCAGGGGTGGGGCTGCTGGGGGTTCGCAGGGGTTCGGGAGAGCCCCTAGCTAAGATTCTGTGCAGTTTGGAGAACCCCCAAATCGCACTCCTGGCTGCCCCCCCCCCCTCAACCCCTCCCAGGAGTCTCCACGTGGCTCGTTTTGGATGCAGGTAAGTCCAGGGTGCACGCAGAGGCTCGGGTACAAAGAAAAATGGGCCTCCTGGAAGATCAGTAAGGCCAGAAATGGGCCTGTTTCTGGCTTCCAGAGAGCCTCCAGAGCCCGGGAAGGCCGTTTTCACCCTCCTGGAGACTCGAGGAAACAGCACTCCCGCCGTGGTACAGGAGGCCAACTAGGCCACACCCACCATGGCCACGTCCACCCAGAGCCCTTTGCTAAAATTTTTGAAGCCCAGCCTGAGCGTTCCCCAACCTTTTTGGCTCCATGGATCAGTGGTGGTGAAGAGGAGGATAAAGGGAATGGTTTTGTGTGCAACACCCAACACTTGTTCCCAACGGTCCGCAGCCCAGTACTGGGCCATGGACCAGGGATTGGGGACCGCTTCCTTATTATTAAGCCACATGATGTCCCTAACCACACTTCTCAAACCAAGATGTCTTTCAGATGTGTGGATTTTGGTAATCCTCGGATTACAGCCATCCAAATTTACAACGGTGAACAAATGGGGCTTACAATGAGTCCTCGTAATTCCAGCTGTTGCAAGTCACGGTCATGTGACCACAATTTCCAATATTCCCATCAAGCTTCCCACAAGCAAAGTCAGTGAGGAAGCCGGCAGGAAGTCGGAACACATGGTCAGAGAGCACCCGGCTATCTAGGGGAGCAGAAAGGGTTGATTTTCAGAACTTCCCCTTTTCCCAGGGAGGTTTCTTTCGCCTTAGATAATTTTCTAAAACAAATAACTGTGAGGAGTCTGTAACAATTTGGAAAAATTGCTACAGCCAAGTCTGCTGACTTCTGCCCGAAAGTGATCTGACCATGAATTCCGACTCTTACTGACAGATTCATTGTTATAGAAATGGCTAGTTTCTATTATTATGAAAAAGAAAAAAGTTGAGGGCAGAGACTCTTAATGCCTTATTTTAATTCCAAAGGAGTTGGAAGTCAGTGCCTTTTTTTCCCCCTTGCTTTCCTCCACTATCTATCCCTTTTTCTTAATTTCCATTCCTAATATTTGCTTTTGTATTCTCTTTGTATGTCATATTATAAATTAATAAAACTATTTAATAATAATAATAATAAAAAAGGAACTCATGGTCAGATGAGGTCCTTTCCACAAGCAAAATCAGTGAGGAAAGTCAACAGGAAGTAGGAACTGATACTCTTTGCTTTGCAACCTGAGCAGTCCTCACTTAACGACAGCAACCAAGACTGCTGCTGAGAGGTACAGCGACATACAATCATGCTCCATGAACCCATTGCTTAGCAAGAGCAATTCCAGTCTCAGTTGCAATTGTAAGGGGAGGATAACCTCTATATAATTCTGTAGCCAGCACTGGTGAGAATTCTAGGAAGCAAGGTCCACCTATCTGGTGGATGTCAAGGGTAATGATGGTTACCTTAATCCAAGGATCTTCCAACTTGGCAAATTAAAGACTTGTGGACTTCAACTCCCAGAATTCCTGAGCTAACATGACTGGAGGAGGAATTCTGGGAGTTGAAGTCCACAAGTCTTAAAGCTGTCAAGTTTGAAGACCCCTGCCTTAATCCATGGCACATTTTTCTAATCATGGGGATTCTGGAAAACAAAGATGGCACTGCCTTTGACCAATACAGGCAGGCATCTTATTTCCCCAAGAGTGTCCAAACCAACAACATGTCATGAGATCTCCTGATTAAACAATTGCCCATTCATATTACAAAACATGCTATGAATTCATTCATTCATTCATTCATTCATTCATTCATTCATTCATTCATTCACTTTGTAAGACTTACAAGCCTTTCCAATTGAAACTAGCTACCTTCGAGCTATCTTATCTAGGGGGGGGGGGGGGGAGGAGTTTATTTATTTACTGGATATTTTAAAAGGTGCATGTTATTTAATTTCATGCACTTAACGCCTAATTGGGCCTTGAAAAAAGAATTTCTAGCGATGGAAGGGCTCCCTTGGTAGAGAATTGGTCCATTGCAAAACATATGGCGCTCTCTCTCCTTTTTCTTGAAAAAGCTACTGAAAACAGGTTAAGTGGATGCCTTGAGCTTTTACAGTGTTGTGAACTACTTAATTATCCGGAATATTTTTTGACCACACATCTGTTTCGTAGCTTGTTAGAAAGCCGGCCTTTGGCTTCTGGCAACCTCTAATGAGCCAGCCCAGAGGAAGGGAGCTCTCAGAAAAGGCGGTTTTGATTGACAAAGCGAAGACCACCCCCCCAGTGGAATATACAGTGGAGATCTGAACCTTTGGCCTCGTCAAAGATGGTCAGGAATCACCCAGGAAATAAAAATCGATGCCCTGCTTCATTGCTCTGTATCGCCATCCCTTCGCAGCTATCTTCATTTGTGGAGGATTTTGTAAAGCCAGCCAACTTTAGAAGTCCTTGGCTTTTCATCTATACAAGTAGTCGTCGACTTGCAATCATTCATTTAGTGACCATTTGAAGTTACAGCAGCAGTGAACAATGTTGACCTATGATTGTTTTTCACATGTACAACCATTGCAGCCTCTCTCCATGGTCATGTGATCAAAATTTGGGCACTTGGTAACCGGTTCGCATTTATGACACTTGCAGTGTCCTGGGATCATGTGATCACAAAAGCAAAGTCAATGGGGAAGCCAGATTCATGTTACTAACTTAACAGCTGCATCATTTACTCAACAACTGTGGCAGAAAAGGTTGTGTAAGAAATTAAAACCCACCCCTCTCCTAGAAAAATGAAATATTTTAGGATATACTAAAAAGGCAGAATATTTCCCCTAAAAGAGAAGTAGAAACTCAGAGCGGTAGAAACTCAGAGCGGCGGAAACTCAGCCCCACCCCACCCCACCTTTGTTAATGAGCCATTAAGACCTGGGTCAGTCTATTCTACATAACAAAGATCTACCTCCTTCAGACAGAGCCATTCAATTGCCCTTCACTGCATCACCCAGCAAACTTATTGCTGATTCAACCAAACTTAGCATACAGACAACCTAGCTATGACCTCTGACAGCAACCAATCTGGATACTCTTCCTAGAGCCCCAGGAAGTTCAAAGCCAATTTACAATTCAATGTATAGAATGTGAAGGATGTGTGTTTGTGTTTATTTTCATAGTCATAATATACATTGAAGATGGTATTTAATTTTGTTGTATGAGGTGCAGTGATAATAAACTAAACTAAACTCTTCCTGTGCCCCAGGAAGTTCAAAGACCAGAGATAGAATAAAACCCAGGGACTCTCAGCATCCCTTCCCTTTTCGCCCAGGAACTCCAAGGCATGTGGTCCTGTCCACCATCAAAGCCATCTTTCCAAGCAGTTGCCATGTTTCCAGGGTCTTTCTTCCCACTTGGAACTGAATCCAGAAGGATATTTCTTCCAACAGTTGTAAAATGGGGCAAAACTCATTTGACAACTGTGTTGCTTAGCAATGGAAATTTGGGCTCAATTGTGATTGTAAGTAGAGGACTACCTCTATATGTAATATAGACCAGCAGCCCCCAACCCTGTGGGCACCAGGGACCGGTTCTGTGGAGAGAAGGTTTTCCATGGGCCAGAGAGGGTGTGGCTTTTCATGCTTCCTGCTTCCTGTTTCCCACGGATGGGACTTCACTTGTTTGCGTGGCCCGGTTTCTGGCATGCCGTGGCCCAGTGCCAGTCCATGGACTGGGGACCCCTGGCTTAGAATGTAGAAATGATCAGTATTCCCGAAATCATAGATGGAACTGGTTTAAAAGAGATCACAAGGGAATGGTGTCTGTGTCAAGAAGTCTGCCTTGCCTCAAACAACCAACCTGCCCTCAACACCATAGAAGCTTCAATGGGAACAGACTGGACAACACAACCTCCATCTTTGTTTTCCAGAATTCCCCAGTCTTGATGGTGTAACTCATATATCATCTTTTAAATCTGCTTGAAGGAGTCTTTTTTTTTCCTGCTAACTGGAAAGAAAGAGAAGCAAGAATGTTTTCACGTGATGCCACTAAATTCTAGTCTCCCTTCCACGAGGCTGCCCATTGTCCAGATCTTTAACTGTATAATGTAATCAAGGAATTAAACTTGACCCCCGATGCTCTTTAAAGAATTTTAATACCAAGAATTAGAGGTTAGAGGACAGGATCTTGAGAACTGAGATTGGGACCTCCAGCTCACCTTTATTAATGAATTTATTAAAGTGAATCGTTCAAGTCTCGTTCAGGCTCTTCAATCTCATTACCCAGAGATTTAAGCATGATGGTTTTAAAGGATCCTTTTATTTTCAGAGCCTGTACGGGGGATCCTATATCTGCTTATTGTTTGTTTATTGATAGTTCTCTTTATTAACCCTGGTACAATTCCTTAACAATCATGACTGGCAGACTGAGCAAGTACACAATTCACTAACCTTTCTCCTATAACGTATTAATTACTAACCCAATAATAACTCCTTACCCAGTGGATTCCAGCAGTAGCCAACTACACTACACAACTGACTTTATTTGACTTGATAAATTACAGGTATTGTTTGACTTACAACTGCAATTGGGACCAGAATTTCTGTTGCTAAGCAAGGCAGTTGTTAAATGAGTCATGCCCAATTTTAAGACCTTTTAAGACCTTTCTACCACAGTTGTTAAACGAATCCCTGCTGCGTTTAAGTGATTCACACAGTTGTTAACTGAATCTGGTGTCAACCTGATGCCAGCCAAGCTGACCTGGCCGAAGCCATTTTGGAGCTTCAGTGTTGTCAGACTGGAGCTGAGGGATAGGGAGTGTGGGGATTAGAGATAGCTGGGTTTTTTTAGCCAAAACAAAATGCTTTCTCTTGGGAAACAAGGGCATTCTCACACCTGGTTAGAGAGAGGAGGAGTGATGTTACCAGGCAACTAGACAGCACCCTGATTGGACCATGTGGCTGATTGTTTGGGGAAGGGAAGGAAACGTTTACTTTTAATTAGGTGAAAACCATGGGAAGTTTCAGAGTCGGTTTTCATCAGATCTGTGCCAATATGATATATCCAATAAAACTATTCTTTGAGGAATCTGCCAGTGTCGGAGTTTTGTTTGCTATGGAATTATTACTTGGAACCCTGACATTTGGCTTTTCCCATTGATTTTGCTTGTTGGAAGCTATCTGGGAAGGTCACAAATGACAACCACACAATCTCCGAATACTGTAGTCTTTGTAAATACATGCTGATTGCCACATGCCTACATTTTTTATCATGTGCCCATGGCATGCTGTGATGGTTATACTTGCATGGACCAGTCATAAGCCATGTGCCATTGTAACTTTGTAACACTTTACGCATACTAAATCAATGGTTTTTAAGTCAAGCACTACCTGTAACTACTTTTTCCAGACCGGTACCCAAAGAGTCATGTTGTTTGATGAGGCTACCAGCTGTATTGATACAGTTCACTTAGCCAGGATATTACCAAATAAACCCATTTCTGGGTTCGCACAATGCCCCAATCCATAAAGCGAGCAAACTAGCTTCATTTATAGAGCAAGTTAAAATGCAAAACTTCTAAGCAAGATTAACATTAAACAGCTCAGCACGCTAAGCAAACATAGCCACTCAATTTGTAACTGATCTTATTAAGCTCGCTGTGTAAATGCAGCCAGTCAGACTTCCTATTATGATGAAGTGAGGTGTGTTTCCATTTAATGTTTCAGTAATTCTTGCTAAAATACTTTTACATATGAATTTCCAATGCAAATTGCATCCTCTTTCTTAACTAATGTATAAATGCTCATCTTCGCCGCATTTACATTGAACTAGACTAGGGCTGTCTAGAGTTTATTATGCTGTGAGCACCCAGCCGTGGTCTCAAACAGTTGCATGAATCAGGCTGTCCTCTTAAAACCGTAATATGGTTGATAAAAAAGCCCGAGCTGGGCCTCAGCTGTAGGAGGGCCTTGTTGCTGCTTCTTTGTTGTTGTTGTTGTTCTACACATCTTACTCCTTCAGCTGGAAGTCTAGCAATGCCTAGCTTTGATGTGATTTCTCTTATCTAATTTATTCTATTTTTATCCACTATTTTTTTATTATTTTATCATTTTTATTTACTCATGTTCCCTGCTCTGTCGGGAGGGCAGGATCCTTGGTATACTTGTGAGGAGCTCTGCCACGGTTTGCATTAGGACTCGTTTCTTCTCCGCTCCCGATTCCTTTTCCTCTGGGTTAAGGACTTGTTTCAGTGACTAGACTCTATGCTATATTACACAGCTCCTTTGTGCTACTTAATATAATG
The DNA here is from genome assembly GCF_900518735.1 of Pseudonaja textilis. The sequence continues at coordinate 1,742,108 of NW_020769348.1, forward strand.
AAGACAACGAAAAGGAGCAGATCTCTCACTGACCCGGTTCCTCAACCTTCTCTGAAGCAATCCAAGATTGTGGACTTTGTTTTAGCTCAGCCTCTCGGTTTGAAAGCTCCTGCTCCCTTTTGTCTGGCTGCTGCCGGTTGTTGCGATCTTCCAATGGTTGAGGGTGTCAACCCCCCGAGTTGAGAACAAAGGCTTATCTAAAACTACGGCCCCCCAACCAATCCTTAAATGAGCCCACCCTTACAGAACTTTTGGCTCAGCAATGTTTCTTGGTCGCAGAAACTACAGCGAGCATTCAGCTCCAGCTTGATAAACTAATAAGTACTTTAAACTACTTAGTTTCCTGGACTACCAATGGGTGCCCTGGGCTGACCGCTCGGCAGCCTGATGCGGCGGCAGGGTTCTCCAGGGTTCTCCCTGCCAAGCCTCAGCAAAAGCACTGGCCAACGTAAACCATAATATGGTTTCTTTGCTTGGACACCCCATTTTCTTAGTACCAGGAAATATCTAAATGCATCAGCAATGCTAGTAGGTTCAAATTTGCAGAATATATTGCTGAGTTTACAATGAAATTGAATAGTTGTGTAGCACCTTTTCAGGGAAATCCAGCTGTTGTCTTGCATGCTGGGTGAACTACAACATTGTGTTACACCAAAAAGTATTTTTTATTGAGATCAGTGTTTCTCAACTTTGGCAACTTTAAAATATGTGGACTACAACTTCCATAATGCAACAAGCCTGCTGGCTAGAGACCTTTGGGAGTTTAAAGTTATCTTAACATTGCCAAGGTTGAAAAACACTGGGTTAAGGTGTCATACTACAAGCAGGAAGACTCAATTTCAAGTCTTCCTCAAAAGTAGAAATTTACTGGAGGATTTGGGGCCCCCATTAAATCTCTCAGCCCAATCTATAGAACCAACAAAGGAGTTTTAACAAATAAACCGGGAAAATAAGAAATACATCTCTTTACAGAGGGTCCTGTTGCAAAATAAGGTGTTTCTTTGTTTAGATTAATATTTTTCAACCTTGGCAACTTTAAGATGTGCAGATTTCAACCCTCCACATTTTCCAGAGAGCATTGCTGGCTAGGGAATTCTGGGAGTTGAAGTTCACATGAATTGTCAAGGTTGGGAAAGTAATAGATTCATACACTGAATAGGGGATGGATTACATTATCCTTTCATCCCTTACATTTATGATTCTATGTTAATCCACAATACTTTTGTTTGGACAAAGTAGGTAAAGCAAACTCAGCAATTACATTTTACTACTATTTTAATTGAGATTTCACCATCCTGGGTTAACACAATCAAAACATAGTTTTGTTTCAAATTCACTTCCAGGGCTAATAGTTCTGACTTATTGTGACATAAATTACATAAACCTTTGTACATTGCCATTTGCTTGAGGCATTAAGCTTTCAGGTGCCAGAAGACTGTATTTATTTATGCATGCGCTGTAAATAAAAAAAGATGGATGTATCAGCATTGATAACAGGTAGAATATACTATTGGGGGAAGATATGGATAATGCTTCTCAACCTTGGATAATTTTAAGATGTGTGGACTTCAACTCCCAGAATTCTCCAGATACTATTGGGAATTCTGGGAGTTGAAGTTCAAACATTTTAAAATGGATGAGGTTGAGAAACATTGATCTCCTAGCACATTGTTGCCCTATCTGTGAACTTTAATTCCCAGAATTCCCAAGCCACCCCATTTACTGCTGACTATTTTGGGAACTGGTATCAATACTGAAGGAAATTCTCAGTTTACAGAACACCAACTGAAGTCAGACAGCAAAACAACCAAACAGAGGCTGCACACAATAATTGCATTCACACTAAACCTTCAACCATATCAGATAAAAATCTCTCTTACAGCGGCATTTGCAAACTTGCTAAGCTTCTTTCATTATCTTTATTTAGTTTTTGTTTTTGCCTTTTAAGGCTCAATGCACACAATCTATGTGGTTAGTTTAATGATTATATACTGTATACTGCGGAATCCAGAAGATTAATTCAATAACGTGGTTCACTGCATTATTTAGATACAGCTTGTGATTAAAGGCATATTCATTCATTCAGGGACTATGCCCTTCCATCCATCAATCTTAGCAACTTACAAGACCATTAATGTTGGAGAATATCCTAATGTAATCAAAACACATCTCCAAAACTATCCTACAAAGGGTACAATCACTGCTATAATACTAGGGGGAGGCCTCGACTTGCGACAGTTCATTTAGTTCAAATTTCCAACAGTAGCACTGACAAAAGGGACTGTAAATTGTTTTTCACACTTATGAATGGGGACGCCATGCAATATCGCCATGGTCATGTGATCAACATTCAGGCACTTTGCAACTGACTCGTATTTATGACAGTTGCAGTATATCCCGGGTTCACGTGATCCTCTTTTGCAACCTTCTGACAAGCAAAGTTAGTGGGGAAGCCAGATTCACTTAACAACCATGTTACTAAGTTAACAATGGCAGTGATTCACTTAAGAACTGTGGCAAGAATGGTCGTAAATGGGGCAAAATTCTCTTAACATGTTTCACTTAATAAGAGAAATTCTGGGCTCAATACTGGTTGTAATTTGAGGAGTACTTGTATTCCCAATACCTGGTAAACTCCAGTAACTTCCCTTCTTTTTAGCGTCATCCTAAATTCCTCTCCTAGATGTAACAAAAGGAGGTACTTTCTACTAAGACACAGCAGTGAATCAATATTGTGAACTCTGAACACTCAATCCATTGTGAGAACTTTTAGCTGTCATATTTGAATAAGGATTGAAAGTAGACAGTTCCCTAAGTCAAATACTTGCTCTATTGTTTGATGGCACCCCTATGATGTTAAACTAGTAGTCATGCCAAAGTTGAGCACAAAGATGGTAGCGACTTGTCCAAGCAGTTACCAGGGGTGAATACTGACTCAACGGCAGGCACACACACACACACACACACACAATCATTGAAATGAGACTTTATAGCAAGAGTTATATTTATATACTGCTTCACAGTGCTTTACAACTCTCTCTAAGTGGTTTACAGAGTTAGCGTGTTGCCCCCAACAATCTGGGTCCTGAGTTTACCGACCGCGGAAGGATGAGAGGCTGAGTCAACCTGGAGCCGGTGAGGATTGAACTGTTGAACTGTTGGCAGCTGGCAGTCAGCAGAAGTAGCCTGCAGTACTGCACTCTAACCACTGTGCCACCACACAAATAATTGAAATGTGACTTTGTGACGGATTAAATTATTTAATCTTTAGCAGCTACATTTTCAAACCTGACCAACTCATCTCTAACTCCGGGTGATATACAAAGTTAAAATTAACAACCTGATGGAACACTGTGCAGAGAGCCAATGGCGGGATTCAAATTTTTTTACTACCGCTTCTGTGGGCATGGCATAGCTTGGTGGGCGTGGCAGGGGAAGGTTACTGCAAAATCCCCATTCCCTCCCCACCCCACTAACCTGCTTTCCAGCTCTGTTCTCCTGTGCAGGGCAACAAAAGAAATCCTAGCCGATCAGCTAGGACTTGGGAGGCAGAGAAAAGATGGGGGTGGGGCCAGTCAAGAGATGGTATTTGCCGGTTCTCCGAACTACTCAAAATTTAATGGTCCTCCAGAACCTGCTGAATGCCACCTCTGCAGACAGCCCTCGACTTATGACCAAAATCAGGACCAGAATTTCCATGGTTAAGCAAGACGGTTGTTAAGTGAGTTGCACCCAATTTTACAACTTTTTAGCCACCATTGTTAAAGTAAATCATTGCAGTTATTAAGGGAATCGCATAATTGTTAAATGAATCCAGCTTCCCCACTAATTTAAATTTTTGGAAATTGGCTGGAATTATCACAAATGGTGACTCCAGGTTGCTTGGATGCTGTAGCCATCATAAATACAGTCAGTCACTTTTTTCAGTGCTGATGTAATTTTTAACAAAGTCGCAAAATGAACAACAAAGAAAACCAAGACGGGGAAAGACATATAAAAAACAGAATGATCAAAATGCAGGTTGTTGATGGCTTCTAGCAGTATAATGTGGCATCGTTGACTTTCACAACTCTAGATGAGCTTTGGAATTAAAAATTATATCCTACCATGAACGCTGGGAAACTTGGGAGAAGTCTTCTTTAAATGGTGTCCATAGATCTATAAAAAAATCTCTTTATCTAAATTGATTTATATTGCACCTTCACTATTTTTATAAACCCCTCAAAGTGGTGAACACACACAAAATTCCTTCCTCCTCCTGTTTCCCTCACAACAACTTTTGTGAGATGGATTGGGCTGAGAGAGAGTGACTGGCCCAAAGTCACCAAGCCAGCTTTCATGCCAAAAGCAGAACTAGAACTCACAGTCTCCTCGTGATTGGCTTAAAGTCACTCATCCAGCTTTCATGCCTAAGGCAGGACTAGAACTCACAATCTCTTGAGTTCTAGTCCTGCCTTAAGCATCAAAGTCTCCTCATGATTGGCCCAAAGTCACTCAGCCAGCATTTATGCCTAAGGCAGGACTAGAACTCACAATCTCTTGAGTTCTAGCCCTGCCTTAAGCATCAAAGTTTTCTCATGATTGGCCTAAAGCTGCTCATCCAGCTTTCATATGTAAGGCATGACCTGAACTCACAGTCTCCTGAGTTCTGTTCCTGCCTTAAACATCAAAGTCTCCTCATGATTGGCCCAAAGTCACACAGACATCTGTCATGCCTAAAACAGGACTGCAACTCCCAATCTCCTGGTCCTAGCTAGGTGCCTTAACCACTAGGCCAAACTGGGCCTCTTGAAAACTTGAGGAGTAGATACAGGTGCTGTTCAGCACCATGGGCCAACGATACATCTCAACGCAAAGCAGCAGGCTCAGTTCCTAAATTACCTGCCTGTCACTTTGTTAACACCTGTTACAACCAGATTGTTTCCAGAGGGAGTCAGTGGCACATAACAGCAGGTGTTTCTCCAGCTCACAAAAAAACGCATGAAAGATTTGCATTGTAGTCTCTATTAAAAGAACAGCTTATTTCTGAAATCAAGTTAATGCTTTTGTCTTTTGCAATACTGCTATCCTCCAGTGACTTTGCACGCAAGTTGGAGCGGTTGAATTTCCTGGGACTGTTTTTTCCTCCCCTCCCTTGCTACCTGGTAACACTGTATGGAAAACGAAAAGCCAGCCCAGAAGCAAATTAAATCAATAGCAGATTGTGCCAGCAATCAGTTTGGTTCAATTAAAACGGAAAAATAGCACACAGTAAGTGGCTGCTTTTTCCTTTATTTAAGGCACTTATCAAATAGTTTAATGTTGCTTTTGTTGTACCATCGGTTTCTTTCTTTGTTTCTCCCTTTCCCTCTCTCCTCCTTGCACAGGCAATCACAGAGTTACAGCTACAAAGGACTGCTGAACAATTTTGCAGCGCCTACCGAGATTGTAATTCCTAATCCATTGGTAAGAAAGATGGTTAACAATAAAAGCTACTATAAACGTGAGTCCAGGTTGTAGGTTCATGGACACCATTTGTTGACTCCTAAGAGGCATCATTGCCTCTTCCTGTTTTTGCAGTTTTATACAGTTAACCAAAAGGTCTACATTGCCTTCTCCTAAGGAAGCCTGGCAAAATTAATAATTAAACTGCCACGTTCAATCCTAAGGCTGATTGGAGGACAGATGCGGTTGTCTGCACTACACATGGGTCAAAGAATTGGGGAATCTTTAATCTGGAGAAAAAAGCCCCATGGGAGAAAAAAAAAGGTGGTGTTAATCTCAGTTAGATCTTTTGTGGATTATCATGCTATATAAACCCAGCCAGATACCATGGTATTAAAGCTGTTAAAACTACCAATGATATAAGCTCTTTTGTGGGAGCTGCAGTGGCTTCAGAGGTGGTATTCAGGAGGCTCTAACCAGTTCCAGTAGCAGAAATTTTGAGTAGTTTGGAGAGCCTGCAAATACCACCTCTGACTGGCCCCGCCCCCATCTATTCTCTGCCTCCTGAGTCCCAGCTGATTGGCTGGGTCTTCTTCTGTTGCCCTGCACAGGAGAACGGAGCTGGAAAGCAGGTTAGAGGGGTGGGGAGGGAATGGGATTTTGCAGTAACCTTCCCCCATGAGTGGGGAGGGAATGGGGATTTTGCAGTATCCTTCCCCTGCCACGCCCACCAAGCAACGCCCAGCAAGCCACGCCCACAGAACCGGTAGTAAAAAAATTGAATCCCACCTCTGGCTGCCAATTTACCTCCGGATACAAGTCAAGGTGCTGTTTATCATCTTTAAAGCCCTACATGGGTGGGGCCGAGGTATTTAAAGGTCTGCCTCTCCCTGTTACATCCATCCAGACCACCAGGATGGGAAGATAGTGTAGTGTAATGGCTGCCATTGTGCTAGCCAAACATCGGAAGCTCACAGCCTGATATTAGCAATGGGGGGGGTGGGGAGGGAAGAGAGGATTGGAATTTAGGGAGGAATTAGGGGGGAATGGAAACCAAGCAATGCCAGCCAGAGACATGAGAAATGCCAGCCAACCCAAGGTCACCCGATGGAACGCAAAGCTGGAAAGCCCACAAATTGAGGGTGCTTTACTAAACAATATACAAGCATCCATTAAGTGAGAACAGGGAAAAGAGAAAGCCAATTATATTGTTTTGTGTGTCGAAACACCGGATCCAGCTTACTATTAACCACTAACCACTTAATAGCAACAGCACTTAGACCTGTGATGGAGAACCTATGCCACGAGTGCCGAAAGTGGCATTCACAGCCGTCTCTCCGAGCCTGCCAGCCGTCACCAGTTGCTCTTGCAGGTTTGGACGCACGCATGCAGGCTGGTCAGATAAACTTAGCGTGTGCAGGAGCACTGGAATCCAGAAGAGCAGCTCCTCAGAGCGCATGCCGGCCAGCTGGTCTTCGTGCACGCATGCACGTTAGAAACTGGAACACCAGGTGGCCACACCAGGAAGCTTAGCTTCTGGCTTCCAGCACTCCCAAACGCACGCGTCGGGAAGCTTATCTTCTGGTTTGCGGTGCACACTCCCATTTCAGCACTTGGTGCCGAAAAGGTTAGCCACCACTGACTTAGACTTATATACCACTTCATAGTGCTTTACAGCCCTCTCTAAGCGGCTTACGGAGCCAGCATATTGCCCCCAACAATCTGGCTCCTCATTTTACTGACCTCGGAAGGATAATTGCAGCTTTAGTTAAGCATACTCTTGGTAAAACAATGGGCTTGGAGCAGGGGTGGGATTCAAATTTTTTAACAACCGGTTCTGTGGGTGTGGCTTAGTTGGTGGGCGTGGCCAACTCAATATCACTCACATCGCGACATGCATCTCCTCGCCTGGCCTCTCATGACTGTGGGGATGTTGCAACAGTTGTAAGTGTGAAAAATGGTCATAAGTCACTTTTTTCAGTGCCATTGTAACTTTGAATGGTCACTCCACACAAGCAAAGTACCAGCAAAGGAAGGGAAAAAAACTCCAGAGAAGTTCCTGAGACAGGAAGTCTAGTCCTGCCAAGAATGTAAAAAGGGTTAACGGAGAGGCAGTTTCTGTAAGCAACACCAGAACGTTTCCTTCCTGCCTTCCTTACAGGATTAGGCCAGTAATTTCTTCTAACAACCGGTTCTCTGAACTGCTTAGAAAGTTAACAACCGGTTCTAGTGAATAGGTGCGAACTGGTAGAATCCCACCCCTGGCTTGGAGTCATTCTTTGCTAGGTAACTGAGTGGGATTGTTGATAAATAGGTTATGTTATGGGTCCCATCTCTTAGGGATGTATGTCTGGTAGGATCACAAAATAGGGCCTTCTCTGTGGTGTCCCCCTCTCTATGGAATATCATTCCCAGTGAGGTATGATTGGTCCCCACCTTGTTGTTTTTCAAAAACGCCCTGGTGATATGATTTTCTGGTGGGCCTGGGGACCACAAATGAACAAGAACCCAACAAATGGTTGCTCTGAGGGGTCCTTGGTGTTCTCTGAGCTTGGTTCTTTCCTTGCAGACATTTTTGTTACCTAAACAAGGTAACAAAATCAGTGCGCTGATGATGCTGTTCTGATTCAGGTAATGAAATGTCTGCAAGCCATACAACAAAGCTCAGGAGGCACCAAGGAGCTTTCATTTCAACTCTGAGCTACAAATATTATCCTTTAATGGTTGATCTGACTGTGCTGTTGCTGCTGCCCTAGGGATTGGGGAGAGTTAGGGATGAGATGGGTTTTTACGCTGTGGATTTAAAAGGTTACCCACCCGGAGTTCTCTGTGGGTGGGTTTGGGGTGGGGGGGCATACAAATTTGTCTAATAAATAAATGATGAAAGTTCTTTTGTTGGCTCTGGTGATATTGGAAGGGAGAGCTAGAGATGGTTGACAAAATATAGAATGCCCATCCATACTACTCATACCAGTAATAATTCCAATGATTTATGTTGATCCAGAAAAAAAAAAGGGACATCTGGAACAAGAAACTAAGAGAGATTTCAAAATCCTTACACTGGGCTGCACAACCGCTTTGAAGCAATTCATCTTAAAAGGTTAGACAGGCACGGAAAGTTATTACGGCTGGGAAGTTCATGGAGGCCTTCAATGTTTTTCTCCAATCAGATTAACTGACCTAATTGGGTTTGGAGAATCTCTTGGGTGCCATTCGGATGTCCGGCCCAAGCTGGAGTCTCCAGATGCTGCAGCTCTTTGGATTTAATCTCCTTCAATTGAGATTGATTAGGCAAATGCTCCGCATTAAGACAGTGGCAACTTGGCCTGCTTAACCCGGATTCTCCCGGCAGCATTTGCTCTCAGCAAAACCAATGCAGGTCGTCCTTGACTGACCACCACCACTGAGCCCGAAATTTAGGTTGCTAAGTGAAAAATTTGTTGAGTTTTGCTGCGTTTTACTTTTTTTCCGGCGCATTTGTTAAGGGACTCACTGCAGTGATTAAGTCAGCAACACAGTTGTTAAGTGAATCTGGCTTCCTCATCAACTTTGCTCATCAGATGGTTGCAAAAAGGGGATCACATGACCCCGGGACACGGCAACAGTCGTAAATATGAACCAGTTGCAAAAGCATCTGAATTTGGATCTTGTGACCATAGGGATGCTGCAACAGTGTGAAAAATGGTCATTAAGTCACTTGTTTCAGTTGTAACTTTGAATGGTCACTAAATGGACTGTTGTAAGTTGAGGACTACCTGTAACGGGCTCTTCTTAGTTGTGGCACCACAAGTGCAGAACTGTATCTCATCTGAGCTATGGGAAGCACCATCCTTGCACATATTGAAGTCAACTCTGAGTGACAGGAACCAGTTTGGCCTGATGGTTAAAAAATCAGGCTAGAAAGCAGGAGATCCTGAGTTCTAGTCCTACCTTAGCTACAAAGCCAGCTAGAGCCAGTCCCTCTCTCTGTCTCTCTCTCTCTCTCTCTCTCTCTGTTGTCTATGGAGATTCTCAATCATTTAGGTCAGCGGTTCCTGGTCTTTATGGCTTGGCGGCCCAGCACGCAGGGGGGAGGAGAGGGGATAGTTTTGTGTGGATAGCAGGTGCGTACGAGCGCTTGCCCGAGAATTTTCAAGGCCCGGTTTTGAACAGGCAGCAGCCCACTAGTGGGCAGTGACCCAGGGACCCCTGATTTAGGTCATGGTGATCCCAAGGGTGTTTTTTCCAAAAGGTAACTGGACTTTCTTATAATGTTTCTGTTCACAGTTTCGATGTGTTTGTTAAAAAGTTTCCACTTCCTGCATTTTAATTTCGACCCAAGTATTATCCACATATCCCAAAGGTGCTTTTTCTGGACTTTCTGGTTTTTCTTGAAGATGTTTCACTTCTCATCCAAGAAAATGCAGTTGCCTCTTGAAAAAGCACATTTGGGACAAAACCATGACCTGGATGACCGAGAATCTCCATAGATATCATCCACATACCTATACAGTGAATGGGTGAACCCACAGTGCAGCTTTGTTTTTGTCTATAGAAGCCTTTGTTGTATTTGAAATATGTAGTGGTCTGAGGCAGAGGCCCAGCATGGCACACATGTGGTCTGGGCTGAGATTCTGTCATAGCTGTTGTTTCTTCACTACTGCGACCACTTCAATTGCTGAAATACAGGTGTATATAGCAAAGTCCAGCTGCTTTTTTTTGGGGGGGGAGCATCTTTGGGACTCTCTCAGCCCAAAGGAAGGAGGCAATGACAAACTGCTTCTGAAATCTTGTCAAGAATACTGAAAAGACCAATTCAGGCAGTTGTCAGGAATCAACAGTGACTTAAAGGAGAGGAAGAGGAAGAGGAAGAGGAGAAGGACAGGTACAGGAAGGGGAAAGGGAAGGAGAAGCTGGAGGGGAATGAACCCTTCAGATGATACTGGACTTCAACAACCATTAATCTCAGCCAACTATCTGGCATAATAAAGAGTGGCGCAATGGTTAGAGTGCAGTACTGCAAGCTACTTCTGCAGCCAGCTGTCTACAATTTGGCAGTTCAAATCCCACCAGGTTCAAGGTTGACTCAGCCTTGCATCCTTCCGAGGTGGGTAAAATGAGGATCCAACTATGCTGACTCTGTAAACCGCTTAGAGAGGGCTGCAAAGCACTGTGAAGTGGTACAGAAGTCTAACTGCTATTGTTATAATGAGAAGTGCAGTCCAATGAAGAACAGAGAAATATTACAGGGGAAAATTTGTTTTTTGAGAAAAGATAATATGAAATTGCAAACAGGACAGACACAAGTATAAAAACATTGATTAGAAAGATTTTAAAAATTAGAAAAAGATACGTAATTGAATTAAGAAAGGAATGAGATGATTTAAAATAAGGCCATAGGAAGTACAGAAAGGGAAAAGCTACTGAAAAAATTGCAAAAATAGTTATAAGATATGGATTAGAATGTATAAGATAAATATGTATTGAGTTTATGTCTGTATGGAGAAGTGATAACCCGGGGCCACGCTGTTCTCAAAAAAGATATTTTATGTATGTTTTGTGAAAACTTAAATAAAACTTTTATTTAAAGAAAAAAAAACAGATAAATTTGTCCCTTCTTAGTGAAGGATCTTTTCAACTGGAGATAGATGCAATAGATAGCTACTGTACCTGTCCTGCTGACTGTTCTTTTTAGGTAGTGTTACTGGAATGTTACAATGCTTTAATGCTTCAAACATGCATTGATTTCCAATTGTTAATTTGCTTGCTGCAATCCCCCTTGGAAAGAGTTCAGTCTAAAAAGGATGCTCTCTAAATATTTCTGTTTATTTAATATTCCCACTCCTCCCCTTTCAGCAACTGGTTATTTATTTATTTAGCGTATTGCTCAGCAACTGGTATTTAGGTAGATATCTCCTGTGAAACTAGATCTATTTAGCTAATCTAGTGAAGGAACTGCCTTAAATGTCAGCACAGGGAGAAAAAAACCACAGAGATCTTCAAAGAGAGGTAGGGAACGGTTTGGATCTAAGAGAATCACTGCTTGCTTGGTTAAAAGCCTAGGAAAAAAACATGAACTGTCCAGCACATACAGTATATACTGTACATACCAACTCAGACAAATAAGTTACATTAAACAACAGCCTAATCAAGGAACTACCAAGAACACTTCCAACAATGATGACAGGGCAAAGCACTAGTATATAAACAGAGACCAGAGGTGGCATTCAGCAGGTTCTGACCAGGTTCTGGAGAACTGGGAGTGGAAATTTTGAGTACTTTGGAGAACTGGCAAATCCCACCTCTGACTGGAGATTTTACAGTATCTTTCCCTTGCCATGCCCACCAAGTTACATCCATAGAACCAGTAGTAAAGAATCCCACCACTGACAGAGACCAAGCCTCACTCCCTTCTAACACTGATGATGTTACTTAGTTGGGTAATGAAACATCTCCAAGAAAACAACCAAGCTCAGAGTGTACGAAGGCCTCACATACATAAGTGCATGGAAAATAATCCAAGAGAGAATCAAGGATGGAAACTAATCAAGGAGAGAAGCAACCTAGAATTAAGAAGAAATTACCTGAGAGGGAAAACAATTAACCAGTGGAACAACTTACCTCCAGAAGTTGTGGGTGCTCCAACACTGGAGGTTTTTAAGAAGAGACTGGACAGCCATTTGTGTGAAATGGTGCAGGGTTTCCTGCTTGAGCAGGGGATTGGACTAGAAGACCTCCAAGGTCCCTTCCAACTCTATTATTCTATTACATACATGTATTGATACAGTTTTTACAGCCACCCATTTCACCGCAATGACCCTGGGTGGCATTCAGAATGACAACCAAAAATAGTCAAAATGACAAACACCTGAGGTAGCAGAAAACAGTTCCAGATGACAATAAAAATAACAGTGACCGGCAGAGCAGACCTCCCTGCAATAACGCCTGGGAAAACAGCCAGATCTTTAGTGCCTTACAAAAGGTTAACAGGATTGAAGACATCCAGATCTTCAGAGAGATGCTATTTCACAGAGTAGGCATTGTAACAGAGAAGGCAGAGCTCCTGGGTTCAGCAAGATGACACTGCTTGATGGAAGAGACATAGAACATGCCTGGCTTCCTAATTCTGGTGGAGCAGACAAAATTGAGCCAGCCAATCCTACAGACAGCTTGGTTCTGTGCCATGTAGGACTCTATCTCTGGTTACCATCTTGAATAACATTTGGAAACTCATCCACCCATTTCCAGATATCTGAGCAGGATCAGCTGGAGAAAAGAGAAGAAATTAAGCTTCCGGTAAGGAACTCAGTTGACTATGAGCATCCACAGGGAGAGATAATCTATACATATAAAAGCAGGGGTGGGATTCTACCTGTTTGGCCCGGTTCGGGTAAACCGGTAGCTCCAAAAATCAGCTGGGAGCAAACCAGTTCACTCTGAAGATCAAGGTATTTCCTTTTTTTCTTTCCCACCGATCAGCTGTTTTCCAAAGATCAGCTGTGCTGTGTGATTTAGATTAGCTAGAAAGCAGGATCTCGTCGGATGTCTTGCTTTCTAGCTAATCAAAATTGTGTGGCACAGCTGATCCCCCCTCACTGTTGTACTGCTTTGCCCAGGAGGCTTCCCTGAGGCCCAGGAGGCAAAAAACAGGGTGCGGGAGGTGCTCCATGGGCCCCCCCGCCCCATTTTTTGCTCCCAGGAGGCTTCCCTGAGGCCTAGTAGGCAAAATGTTTTATTTTTTTTATTTTTTTGCCTCAACTCTCTCACACACTGACAGGATGCTAGCCAGAGGAATACTGATGGATGCTGGTAGGCAGAGGCAGAATGTTTTTCTCCTTATTTTCCTCCCCAAAAACTAAGCCCGACCACATAGTTTCCTAGCAAAGCACGGTTATCCGGCTAGTACATGATAACACAACTCTCATCCAGTTTCAAGGTCATCGAGAGGGCAGTCTAATATTACAAATTGGGAGAAAAAAACCCCCAGAAGTTAAATCTCATAGTATAACATATATGAATTCATGTATTTACACACACACAGCCTGAACTCTGTGTGCTACAAATCAGTGGATCAGGCTTCTTGTCTGCAACAAGAAGACCAATCTCCATTTGAGTCTCTAAATTTCCTGTTGAGCAAATACAGAACACAGAATAATAGAGTTGGAATGGACATTGGAGGCCCCTTCTAGAGCAGTCTATTACCATTTCAGACAAATGGCTGTCTAGTCTCTTCTTCAAAGTGTCCAGTGATGGAGTATCCACAGCTTCTGGGGGCAACCCTGTTCCACTGGTTATTTGTCCTCACTGTTAGGAAGTTTCTCCCTGGTTCTAGGTTGCTTCTCTCTTTGATTAGTTTCCATCCATTGCTTTTTGTCCTTCCTTGAGATGCTTTGGAGAATAGGTTGAGCCTCTCTTCTTTGTGGTATCCCCTCAAATATTGGAACACTGCTATCATGCCACCCCTTCTTTCTTCTTTTCACTAGACTAGACATAACCCATTCCTGCAACCGTTCTTCATAGGTTTTAGCCTCCAGCCCACTTCAACTTTGTTGCTGTTCTCTGCACTCCTTCCAGAGTCTCAACATCTCTTTTATAATGTGACAACTGAATCTTATAACCAAAACTGAATCTTAAATCAAGGATGAAGAATCTGGAAAGCTGAGATGCAGGATCCTGCCTGGGGTGAAGCTAATTTTTCTTCCCCTAGGACAGCTCCGTTTGCAATCTCTGGTTGAAGCAGGAGAAACTCGCTTTTCTCTTTCTCAAAATTTTTGCTCTGGTGGCGGTGGTTGAAATGAAGTGCTACCTGACTCCAGCATGAAACCAGCATGAAATCAGGAATCTGTTCCCACCCGCTAACTTAGCATACTGATTAGCTGCCGGGGGAAGAAAGTAAGGAAGGCATTTGCTTGCCAGGCAGCTGATTGGTGACCCGCAGGTAACAGACTGCTGTTTTCTGTTGCTTACAGCAGTGTGAAGAGTAGCATTTGTTTCTCACCAGCCAGCTGATCAGCTCACTGACAGGATGCCTCGCGGCTCTATCGGCTGCAAACTCTGCAGCTAAGGAACAGAGAAGGCCCGTGGCAGGGAGCTGCCCACTCTTGCTGCAAAGACTAACATTTTAATTACGGGCAAGAGCTGGGTCTAAAGAAGTGAATCCAGATGCACTGTCTCTTAGAATCATCAGACTTCAACGGATAATTAGAACTGCAGTAAAAAATATTGCTACCAACCTGCCTTCCATTGTGGACCTGTATACTGCACAAGTCAAAAAGAGGGCTGTGAAAATATCTGCAGACCCCCTCACATCCTGGACATAAATTGTTTCAACTTCTACCCTCAAAACGAAGCTATAGAGCATTGAACACCAAATGGATGGTTGTAAGTTGAGTACTACCTGCACTCCACCTCTGGAGGTTTTCAAATAAAAATTGGTCATTCATCTGAGGATTTCCAGCTTTGTAGGGGTTTGGACTAGAAAAGGTCCAAGGTCCCTTCAATATCTATGATTCTAACAACCTAGAGCTGCCCAGAGAAACTGTAGATAGATAGATAGATAGATAGATAGATAGATAGATAGATAGATAGATAGATAGATAGATACCATGTTTCTCATATAATAAGGCTGGGTCTTATTTTTTTTTTTTTTGAGCCCCGAAAAAATGGCTAGGCCGTCTTTTCAGGGGTGACTTAATTTCCCCCCCCCCTTGCTTCGTCGGGTGGGCGGGCGGCGACAGCTTGGATGTTGACCTCGGCGTTGGTGGGGCACTGCGTATCGGGGTCAACGCAGGTAGCACCATATCCAGATGTGCAACAAAAGTACTTCCTAACGGCAAGCCCCCCCCACCATTCCCCCCCATTTTGCATGTTTTAATATAGGCCTTAATTTGGGGGGGAGGGGCTTAATTTCATTTCATGCCTATAAAACATGCTGGGACTTCCTATTGAGGGAGGCTGTATTGTTGGAGAAACAGTATAGATAGATAGATAGATAGATAGATAGATAGATAGATAGATAGATAGATAGGTAGGATAGGCAGGCAGGCAGATGGATGGATCAATCGATTGATGGATATGATGGATGAATGGATGGATGGATGGATGGATGGATGGATGGATGGATTGATAGACAGACAGACAGATGGGTGGATGGATGGATAGATAGATGGATGGAAGGAAGGATATGATAGATAGCTAGATAGATAGAGACACACACAAGCAGAGAGACCCTGTTAGCATAAGCAATGGTTGGACTGCAGGGAATAGCACAGGTTGTACAACAGTTCGTTTAGTGATTGTTCAACGTTACAACAGCACTGGAAAAAGTGACATAACCATTGCAGCACTCCCATGGTCACATGATCAAAATTCAGACGCTTGGCAACTGGCTCATATTTATGACAGTTGCAGTGTCCCAGGGTCATGGGATCACCTTTTGCAAACTTCTGACAAGCAACATCAATGGGGAAGCCGGATTCACTTAACAACCATGTTACTAAGTTACCAATGGCAGTGATTCGCTTAACAATGGTGGCCAGAAAGATCGTAAAATTGGGCAAAATTCATTTAACAAATGTTTCACCTAGCAACAGAAATGTTGGGCTCAATTGTGATCATAAGTCAAGGACTTCTTGTAATTCAGCCACACTTGGGAGGGCCATAAGTCTCCTATCCTGGGAAAGGTAGATCAATAACTAAGGTTAATTATTTTTATCCCATCTGCTCCACTTCATTTTTTTTTAACCTCAGGCTTCCCCATTGATCTCCAACAATCTCTTAGTGAGCTTAAACATAAATTGAGTGTTTCTCAAAATATAGCAGTGAAGGACAATACGATACCTTCTAAATATTTTGGAGTATTGGGCTTTGTAAGAATTCCAGTCCAATCCAGTGAGAGAGCTCTCAGCTCCCCACAAAGCTCTGACAATTCTGTTAGCCGTTAAGGTGCCACAGGACTCTTCCTTGTGTGTTTGTCTGCTAATCCCTTTAAAGCCATCTTATTCTGTGATGGCACCAGTGGGAAGGAGAACAAATCTTCTGAAGGACTCTTTTTCACAACCTTCCTTTCTTCCCCAGATTCTTTCTTTCATGCACTTCAGTGGTATTTTAATTCAGGCAAGTGGAACAAGCATTTCCTACTTGTAACAGCCTCTGGGCAGGATTTGGCTCAGCCGAGCTCACAAGGCAGATTTGGCATTTCAACAGCTCCCGCTTATAACAGCTCAAAGAAAAGGTTGCCCATCCCCAGACACTGATATTTACACCCGTGGTTGCCAAATTTGGGAGGCTGGCTTTCTATCTCAGAATATAAAATATGGATTCCTGAATTCTTTCTTTCTTTATACCATTATTTAATAATGGCCATATTGATTCAAGAGGATTATGTTCAAAATAAGTTTCGTTCATCAAATCACAAAGAGCCATTCTGGAAGACAACAAAGGGCCATCCTACAATTGGATGGGAAATCAACAATTATAGGCTCATAGATTTGGAAAGATCTTTAAAGTCTTCTAGTCCAAACTGTTCTTCACTGTTCTTTGCTGAGTATTGATTTAATATATATAATATGCCTGATTGGGGTAGAGTTTTAACCATCCCCTGAACCTTAATTAGGATTTAAACATCAAACACCACCACCCACAGAATTCCTGTTAATTAAAGAAAGATGCCTGGGCAGAAAAACAATAGACAGCTTGTATATCTGTATTTCTATATCATGACAAGTAGAAATTTCAGATTGCTGTTTGGAATAATTGGTTAAACTCTACCCCCTGATATAACACCCATCTTTGATCCAAAATCACAATCTATTATACTACTAAAACTATTGGGTCTGTTTGATATATTTTTTTTGTAAACTTTAATAGGATGAAACAATGCATCATAGGACAACCATTTTTGAATCAAAGTATCTCAAATAGGTTAATTTACAGAATGCATCTAAAATATAGGAACTACTAGTCTTGTGGGATTATAAAATTCAACAAACTTGTGGCTGCTTTAGCGCCAACACACCTTCCAATTAGATTTCCCAGAAACACATCGGTTGCATGGTGGAAGGTAAGAGGGTGGGGTTATTATACCCGTCCTTTTTCCTGCCTCCTTCGGCCCTTGTACTGGCATAATCTGTGTTGATTTTTTTAGAAAACTGATTGGAACTGAATAAAATTTGCAGGAATGATAAAAGGAGAAAGGTGACCAAATTTAATTGAAACCAGTGCCTTTAAAATCTTTGTATACATATTAAGAATTTTAATATAATTAAAGACAAATTAAAAGAGAGAAAGACAGAGAGAGAGAGAAAGAGAGAGAGAGAGAGAGAGAAAGAGAGAGAAGAAAAAACAGAAAAGAAAAATAAAACTAGAAGTGAGACATGCTATATATCAGTTACTTCTTTTCAACAGATCATTACAAAGAAGATTAGGGGACTGGAGGCTAAAACATACGAAGAACGGTTGCAGGAACTGGGTATGCCTAGCCTAATGAAAAGAAGGACTAAGGGGAGACATGGTAACAATGTTCTAATATCTCTGGGGTTGCCACAAAGAAGAGGGAATCAAGCTATTCTCCAAAGCCCCTGAGGGCAGGACAAGAAGCAATGGGTGGAAACTAATCAAGGAGAGAAGCAACTTAGAACCAAGGAGAAATTTCCTGACAGTTAGAACAATTAATCAGTGGAACAACTAGCCTCCAGAAGTTGTGAATGCTCCAACACTGGAAGTTTTTAAGAGGAGATTGGATAACTATTTGCCTGAACTGGTGTAGGGTTTCCTGCCTAGGTAGTGGGTTGGCTGTGTTCTGATTGGCTGGGGGTGTGTTCTGTTCGGGTGGGGGCTTGGTTGCCAACCCCCCAACCAATCAGAACACAGCCAAACCCCCAACCAATGAGAACACACCCCCACCCAACCAGAACACAGCCAAACCCCCACCCAATCAAGTCACACCCCCACTAGCAGCTAAAAGGAAGAAGCAGCTGCAAGCTCACATTACTCCGAGAAGCACAAAGCCGAAGACACAAGCCTGAAGCTGATGAATGAGACTTCATCGAAACGTCGCCTAGAAACTTCCAATGTTACGTGGGAGAAAACCCGAATAACCAAAGATCCACATACAAATACCCACAAAAACCTCAGAAAACAAATATATATATATATATATATATATATATATATATATATATATATATATGTATGTATGTATGTATGTATGTATGTATGTATGTATGTATGTATGTATGTATATATACACTTTTTATGAACTCCTAGGAAAGTGTGATTTTCAAAAAGCTAAGTGAGAATTTATTTCTGCCTGAACATTTGGTTTGAAAACATATGCATGCCTTGTAAGTCTGGAAGAGAGAAAGTGCTGTCACTAATTTAATTCTGATGTCAATGTTTTTTGTTTGTTTCATAGTCCTAATGTGTTACCTATTGACAGCAGATTTTTTTTTGGGGGGGGGTAGTCATCAGTTTATTCCCTGGAATATAGGAGAACTCTGCTGTAAGAAACTCCAGTGCAATTGACACATACCCTTACTTTCCATGTGTTGCTGGAACAATCCTCAGCAGCCATTAAAGCTTCCATAATGAGGACTGTCTGATTGAAAAGGGATTATTACAATTCTCTGTGTCAGGCACAAGAAACCAGGAGCCAGGATAGAGTTCAAAAGCACTGCGAGTTGATTCCGCGAAGTCTATACAAGAATCTGATCTACTAACGGTCAAGGCAAATTGGCGACAGATAAGAGTCCACAGACTTCAAGGAGTGGGGAGGGTGGGTAGACATAGGTCTCTATCAAGGGCATAGGGTCTCCAGACTGATGATGCCCCCACCCTATCAAGCCCTGGAGAAATCAGGAGATTCAAGCAATTTAAATGAGTATAAAGATTTATTGCAAGCTTAAGTTCTCTACAAGAATCTGAATTACTAACAGTCAAGGGAAATTAATGGGAGTTAAGAATAGAAGGAATTCGGTGTGGGCCAGACTTAAATTTCTTGTGGCATGCAGGAACTTATGACTGGTGACATGTTTTACCTCTCCTTTGAACTGAGCCTGGTCATCTCCTACACACAGTGCTTAGAAAATGTTGCGTACAGGTAGTATTCAATATCCAACCACAATGGAGCCTACCCATTACAGTGGTATATCATAACAATCGTAAAAGGGAAAATGGCATTCGTAAGGCAAAAACCACAGTAGTTAAGCGAATACTGTGGTCATTAAGCAAACAACGTGGTCATTAAGTGAACCAATGGTGCACTATGGGCCTGATTTTGCTGGAAGTGGAAGTAAGCACGGTTTTTGGTAAAACAGTGATCAAAATGCTATGTTGCCAAGTTCCCAAAATTCGGTCATGTGACTGCAGAGGAGGCCCAACTATTGGAACTTCAAATCTGGATCATAAGTCCTCTTTTTTTCATATTGGTCATAAATTTAAACAATCACTAAGCAACCAGTCACTGTATAATAAAAATGAAAAAAAAATGTAATCGGTTGGAGAAAGGACTTTGTTTTTCAGGCAGAAAGGAGAGAAAGAACAAGAGAAGAATGGGAAGAGGATCAAGAATGGAAGAGAATGAACTTATTCTCTAGAATCTATGCTCTAAACCCAGGGTTCCTCAATCTCAGAGCTTTCAAGATGGGTGGACTTCAATTCCCACGATTCCCCAGCCAATCTGCTGGCTGGGGAATCCTGGACACTGAAGTCCACCCAACTTAAACACGCTGAAACTGAGAATTATTGCTCTAACCTGCATTTAAAAAAAAGATTGCTTCCATTCTAGAAGCCAGAACTTAAGCTAACCTTTAAGCTTCTGTTGATCATTACACTATCACATGCTTTGGAACTGATGTTGTTATTTAACAAAAGTCACATTTTGGAAAAAACAGGGAGAAGTGGGTCTCTCATGACATCATCCCCCCCCACCTCGCCTGTAAAACACTGGACTGCAATTCACAGCTGACATAATGTAAGGAACTTTAAAATGCAGTCTCTCTCCACTGTTACAATTAAGTCATTCCAAAATGTCATGGAAAGCAATCTAACCCCATTAAATCTTCACACTCTCATTAAAAAAGCACTTACCGGCTTGACAATGTTCTTAATATATTATTTAAAGACACAAGATGTACAGTGACTTTAAAACCGGGGCATATCAGGATTGAAAGAAGAGAGAGTAAGAGAGAGGGAGGGAGGGAGGGAGGGAGAGGGAGGGAGGGAGGGAGAGAGAGAGAGGGAGGGGGGAAGGAGAGACAGAGAGAGAGAGAGAGATTGCAGGAGGTTAACTATGGAAAGAAGTATTATTAGATGCAAATTTATATGTAGCACTAGCTTATTTCCACACCTGCAGGTAGCAATTAGTTGTGGTAGACCTTTTAGGTGTATGCTGCTAAATTGTAGACAAAGTTTAGCAGCTGGATAGATAAATCGGATGGCGGAATATCTGTTTCCCGCATGTTGTGAAAGGAGGACAAAATTCATTTGTGATGGGTTGCACCTCTGTCTAAAAACTGATATGCTCAAATCGGGCGGAATGGTTGGGAAAGGGCTTTTGTGGCACTCATCTTTACTTACAGATTCAAATTGTTTCCCCTCAGAAAATCCTACTAGTACTACCCTTCACTCTCCCCCAAAATATATCCCCATTCTCTCCAGCTTCCTACAGTACCTGGCATCCTAGTTACCAAACTATAGGAAGAGGAACCAGAAGGGACCAGCAAAATAACTCATATTTTCCAATCTCTTTCTTAGGATGCTTTTAGAGCATTTTTTTTCTTCAAACCTGGTGACTTGTGAGATGTGTGGACTTCGATTCCCAGAATTCCCCCGCTAGCATAAGAAACTCTGCTTTATATTAATGATGGACTGGCTTTGGTGACACTGAGCAACTGGGATGAGATAGGACCTACATTAAATGGGAGATGGACTTCTTATGACAGGGAGGTTGCCCATTGGTGGAAGAGAGGACTGTCCTCTGACAGATGGGACACTACACTACACTACACTACACGACTTGGCCTCTGCATGTCAAAGATGAACCCTTCTCCTTCTCCTCTTTCACATTCTTCTCCCGGTCCCTCACCTTCTCTCTTTTCTCCCTCTCTTTTTTCCTCTCCTCCTCTCTCTCTCCCTGTCCATGTCCTTCTCCCTTT
Source organism: Pseudonaja textilis (assembly GCF_900518735.1). The sequence goes on from NW_020769348.1 coordinate 1,763,665, forward strand.
CCCTTTCTCTATCTTTCATCTCCACCTCCCTCTCCCTCTCTTCTTCTTCTCTCTCTCTCTCTTTTTCTTTTAATGAAAGTTATGGTGAATTATCCTCATAGACTTGAGATGATGCAATTATTAGACTCAAATGTCATATAGACACAAAGAAGCTTGACGCATAATTAAAACACCTACCATCTAGCTGTGAATATACAAAAGAGGCAGAAGTACAACTTTTATCATTTTTAATAGTGTTAACTACTACTGTTAACTAACCATTCCCCACCATCCAGTCAGAGCTGAAGAAGCTTCTTGGATGAGAAGCGAAAAGTCTTCAAAGAAAAACCAGAAAGTCCAGTTGCCTCTTGAAAGAAAGCACCTTTGGGATAACCATGACCTGGATGACTGAGAATCACCATAGACATTTAACTACCCAGAGTATCATGCATTTGAGATGGGCAGCAAGTAGATAACTAGGTAGGTAGGTATTTAGGTAGATATTTAGGTAGGTGGGTAGGACCATTGGAGACCCAGCAGGATAAAGCAGGAAGACAGAGAGAAAGACACACACAAACAGAGTCAGAGGCAGAGGCAGAGACAGAGACAGAGACAGGGAGGGGGAGGGAAGGAGGGAGATCTATTGAGCAAATTGCCTGGTGGAAGAGGGCAGAGACCAGAGGTCTGCAAAGACAGCATAACAAAGATGCTGGAATCCAAGAAGTGGAGAAAAGAGTTATCTTTCTGTCTTCGTGTTCTGCTCTTAAGGAGGAGGCCCAGAAGTGAAACCACAGAAAGAAGCTGTAGCAGGGAGGGAGGGAATCAGATAAGATACTATAAAAGGGTCTCTTTGAAATTGCCTGTACAGAGCAGCCTGTGTATAGTTTGTTAAACTAAGACCGCTGCAAATATTAAATAGAAAAGAACTGTGTCTCTCTCTCTCTCACACACACACACACACACACACAGAGAGAGAGAGAGAGAGAGAGAGAGAGAATCTTTTATGTTAGCAGGGTAACAGAACATAAGTGTTCAGCACTGGGCTAAACAATCACCGAGTTCACACGCTGTACTGAACCAACTGGTGGGAGTTGGGGTTTATAGTGAAATCTAAGCCCAATAATCAAAGTCTGTAAACTAAAACTAATAACTGAGCCCCAAGACCATACTTGCCCTCAAAAAATGCGAGTTCTTTCAAGCTCTTTCAAAGGCATGTCCTGATTAGGACATTTTAATGTGATGGGGAAAGAAAATACATGGAGCAGTAATGATCTTAAATCATAACATTTTTGTTCAGTGTTAAATTTAAATTGGATTGCGTTAGATTTAGTTTTCCCATCTCCTCCTTACATACATCCTTGTCCTATGGCTTGGCTTTTTATGTGTGAATCAGGTCAATGATGGCTTGTTAAACAAATGAGGGATGAAGCAGATATAATTCAATACATCCAAAATGGATACGCAGTTGATCTCCCTCTTTGGCTGTTGCTCCCAGTAATTTAGGAATGCAGTTTATGATTCCGATCAAAGCTAGCTGCCATTCATAGCCCTGATCATCCACGAATCTGTCTAATACCCTGGTAATTGGTGGTTATTATACAATGGGCACCAGATTAACTGGGGATCCTGCAGATTTCAGGCCAGAATGTCTAAGATTTCATATAGTATAGCATTTCTCCCTCGCCCCTTATCTTTCGCTTTGATTTTCTCTGAACAAAAAGAGAGCAAGCCTGTGTTCTCCAAATGTGAAATAATGAGCATCTCGATGGATGAGGAGAAGGAGGAGAGGGGAGGGGGAGGAATGAAATAGGAATAGGAATAGAATAGGATAACACAGTCCAACCGCCTGCTTGGGCAGGAGGAGAGGAGGAGGAAGAGGAGGGAAGAAGGACAAAGAGAGAAGGAGGTGAAAAGGAGGAGGAGGCGAGGAAGAGAAGGAGGAAAAGGATGAGGGATAGAAGGAGGAGTGAGGCAGGAGGAGGAGGGGAGGAGGAGGGGGAGAGGGGAGGAGGAAGAGAGGACGAGCAGGAGGAGAGAAGGAGAAGGAAAAGGAGGGAAGCAGGAGGAAGAGGGGGGGAGGGGGAAAGGGGAGGAGGAAGAGGAAGTGAGGACGAGCAGGAGGAGGAGAGAAGGAGGGAAGTAGGAGGAAGAGGAGGAGAGGAAGAGGAGGAGAGGATAGAAGAAAGAGGAAGGGAGGACGAGCAGGAGCTTTTCTTCATTTATTGCAATTAGTTTCTCTTTACAGATGAATGAAATGCTCCAAAGAACAAGGGGAATGGAAGGCAGGACTACTTCACCACCAACCTTTGCACAGCCCGCCTGATGAGTGGCACAAGTATCTTACAAACGCCCCGCATTAGAATACATTTTGCTCTCTTATCAGATCAAATGCGTTTCACCTCTTTTGTGCCCTGACTGAAGTGAAGTGGCTCTCAGGGCCATTGACGGTGGAGCACCAGAGAAAAACAGCTTCAAGGGTTGGCTGTGAGATTCCTCACAGCTGGAGCAACGCAGAAAGCACCAATCTGCATACGCCTCAACATTTAGGTTTCTACAAACAATTTTAACTTCCAATTTTCATGCAAGGAACAATGACCCACCCAAGAAGGATGTGAAGGAAATCCATCACGGATCTCTCTGGGATCCATTTGGTGTATTCCTTCAAAGTGTTTTTTTTTTTAGCACTGCATTCTAGTTATTTATCTTTATTAAACAAATTTATACGGCTGCCCAACTCACATATGGGTGACTCTGAGCAGCTTACATGATTCAAAAAAATACACCATATAATTGTGCAGCTTACACAATTTTCAAAAACCAAATAATCTCTCACGCACCCCCATAGCAGCAACAACGTAATCAAATCTGTCATTGGATCTGCTCCGTCTCCATTTGTAGTGTATATTGGAAGTGGAGACCCTTTGAGAGCTCTTATGCAATGAAATTTCATTTTAATATATGCTGATTAGTGTACATTTAAGGTGACAATAAAGTTATTCTAAGTTTTCAGACCATACTGGCTCCCTTGACTAAGAAATAGAGATTAGCACCACATCCTAGCTCAAGGGTCTTCACACTTGGCAAATTAAAGACTTGTGGACTTCAACTCCCAGAATTCCTGAGCTAACATGACTGGAGGAGGAATTCTGGGAGTTGAAGTCCACAAGTCTTAAAGCTCAAGTCTGAAGACCCCTGTACGAGTCAGACACAACCAGACAGGTAAACCTTTACCTTAACCTAATGCCAACACCAACTGATAGGGCAACAAAAGCAAAACTGGAGCATCTCTATAACAGAACGGTCTATCACAGAACTGATGTGGTTCAAAGGGGGACTCTATAAAGAAAGATACTGTAATGGTATGTGGGAATGACCTTGGAAGACTGGCCAAAGAGATGCTGCCTTAGGAAACAGTCAGATAAGAGAGAGAATAGCCTGCAGCTGCACAGTGAATGGAGTAAGAAGCTCAAGAGGGATCCTCTCGAAGTTCTCAGGCCATAAAGGCAGGAGAATTATACTTTCAGATATGCAAGATTCTGCTAACGTAGCTTTACAATAAAGTAAAATTAGCCTGTCTGGTTGTATTTGTTATCTGGTCTATCTGGTAAGGTTAACAGTTACATCTAAAAGTCCATTATTTTGGAAATGTATGGGTATATAGATGCTATTTTATAGAAAAGCACATACAAATCGTCCACGCATTGGGAAAAGTTGCAAACATCAACACACAAATATGCTTAAATCCCAGCAAAAAAAAAAATGTGATGGAAAAGAAGACGTAATACAAACAATTCTGCAATACGGATCCAGGGGCTCTATAGCTTTACCAAAAGTCTTAAGCGGGGGTCTCCAAACTTGGCAACTTTAAGATTTGTGAAATTCCTCAGCTAGTCATTCTGGCTGGGCAATTCTGGGAGTTGAAGTCCACAAGTCTTAAAGTTGCCATGTTTGGAGACCCCTGGTCTTAACACACACATACACACACTATATATATTCCCCTCTTTCTACTACTGTCATTTGAGATCATTTGAGATCCTGTTTATAGACGCACACAGACGCACATTTTGGCTTCCTCTCAGTGGTATGTGGTTACAAATGAGCCTTTGAAAAAAGTAAAGGCTGTATTGGCTGAATCACTGGGATGCTAAGGCTAGAAAGACAGTGAAATGAGAGGTTAAATTTCAAAGCTCAATTTGCTCTCAAAAATTTCAGGCTCAGTCCTTGGATTCACCAGGTATGGCTGGAAGATGATATGAGATCCTAGAGCCTGATCCTCAGTGTAGCAACAGGGGAGGGGAACAATGGCCCTCTTAAGACTTGTAGACTTCAACTCCCAGAATTCCTCAGTCCACAAGTCATAAAGGGGGCCCTTTTGTTCCCCCCCTCTGATAGGATATTCCATCATTGTCACATATGCTAGTTGGGGATGTCTGGGAATTGAAGTCTATGTCTTGAGAAGATTGCCAGATTAAGAAACAATGCACTAGTTTACAGGTAATCCTCAATTTACAACAGTTCATTTAGTGACCATTCAAAGTTACAATGGCACTGAACAAAGTGACTAATGACCGGTTTTCACACTTACGACCATTGCAGCATCCTCAAAGTCATGTGATAAAAATTCAGAGGCTTGGCTCATAGTTATGACAGTTGTAGTGTCCGAAGGTCATGTGATCACCTTTTACGACTTTCTGACAAGCACAGTCAATGGGGAAGCCAGATTCCCTTAATAACCATGTTACTAGCTTAAAAGCTGCAGTGATTCACTTAACAACTGTGGCAAGAAAGATCGTAATATGGGGCAAACTTCAGTTTAATGTTTCTCTTAGCAGCAGGAAATATTGGCCATAAACCGAGGATTACCTGTATAACTGCCATCGTCCCCAATCAGTTTGATCCAGAGCAATGTCAGCTAAGAATTAAAAATAATTGGAACAGACAATGCAATGCAAAGTTCACCAGACTAATAATCTGCTTTGATTTAAATTGGTTCCAGATAATACCAGAGATCAAATGCATCAACTCATTCACATCCACTTAGAGATTTAATTTCAAGAGGGCACTGAAACTAGATCCATTCATAATATTCTCTGGGGTCAGATTCTGACACATCTTCTGAGAATTCATCAAGCTTATCAAAACAAGAAGAGCGTTTTTAACACTCTGGAATTCTTTTCTGCTGAGAACTAAATCCCGGTCAGAGAGAAGACTTGAATTCTCTCCAATTATCCTGGTCAGAGGTTGAAATTTCCCAGACCCAAATTCTAAAGCATTCATTCTTCTACTTTCAACCTATAATATAACAACTGCACACACAGGAAAAGCCATCTTCCTGTTCCCTGAGCCAAATTTAATTTTACCGAATGCTTAAACATTAATCTCTTCCTATGCTGTGGTTCAAATTATTTCCTGGCGCTTGGAGATACAACCTTCAGGTGCTTTTTAATTCCTGTTTCATTCCTTCCATCTCAGCTGTGTGTATCTCTGCTTAAAAACCAATTCTCCTTTTGCCTTTTTAACCTAATAATATGGTTTTTTCCCCCCAAAGTGTAGTTTCCTTGGTGATAGCAATACAAATAGTCCTCGCCTTACAACAGTTCATTTAGTGACCATCCAAAGTTACCATGGTATTGAAAAAGGTGACTTATGATCGTTTTTCGCAGTATCAGTTACAGCAGTATCCCCAGGGTCATGCGATCAAAATTAGGATTCCCGACAGCTGGTTCATATTTACGACGGTTGCAGTATGTCCCGGAGCCATGCCATCCTCTTTTGCGACCTTCTGACAAGCAAACTCTGGGGAAGTCTGATTCACTTTACAACCCTGTTATTAACTTAACAACTGCCATGATTCACTTAACACGTGTGGCCAGAAAGGCTGTAAAACTGGGCGAAACTCACTTTAAAATGTTTCGCTTAGCAACAGAAATGTTGGGGTCAATTGTGGTTGTCAGTCGAGTACTACCTGTACAGCCTAGGAAGAGAGCCTCCTCGGCAGTGGCCCCCGTCCTAAGGAACACTTGTCGCCAGAGTTGAGGTGAGCCCCTTCTCTTCTGGCCTTCCAGAAAAACATCAAGATCTGGATCTACCAGCTGGCATGGGCGACTCAGACTGGCATGCACCCCTGGGAAGTGGTTCATGATTTGAGGGCATACCTGCCCCCCTTTTTTATCTTTTACAGTTCTTGTCAACTCTGTTTTTAATATTGTTTTTTAAATTATGTCTCATTTTATGTTTTTTTTTAATTTGTGAACCATCTTGGGTCATTTAGGTGAGATGTGTCATGCCCTTGTTTGAGTCGGACGCTGAGGGAGGAGGAACAGCCCACAGGGAGTGGAGGTGTGGCTCCGGAGGTTGTGGAGGAGGCTGAGGAAGGGCAGAGGCTGGCTGGGCAGTCAGAGGAAGAACCAGGCCCACCCCCTCTTCATCCTAGGATCCGCAGGGAGGAACGGAGAAGGAAACAACTTAGTTTATGAGAGAGGAAGCAGCCATGATCCCCCCTCACTGGTTACAGCTGGGGAGAATAGTATATAAGAGAGACGGTTAAAACACAGCATTGCCAGAAGCAAAGTGTCTTTTATTTGGGCTGAAGTTATCTTGGTTGGGTCCTTCCAACAGACTGTGCCTTGTTATCGCCTTGAAGTTGGTAATTACTTATCCTGGTCCATTGTGGAATTTCCTTCATTGTAGTGTGTTTTGGTTTTTTATTTCACCTTCATCTGCTCATTGAGTTTGGACTGTATTGCTTTCTTTTGAAGACTATTTTTGAATAAATTTTATCTCCAACTGAGAACTTTTGAACAGTGGGGCCAAGTTGGAGGCATTAAAGGACATTTATTTACGTTTTGGATTTTATTACGTTTGTGTTACACTCCAGGTCATCACAAGATGGGTGATATAGAAATAAAATAAATAAATGAAGTACAAATGTTCTGGACAATAGGATGGGAACATGGTATACACTAAAAACAAATGAGGAATAGGTGAAATCAACGTAGATGCATAAACATACACACAAATACATACATTTTATACCCATAACCACATGCACAGATAAACATATCCTCTTTTCATTTTTTTTAAAAAGGAAAGAAAAGTATTTTACCTGCCCATTACACCAAAGACAGCAAGCAACTCAGTATGCAAAGGACAGCTTAAAACACACACCAGCCTTAACCGATTTACACATGTAGGGAAAATTGCTATCTATTATGCCACTCAATTATCCATTGTAATAGAATTAGAGATAAAACTTGCTCATTATCCCCAGTTCAGAACCTGTTGAGCAGTAGGCTGACCACATGTTGTACTAATGACAGATGCTTTGTCGTATTAACCTTTAGACGGCGCATTACTGTCTTCGGTGCACTCCTGGGTTCATTGTAGACATCCTTTTCATCAATATCCAGCATTGGCAGACAGAACAGCGGTCCAAGGAGCCCAGCCTAGAATTTTTTTTCCTCCTCTGTTTTCAACCAGAAATGTGTAAACTTTTATTTAGAACCAGATAACCTAAGATTACAAGGAAAGGCCATTAGCAACCATTAAAATGACTGCAACCATCTCCGAGGGCCTCGGGACAAATTGAATGTTTGACACTAAAACACCTCATTAATGGACACAGCAGGAAAATGACCATAGAGCAGGATGAGGAAGGAAATGAGGGAGAATCTGAAATAGTAACATTTTGCTGCAATGAAAGGTTTTTGCTTCGATGCCCTTTGAGAGAGGGCTGTCTGCAGAGATGGTATTCAGCAGGTTCTGATCAGTTCTGGAGAACCGGTAGAGGACATTTTGAGTAGTTCGGAGAACCAGCAAATACCTACTCTGACTGGCCCCGCCCCCATCTATTCTCTGCCCCCCGAGTCCCAGCTGATTGGCTGGGTCTTCTTTTGTTGCCCTGCACAGGAGAACAGAGCTGGAAAGCAGGTTAGTGGGGTGGGTAGAGAATGGATTTTGCGATATCCTTCCCCTGCCATGCCCACCAAGCCACGCCCACAGAACCGGTAGTAAGAAGTTTTGAATCCTACCACTGGGCTGATACAGTTCTACAGAGGAATCACTGAGTCTATCATCTGCACCTCTATAACTGTCTGGTTTGGTTTTGCAACCCAACAGGACAGACACAGGCTTCAGAGAGTAATTAGGACTGCAGAAAAAACGATTACTACCCACCTTCCTTCAATTGAGGACCTGTATACTGCACGAGTCAAAAAGAGGGCTGCAAAAATATTTACAGACCCCTCACATCCCGGACATAACTGTTGCAACTCCTTCCCTCAAAACGACGCTATAGAGCACTGCACACCGGAACAACTAGACACGAGAACAGTTTTTCCCCGAAAGCCATCACTCTGTTAAACAAATATTTCCCTCACCACTGTACAACTATTTACACAATCTGCACTACTATTACTATTAATCTTCTCATCACTCCTTATCACCCATCCCCTCCCGCTGGTGACTGTATGACTGTAACTTTGTTGCTTGTATCCTTACAATTTATATTGACTGTTTCCTAGTATGATTTGATTGCTTATTGTACGCTATGACTATCATTAAGTGTTGTACCTTATGATTCTTGACTCTTAACAAATGTATCTTTCTTTTATGTACACTGAGAGCATTTGCACCAAGACAAATTCCTTGTGTGTCCAATCACATTTGGCTAATAAAGAATTCTATTCTATTCTATCATGTTTACTTTGGGTAATCAAACGTCTGCAAGAAAACGACCAAGCTCAGAGAGCACCAAGGACCCCTCATGTCAACCCTGAGCTATAAATATTCTCCTTTATTGATTTGATGTTACACAGAGATCAAACAAAAGTCGGCATGCGGGGCACTTCCTCAAGCCCTCTCTTGCTCTGAAGGCATATTTTGCTCAAAATCCCAAATGAAGCAATGCATTCCTTCATATCTGCTCAGCCCCTGGGTCTTCCCATTCGCACCCACATGTTTACCTTCAAGTATCATTCATGGAGATCATCTAGAGAAGGAAGGTGGAATCTCCCACCCACATCTGAGTTCACTGACTGCACTAACAGCAATCTTGGCTGCCCTGAGATTCTGTTAAGAAGTCTGAAGCAAGGATGACGCAGAAATCTAAATACGCCAGATTTTGTCCCACAGGTTCACAAATGGGGAAGCTGCATAAGCAAGCGTCATATGATGGGGACACTCCTTGGTTCTGGTCACTCCTTTTCAGCTCCAAGCCTAAAAGCTGCATTCATACATCATGCTGCACTTAGATTAGATTCACTCTTTGTTTAGGGGTATTATTTTGTGGCTTAAGGCAAAGCTACTTGATTGGTTTCTAGCTCAAATCCAGAACACAGACAGATTAAAAACCCAGATTAAGCATTGTGTGTGCACACAGACACCTTCCTTCCTTCCTTTTCTTCCTCCCTTCCTCCCTCCTTCCCTCCTTCCCTTCTTTCCTCTCTCACCTCCCCAGCAGTACAAGATTTGAAAGCATCGACTCCCACAATCCCTAACATTTGGCTACAGTATTGGATTGTTCTTCCCATCATTCTAAATCACTTTTGACTCTGGCAAGGATAATAAGAGTAGCTGTTCAACAACATTTGGTAGACCACACATTGTCTCTTTCCTGCTTTACAACAAGATCAAGATACCGCTCAGACAATGAAACCAGACAAAGCCCATGCAACTGCATCTCTTCTACACGCTAACCCAGATCGGTGTTCTATTAACCTCAGCTAGGATTGTGATGGTTTAAAGCTTTACCTCGCAGCCCAGCCCTTCCATTTAGCTTCTACTTCAATGGACTAGGCTAGGGGGAGGCAGAAAACAGGGTTAATTTAGGGAACCAGGTCAAGCGTGTTGTGTGAACACAGCCATTATCTTAGGCTTTGCAAGCTTGTACATTTTGAACAGCTTATCTCCTCTTTATCGGATTAATGTTGCAAGGGTGTATTGCCGGAATCATCAAGGATGGCAGCATTAAAAAAAGAAGAAGAAGAAGAAGTAATAAACATTTAACGATCCAATAATTAGTTATATGAGAATAACCACTGTTGAGTAATTAACTCCCCTTCCTCCTTGGCCGCTTGATAGATGCAGCAGCCTTTGATAGCTTATTATGACAATCAGTGTTCTTTAGAATCTCATAAACTGAGAGCCTTTTGATGAAGTTGAAATGCACTGATGCCATTAATCACAGAATGAAAACCCCCTTGTGGCTGCCACATTCCGCTCCGTGCTGGTGGGATGATAATCCTTCTCTCTCTCTACTCTTTCCAGAAGGCAATTCCCATTTAGCAAAAACATTTGCATTTCATGTTAACATATCACAAGCTTTTGCAGGGCAGGTAACAAGTGACAACAATTGCTACGCAGTAGCATAGATGGGGCAAGCCGTAACGACAAGCCTCCCCTGTGCCTTGATTACCATTGCACAAATGATGGGCCTTATGTCATTTGCAGCCAATTAGATCCCTTTTGCGCTATTTGCACAATCATTTCATGATGCGTGCCAGGCAGGGGCATCTCAAGAGAACACCCCTCCTTGCCCCATTGAGACTCCCGTGCATTGAAATAGGATGCAAATAGAACAACATTTATTTCAAAGCGGTGAGATGTTTTTCTTCCTTATTGGGAAGGAGACAAACAATAATAATAATCCAAGTTTGATTTTAGAAATAAACGGAAATGATGCCGTATTAGACTATCTTGTCTTAAAGAACCCCATTTCTTTGTTATCACTTTGCAATGCAATCATACACCTACTCAAAAACAAGACTCACAGATTTTAGTAGAGTTAACTGCTGAGATACATTGGTTTTGCAGCAGTGTTTCTCAACTTTAGGAACTTAACGATGTGTGGACTTCAACTCCCAGAATTCCGTAACCAGCATGACGGCTGAGGAATTCTGTGTGTTCAAACCTGCTTGTCTTAAAGTTGCCAAGGTTAAGAGAAACACTAGTTCATAACACTTATACACTTATGGTCACTTATACGGGAAGTGAGGAGAAACATTAAGGCTTTCCTATCTAAATTGCAAAATATCAGATGACCACTATGGGGCAGCAAAGAGTTACTCTTTTTATCCCTTTGCTGTCCTCTAAGGGCCATCTAGACTTTTCCAGCCCAAATATAGCAGCCTTACCTAAGACAGACTGCAGGTAGTCCTCAACTTACAACAGTTCACTGACAGTTCAAAGTTACAACGGCACTGAAAAATGTGACACGTGACTATTTTTCAGAGTTACGACCTTAGTAGCATTCCTATGATCATGGGATCAAAATGCAGGTGCTTGCCAACTGGTTCATATTTATGACCATTGCTGTGTCCCAAGGTCATGCGATCCCCTTTTGCCACCTTCTGACAATGGGGAAGCCAAGATTTGTTTAACAACTGGGTGACTGATTCAGCAGCTGCAGTAATTCACTGAATGTGGTAAGAAAGGTTGTAAAATGGGGCAAAACTCACTTAACAAATGTCTTGCTTAACAACAGAAATGTTGGGTTCCCTTGTGGTCGCAAGTTGAGAACTATTACCTGTACTACAGTTTCCAAGAACCCCAGGCTCCATGACCAACAGTGAAGGGCGCTAGGAGTTCTAAAGCCAGCAGATCTAACAAATAAATACCCTAGAGACACCAATATGGGCCATTTGGGTCAGTCTGGCGAACCTGTGGCACACATGCCACAGGTGGCACGAGAGCCATTTGTGCAGGCATGCAGGCCCCAGCCAAAGTTACCTGCACTGCACATGCGTGCGCCTCCCAGCTGATTTTTGGCCCATTGGAAGTGCCCGCTTTCAGCCTCCGGAGGGCCTCTGGAGCCCAGAGGAGACCGTCTTCTCTCTCCCGGAGGCTCGAGGGAAGCCTCTGCAGTCTTGGGAGGCTAAAAAACGGGCCTTCCGGAAGTAGCGGAAGTGCCAAAATGGGCCTGTTTTCAGCCTCCCAAGGCTCCAGAGGCTTCTCTCAAGCCTCCTGAAGGGTGAAAACAGCTTCCCCCAGGCTCCAGAGACCCTCTGGAGGCTGAAAATGGGCACTTCCAATGGGCCAAAAATCAGCTAGGAGGCACGCGCATGTGCAGTGCAGGTAAGGGGGCGGGGGTGTTGTATGTGCATGCGCAGAGGCACATTTCATTGTGGGTGCCGGCATACACGCGCATGTGCTTTCAGCACACAGCAAAAAAGGTTTGCCATCACTGGCCTAGGGCCAAGAATCAACCAGAGAACTCGCTGTTTTAATACCTGATGATGATTTCCTGATCTAGTCTCAGTAGCTTGTAAGAGCTCAGAGAATCCCATTTGTTTCACCACGTGCTGAAGCCCAAGTCAATTACGGTTTATGGATCTTATTGTCATTCACATTAACGTCTGAAATGTTAAGCCTCAGATATTGACAGTTCACCATTTACAGATATTGATTCATTGTTGATGGTCCTGTCATCAATCATTTGCCCCATCCCTGCCTAAGGCAGTCCTTCTGTGCAGTGATTGGCAAAGGATAACCTACAATTATCCTTGATTCTGCAAAACGGTATCTCAAAGCATTAGGATGAGGTCAACATTTAACTTACTTTTCTCCCTTAATTAATTTTCAATACAGGCTCTGTGACATAATTCTGCAGCTGATTAAGATAAAGCATGTCTTTGAGTTGAGCTTGACTTGGCTAAAGCTGTAGGCTTAGGTTATTTATTTATTTATTATTTATTTATTTATTTATTTCTTCAATTGCTTACAAGATAATAGATATAAGTAAAAATATAGTTATGAATACATGGATACATATAAGAAAAATAAAAGAAATAAAAGAAACAATAGGACAGGGACAGTAGGCACGTTGGTGCGCTTATGCACGCCCCCTACAGACCTCTTAGGAAAGGGGTGAGGTCAATAGTAGACAGTCTAAGGTTAAAGTTTTTGGGGTTTGGGGAAGAAACCACAGAGTCAGGTAGAGTATTCCAGACATTGACCACTCTGTTGCTGAAGTCGTATTTCCTGCAGTCAAGTTTGGTGCGATTAACCTTGAGATTGTATCTATTGTTTGCTCTTGTGTTGTTATGGTTGAAGCTGAAGTATTCATTGACAGGTAGGACATTGCAATGTATGATTTTTTATTCTATACTTAGATTGGACCGAAGGCAGCGTAGTTCTAAGTTTTCTAGGTCTAGAATTTTGAGACTGGTGGCATAAGTTTTCTGCAACGAGTAGAGGAGTGGAGAACTCTTCTTGTTAAATATTTCTGGACTTTCTCAACTGTGTTAATATCAGATACATAATAGAATAGAATAGCTTTATTGTCATTGCATTCTACAAATACAATGAAATTTGAATAATGTGGGTTCCAGACTGATGAGCTGTATTCAAGTATTGGTCTAGCAAATATTTTGTATGCTCTAGTTAGTAGTGTGATATTACCAGAGAAAAAGCTACGTAAGATTAGCTTAACAACTCTTAATGCCTTTTTGGCTATGTAGTTACAGTGGGCTCTAGCACTTAGGTCATTAGAGATGAGTACTCCAAGATCCTTGACAGAATCATCAACAAGGTCTTGACTATTCAGCCTGTATTTTATTTTCTGATATTTTTTTTTTGCCAATATGTAGGACAGAGCATTTATTTGTTAAGATTTTCTGCAATACCGAAATAGTTTGGCATGTCGTTCTTTCCAGGATGTTTCCCAGCTTCCCAATGTAGCTTACAGCCCTGGCATTTCCTGGTGGTCTCTTTGCCAAGTACTTATCAAAGCCAATTCTTTATAATAGGGCCCGAATAACACCGCAGAACTTCAGATATAAAACAGGGTTTGACAACTGCCTGGGGATGGATGAGGCCAAAAGACTACCTGGAGGCCTGGGGCATGTGGCCAGAGTTATCATGATATGCCCTGTAGGTGGGGCTAAATTTTCACACATCTCTTCCCTGCTCCCTCAGGTTGATTTAAAAAAATGCCCCCGTTACAGGGATAAAATTAAAAGAGAAATCAAAATTCACAAGGGGTGTAATGAGTTTATTGGGACTTGGTATAACTTAGAACAGGGGTGTAAAACTCAAGGCCAGATCTGGCCCACAACGTCCTTAGATCTAGCCCATGGGGCCACCCAGCAAAGGACTGGCCCTCGGTGCTTCTGCCAGCATCACAAGGGTGGCATGATTGATTGGCTGATTGATTATGTGCTATCAAGACACTTTTAACTTCTAGGGACCATATAGATTATCTCTATATGATAATCAATCCCTAACCTAATCTTTCAGGTCTTCCAATGATACACCCATTGCCACGGTAACTGGGTCTATCCAACTTATGTTGCTCATCCTCCTTTTCTCTTTTCTTCTACCTTTCCCACCATCAGAACTTTCTCTCGAGAGCCAGCTCTTCACATAATCTGTCCAAGGTGGGGTAATTTGAACCTGGTCACATGAACTTGGGGTTGATTTGTTTGATGATCCATTGGTTTGTTTTCTTAGCTGTTCTGAGTGTTCTCCGGAGTCTTCTGCAGTTCAGAGTTCAAAAGTATCAATAATATCTTTATAGGAGAATATTTAGCAGAGAAAATTTGTAGCTCAAGGTTGAAATGGGTGCTCTCTGAATTTGATTGTTCTCTTGCAGACGTTTCATTAAGACTTCTGGGAGTTGAAGTCCACAAGTCATAAAAGGGCCACAGTTCTCCATCCCTGCACTAGAATGTAAAATATTAGCTTGATACCTGTGCTTTGCTACAAAACTATTTGGTCAGGTTTAGTTTTTAGGGAGGAAAATAAGAAAAAAAAAACATTCTGCCTCTGCCTACCAGCATCCATCAATATTCATTTGGCTAATGTCCTGTTTGGAAACTAAAACAGTATTTGCTGTGTGAGCAAGATGGAGACAGCAAGGAGCCTGGGCGTGGCTTAGCTCAACTGTTCTGTAGTAAAGCTGCTTGGTGCTGTGAAACTGAAACTTCTCTCTTCTGCTTGTGTTTTGCATTTGGAACAGATTTCTTTTCAGGTCGGGAGGGGGAATAGAACTCCTTAGCATCAGAGCGTTTTAATAATAATATAGGAAATATTAATCTCTGATGGTCATTTTGAAAAATCTTTTTATAGTGAGCACCTAGATAGAAGCCAAGAGGAACATATGTGCCAAATTTAAAGTTTGTAGGCTTTACGGTTCTGGAGATTTTGTTATGACGCGTGAATTGTACACTGCTCAAAAAAATAAAGGGAACATTTAAACAACACAATGTAACTCCAAGTCAATCACACTTCTGTGAAATCAAACTGTCCACTTAGATAGCAACCCTGATTGACAATCAATTTCACATGCTGTTGTGCAAATGGAATAGACAACTGGTGGAAAGCATAGGCAGGTAGCAAGACATCCCCAATAAAGGAGTGGTTCTGCAGGTGGTGACCACAGATCACTTCTCAGTTCCTATGCTTTCTGGCTGATGGTTTGGCCGCTTTTGAATGCTGGCGGTGCTTTCAATCTAGTGGTAGCATGAGACGGAGTCTACAACCCACACAAGTGGCTCAGGTAGTGCAGCTCATCCAGGATGGCACATCAATGCGAGCGGTGCAAGAAGGTTTGTTGTGTCTGTCAGTGTAGTGTCCAGAGCATGGAGGCGCTACCAGGAGACAGGCCAGTACAACAGGAGACCTGGAGGAGACCGTAGGAGGGCAACAACCCAGCATCAGGACCGCTACCTCTGCCTTTCTGCAAGGAAGGACAGGAGGACCACTGCCAGAGCCCTGCAAAATGACCTCCAATGGGCCACAAATGTGCATGTGGCTGCTCAAACAGTCAGAAACAGACTCCATGAGGGTAGTATGAGGGCCCGACGCCCACAGGTGGGGGTTGTGCTTACAGCCCAACACCGTGCAGGACGTTTGGCATTTGTCAGAGAACACCAAGATTAGCAAATTCGCCACTGGCGCCCTGTGTTCTTCACAGATGAAAGCAGGTTCACACTGAGCACATGTGACAGACGTGACAGGGTCTGGAGACGCCGTGGAGAATGTTCTGCTGCCTGCAACATCCTCCAGCATGACCAGTTTGGCAGTGGGTCAGTAATGGTGTGGGGTGGCATTTCTTTAGGGGGCCGCACAGCCCTCCATATGCTCACCAGAGATAGCCTGACTGCCATTAGGTACTGAGATGAGATCCTCAGACCCCTTATGAGACCATATGCTGGTGCGGTTGGCCTGGGTTCCTCCGAATGCAAGACAATGCTAGACCTCATGTGGCTGGAGTGTGTCAGCAGTTCCTGTAAGATGAAGGCATTGATGCTATGGACTGGCCCACCCGTTCCCCAGACCTGAATCCAATTGAGCACATCTGGGACATCATGTCTCGCTCCATCCACCAACGCCATGTTGCACCACAGACTGTCCAGGAGTTGGGGGATGCTTTAGTTCAGGTGTGGGAGGAGATCCCTCAGGAGACCATCCGCCACCTCATCAGGAGCATGCCCAGGCATTGTAGGGAGGTCATACAGGCACGTGGAGGCCACACACACTACTGAGCCTCATTTTGACTTGTTTTAAGGACATTACATCAAATTTGGATCAGCCTGTAGTGTTTTTTTTCCACTTTAATTTTGAGTGTAACTCCAAATCCAGACCTCCATGGGTTGCTAAATTTGATTTCCATTGATAATTTTTATGTGATTTTGTTGTCAGCACATTCAACTATGTAATGGACAAAGTATTTAATAATAATATTTCATTCATTCAGATCTAGGATGTCTTATTTCTGTGTTCCCTTTATTTTTTTGAGCAGTGTATTTCGCTTTTATAGAGAGAAATGAGCAAACTCCACCCTCTGCTAGCACTGATGATGTTACCTAGCTTGGTTAATGAAACCTATCCTCTTTCTTCAAAGTCCAGCTTCCACCTGCATAGGATGTCATAAGGAATGCCATGGCTGGCACGATTCCAACTTTTGTAAACCTTAAACACTTCATGGCTTTGGAAGGCAACTTGATATTTGGCAGTGTGGGAAGAAATATCAATCTGGTTCAGTTCCAAGCCAGGAGAAAGGCTCTGGAGATAAAATGGAGGCTGGAGGTTGATTGGAAAGAGGCTCCATTTACTGATGAATAAAACTACATGTTTATAGTTCCGGTGCATCTCAAAATATTTCATTCATAGGAGAGGGGTGGATGGTAACTTTCTACAGCAGCAATATCCAGAAGGTGCTTTACATTCTAGGATACTACAACTCCGAAGCTGATTGGCTATGCAAGACTGTAATCCAGTTTGGCTGGGAGAAATGATACCAGGGGTACAGCAAACCACAAAGGATGAAACAGATTAAATGATGAGGGAACTTTGGATTCTTTGAAAGGATGCACACACCATACGCAACTCTAATGACATTGATCCACCTTGTTATTAAAAATGAAAAGCCTTGCCATCACTAGCATTCAATGACTTCTATGCCAGACTTCAGGGCAATAGCTAATGCATACAGGTATCCATATAAACCAGTGTTTCTCAACTTCAGCAACTTTAAGAGGGGTGGACTTCAACTCCCAGAATTCCTCAGCCAGCCTGCAAAGTCCAGAAACACCAATCTCAACCAATGATGATGACCATGGGGGCAGGGCTGCTGGGGGTTTGCAGGGGTTTGGGACAGCCCCTAGCTAAAATTCTGTGCAGTTCAGAGAACCCCCAAATCCCACTCCTGGCTGGCCCTGTCCCACCCATCCCACCCCGCCCCTCCCAGGAATCTGTTTCTAGCTTCCAGATAGCCTCCGGAGCCCAGGGAAGCCATTTTTGCCCTCCTGGAGGCTCAAGAAAAGCCTCCGGAGCCCGGGGAGAGGGAAAATGCCCCCCTCGGCCATGGTGCAGGAGGCTTATTAGGCCACGCCCACCATGGCCACGCCCACCCAGCAACCGGGCAGAGAACCCTTTGGTAAAATTTTTGAAGTCCACCCCTGCCATGGGGCTATATTCAGATGGTTCAGACTTCCACCCAGATCTTCAAGGTAATGGAAGTATGCTTTTACTGCTCTCAAAGATGGAGGTTAATTGGTGAACGAGCTCAGCTTTGGGATGGTTTTTAAGAAGGAAAAAGGAAGAGTGAAATTGTAGAGGCAAACTGATATAACTTCAGTTCGACAGAAATTTTTGCAAAAGAACTCTCTTGAAGTTGGTTTGGTTTTTAATTTGCAAACCCTTTTTTTTT
>NW_020769348.1:1790270-1821772 GCF_900518735.1 Pseudonaja textilis
AGAAGAAGAAGAAGAAGAAGAAGAAGAAGAAGAAGAAGAAGAAGAAGCTTTCCCCCCCTCTTTTCTTTTTTTCTGTATCCTTCCTCCTGCATAAGTGCTTCCAGAAAGGGTAAAATCGTAGCAGGGATGGTTTATACTCACAATCAATACAGTAAATGGAACAATCAAACTGGGGGAAAAGATCACATGGCAGCTAAGATAAAAGTCTAGCTTTCCAGCAATGGGCTTATTAGGCAGCCGGGAGGGGAGAATGCGCTCCCCCACCCCCGTTGCATCCGCTTCCTTTACAAAAAACAACAACCCTCCATTGATTTGTGCCTGGTATGGAGTTGTCATAGTTTCATGAATAAAAGTTCCCTGGCTCATAGAATCAAAGACTTTTCCTCTCGCCTCACAATCAATAAAAAAAAAGATTCAGAGAAATTACGAGAGCTCCCTACGAAGCTGCCCTCCGTTTATTTTTAGGCTGTGGAAACGGCGGATTAAGGCTGCTTGAATTCTGCAAGTGGGATAGGTCAAATTTCCGAGCCCTTGTCTGTTTTGCTCACCCAGCTCTAGAACAATTTGCAGGTGCGCTGCTTTCAGATCTGGAGGTTCCCCCTTAGAATTCCTGGCAACTGTGTTTTGAGAGCTCAGCTTGTCTTTGTCTCTTTTGCTTTTACCCTTCTTTTAACTCCCCGACATCCGAAGGAGTCTGGCAGGACCTTTTATGACTAACACATTTTAAAAGGCACAAACTTTTGTCAGCTGTGTCCTACTTCTTCAGATGCCTGGCAGCAGATCAGAAGCAAAGGGAATAACAAAGATTTTCACACAGACCATCCCGGTTCAAAATGCTTGCTACATATTTAATGCCCCAAGTATTTTAATCCTTGAACTGCCTTTAAATTTGCCTACCAACATAGGAAGTGCATCAGAGGTGGTATTCAGCAGGTTCTGACCAGTACTGGAGAACCGGTAGCGGAAATTTTGAGTGGTTCGGACAACCGGCAAATACCACCTCTGACTGGCCCTGCCCACATCTATTCTCTGCCTCCCGAGTCCCAGCTGATCGGCTGGGTCCTCTTTTGTTGAGGAGAACAGAGCTGGAAAGCAGGTTAGTGGGGTGCGGAGGGAATGGGGATTTTGCAGTATCCTTCCCCTGCCATGTCCACCAAGCCACGCCCACCAAGCCACACCCACAGAACTGGTAGTAAAAAAATTTGAATTCCACCTCTGAAGTGCACATTAAACACATTCATATTAAAATGGAAACTAGGCTAATTTCTCCTTTCTCTTTTGGAAGACCTTTATTGTCCAGGAAAGTGTCATCCGGAAATGAAGTTCTCCAGATCTTCTCCTGCCTTGGAAGACGCAACACTTTACTATGCAAGGCTGATCAAGCTAGTGAAAACAGATGTTCCAAAATGTGGATCTAATCATCGGCCACTGAAGGCTGCTGATGGTATTGGCTTTCATCCCAGGATGGACTACCTGTGACACATTAGATGTTGCAGAGCTTCAATTCTAGCCGTTGGTGGGAGATGCTGAGAGGTGTAGATCTGCAACCTTGGAAGGACTTCAGATTCTTCACATTTGTAATACTGAGGAATCCAAGTTTTGAAAAAAAAATGCCATTTTTTAACCATGTCTCAGGGTAATTTATTAAATGCAAAAATCAGCCCTGCTTTATTGCTGTGCTTTGATCCTCGGCTATCTATGATACTTGTTTTTCATAGGATGAATATTTTGGCAATATTTTTCTATTCATAACTGAGTGTTCAAATAACTGCTTGATGAAGCAGCAGCAAAACCAACAATGTAGATGGCAATGTAGTAAAATCCCCCTTTTTCCTTCCCTTCCTTGCTTCTGTCAACATTTACATTGACTCAGATTTCTGCTTTGCTAGCAAGTTAAAAAGGAAGGAAAGAAGGAAGGAGGGAGGGAGGGAGGAGAAGGAGAAGGAGAAGGGGAAGGAGGAGGAGAAGGGGGGAAGAAGAAGAAGGAGGAGAAGGAGAAGGAGAAGGAGAGGAGGAGACAGGACTGTTCATTTCACTTTTTTCTAAACTTGAACTTAATTTATTTTCTATTGGAAGAGACTGACCCCCTAGATAACAAGTTTCACTTTGCCAGCCAATCAGTGCAAAAAATCTGTTCTATGCTGGTATTCAAAGGATCTTGTTGCACTCATCTGCCACATAATTTGAGATGTGAGGTCTGTCAGAAACTTGTTTTTAAAATGTCAATCCTAATTTTGCAGTACAAGTGTGGTTGAACCCACAGGATTCAGAGGCAGCCGCATGGTGGAATCCATAATGAAAGCCAGAAGGAGGAGGACAGTTGATGATAACATCATCGCTCCGGTTATGTACATTGAGACTCAAATATGCAAGGCCCATTTAGATGATAACATTGTTTTGCCATCAAGGCTATTCCATACTTTGAAGAAGACAGCAGTGAAGATCTGATATCTCAGTTCTGCATTGTGTCCGATTCAGCTCAATTCTCTCCTGTCTTCTTCTGTTTCTAAAAAGGCATTGTTTCTATGCCATTGATGAAGACATTTTCCTCTCTGTGTCCATTTTTAATTTTAAAATAATAGCCAACCCAAACAAAGTTCAAGTTTCCAATGAAATGTGCTTCTGATTAGATTCTTAAAGGGAAAGGAAGAGGAGGGATGGGGAGGAGAGGGGAGGGGAGGAGAGGAGAGAGGAAAGGAAAGGGTAAAAATAATCTGAAAAGTCTACATCCAGACCTTCTGATATCTGAATAAAAATAGTGAGTTGCTTATTCTAATTCTGGTTTCAGCCAAAATATGGGGCTGCTCACCACGAACCTTTTGAATCTAAGACCCAAACTGTAAATCAGTGATATGAGATTTGTTCCATTTCCAAGTTAAACAATTTTGGTGGCTTTCATTACTATCCAGAAGGATCATTCACCACAAGTCAAAACAAAGCATCAATCAAGTCGAGATTGCACCAAAGTGCCTCAATCAGCTAGCAGAAATGTACAGTTTGAGGCCTAGAAGGTCTCCAGTGACTTCCAAAAGCTTTGAAATGAGTCTCAGAGTCTCATTTGTCACTCAATTGTTGTTCTTAATATCTTAGAAGGAGGGAAGAATTAAATACATGGAATGTACTAATTGTACCTGTACTGGATTAATTATATTTAAATTGGGATTGAATTAGATTGATTTTTTTTTCATTCATTTTTGTGTTGTCTCTACCTACTTTTTGGAAGGTGTCTTCTGACCAAAAGGGGTATTTGTCTAAAAAAAGTCAAGATGGCAATCATGATCCTGAGGTTAAAATCAAGGCACATAAGAAACATAACATTTTTACAATATCAGAATGTTGAAAGAAAAGTCTTGGCCACCAGCTCTGCTATTTTGGGGTAGGGTGATGATTCCCTGTCCTATTGTCCCCATTTATCCATACCTATTTCCTGTATTCTTACTCATGTTTATACTTACATCTATTATCTTGTAAGCGATTGACAAATCAATCAATCAAACAAACAAACAAACGGTCTCATGTAGGAAAGGGCTTCATTGCTGCTTGCATCATTCACACACACACACACACACACACACACACACCACTTGCTTTCTCCTGCAGATGTTGTGGGTGCTAGATCAGCATTTCTCAACCACAGCACTCTAAGATATATGGACTTCTTAGAGCTACTATGCTGGCTGAGGAATTCTCAGTTGAAGTCCACATATCTTAGCATTGGTGACAAAAAGCTGGGATAGATTAATTTTCTGAAAAAAATAAAAAAAGGCCAGGACAATAGAGGTCAAATTTATGAAATATATTAATACCAGAGGTCCTTGGTGCTCTCTGAGCTCGTTTGTTTTCTTGCAGATGTTTCATTACCCTAACTAGGTAACATCATAAGTGCTAGTAAGGAGTGAGGTTTGCTGTCAGTTTATATTCTGGTGCCTTGCCTGTCTGTGTGGGTGAGTGACGGTCTTAAAGATTTTTTTGGTTGGGCTGTTTACTGATGGCTCTTTGACGGTTTCTTGACTGGGTATTGCTTACTTGATTGTTGGTCTGAACGTTAACCTTGGACATAATCTATGCCAGGGTTATCAAACTTGCGGCTCATGGGTCAGATGCATCATGTGATGGCCATGCCCACCCCATTTTAGTGAAGGGGGGAGGAATTGCAACAAGTCACTTGACAACCACATGTCATCAAGAGTTTGACACTCCTGATCTATGCTGAGCTGGGTGCTGATTACTGGTGGAGAAATGCTGGTGTTTGCTTTTCTCTCTCTGTCTTTGGGCTGCTTGATTGTCTCCTTTGCATAGTCTATACATGTTGTTAATGTCTATATTAATACCAACTTCTGAGATTCTGGAAAGATAGAGAAAAAGATGCTCTGAAAACACTTGAAGACTTTGCAGTCCTTGTTTACTCAGAGTCATGCTCTGATGCCAACAGCCAACCTGAAGGCAGGAACAAACCAGAAAGAAGGCCTTCTGTTGGGTTACAGTAATGATGCTACATCACCTCCATATCATCAATCCCACCCCGGGCAGAGGAAATACGGGCTGAAGTTAGGAGTCTCATACTCAACACTTAGTCTTGAAGACCCCATGAACATCAAAACAGAGCTCATCAAAGCAAAGGAGTATTCAGCTGGCTCAAAAGCCAACTGGGCCTGCTTGGGTTATTTAAGAGTAACCTGCTGAAGGAAATCTGACATGGATTGTTTCAGAGCATCTATGCTGGTATTTGAAGAAAAAAACCTGATTCGTTTGTGTCTTAGAACTTCTAGATGTCAAGACATTTCCTCCAGATTTGACGTGGTTTGTCTTTGGACTTCTCTCTTTTTCTTCTCTCCCATCCTTCCCTCTCTTTTGCTGCTCCTTTAGGCAACTGTCCTCCCAGGGAATCTGCTTGTGTTTGTATGAAACTTGGTCTGGATTCACAAGCTAAGCATGACAGATTTATAACAACCTTAAATCTGATAAGCACTGCATTTTTTTGAAGCCAGGGCTCCCGACCAAAGTGAAAATTTGTCTTCCAACCAGTTTCAACTGGCCAGACGTTTATTTGCAGGCAGCATAACTACATTGTGCTGAGAGATGGGGTGGAAAGAGGAACATTTAAAATTATGTTCTGGGTATGAAGAAAGACTTCAAGCTAAGTGATAGCTAATTAGTTGGGAAGGTGGTGAAATCCACCCTCATCCAGGGCATCAGAAATGATCCTTCCAAAATAAAAAAAAAACCTTCAACTGAAAAGAAGAAATAGTTCTTCCTATCGTTTAGAATTCATGCCTGTCAAACTGATGGCCCATGGGGTGGATGCATCATGCACAGGCCACACCCACCTGGGCTCTGCAAGGGCAAAAAAGTCATGATACCTCATGATACGTCGCGTCACGTGATCGAGCTTGACACCCATGTTTTAGATGTTTAACTCTGCCTTTCTTTCCAATGTGAATGCTTCATTCTTTTTAAAGACAAGGTGAGAAATTGGGAATTCAGTGGATTAAAGAGTTTTATATACTTTCTTCCAGAAGCCTTTCTGTGTATCTGATGAAGTGAAGTGTTAGTCCCCAAAGCTGTGGGTTAAAAAAAAAAAATTAGAGCTACACAGAATGGAGTGGAATGGAATGGAAATAGTAGAATAGAATAGAACAGAACAGAACAGAACAGAACAGAACAGAACAGAACAGAACAGAATAGAATAGAATAGAATAGAATAGAATAGAATAGAATTCTTTATTGGCCAAGTGTGATTGGACACACAAGGAATTTGTCTCCAGTGCATAAGCTCTCAGTGTACATACAAACAACAAAGTGATAAGTCATAGATAGACCATAAATCATAAGATATAATCAAAATCATAGATATAAACAGCAAGTATTAAATCACAAAATATCAATTGGAGAAGGCAGTAGGAAAGATGAGAAGGTGAGAAAGATGAGAAGATTAGAAAGATGAGACAATGACAAGGATAATAGCCTAAGATAGTGCTGTAGGAATATAAGGAGCTTAGCAGCTTGATGGCATGGGGAAAAACTATCTTTGTATCTGGTTGTTTTGGCATGCAATGTTCTGTCGCGTAGTCTTAGATTTGCAAGCAGAATTGAGTCCTGAATTTCCATTGCTAAGCAGCATGGCAGTTAAGTGAGTCATACCCAATTAAGATCTTTTTTTGCATGGTTGTTTAACTGAATCACTGATGTTGTGAATCATGGGATCATTAAATAAATCTGGCTTCCTCCATTGATTGCAAATGGTCACATGACCCTGGGATGTTGTAATTCTTGTCAATTCATGCTGGTTGGCTGGATTTTGATCATGTGACTCTGAGGATGCTACAACACTCCTAAGTGGGATGACTGGTTCTAAGTCACTTTTTTCAGCCCCATTGTAACTTTGAACAGCCACCAGACAAATCAGTGGTAAGTCATTGTGCTAGATTCCTGATTTGAGGACAAGCTATGTGACACAGAGTTTTCACCTGCAAGAGCAATAGCAATAGCAATAGCTATTATATACTTATATACCGCTTTACAGTGCGTTTACAGCCCTCTCTAAGTGGTTTACAGAGTCAGCCTATTGTCATGCCCCTTTTGGAGACTGACTCTGAGGGAGAGGAGGAACAGCCGACAGGGAGTGGAAGTGTGGTTCTGGAGGTTGTGGAGGAGGCTGAGGAAGGGCAGAGACCAGCTGGGCAGTCAGAGGAAGACCCAGGCCCATTCCCTCTGCATCCTAGGGCACCCAGGGAGGAATGGAGAAGGGAACAACATGGCTTATGGGAGAGGAAGCGGCCATGATCCCCCTCATTGGCTGCAGCTGGGAGGAATAGTATATAGGAGGGGTGTTTAAAACACAGCGTTGCTAGAAGCAAAACATGTTTTATTTCTGGCTGAGGTTTATCTTAGTTGGTGTTCTTCCAATTGACCGTGCCTTGTTATCTTCTTGAAGTTTGTAATTAATCATCATGGTCTGTTGTGGAAATTCCTTCAGTGCGGTTTGTTTTTGTTTTTTATTTCTTTGTTATCCGTTTTTTGAGTTTGGACTGTATTTCTTTCTTTTGGAGATTATTTTGGAAAGAGTTTAATCTCCAACTGTGAACAATTGAACAGTGAAGCCAAGTTGGAGACATTAAAGGAAATTTATTTACATTTGGGAATTCATTACATGTGTGCTGCTTCCCAAGTCATCACACCTATTGCTCCCAACAATTTGGGTCCTCAGTTTACCCACCTTGGAAGGATGGGAAGCTGAGTTAACCTTGAGCCTGGTGAGAATCGAACTGCCAAATTGCAGGCAGACGCCAGTCAGCAGAAGTAGTCTGCAGTGCTGCCCTCTAACCACTGTACCACTGTGAAGAGAATGGAACCTCTGCGATGGGAAGCTATCCTTATGCCTTTCCCAACAGCACTAGCACTTTGTCTAGTGGGTCAGCCATGCCGTGTTCCTTTGTGAAGGATGGAAGGTATTATGAGTAGATCAAGAGCTCATGAATAGCATCCATTGAAAAAGTGGTGGAAGTTGTATTTTCTGCAAGGCTTCGTCAATGAGTTCATCTGTTATCTGGGAGCGAAGATGCTGCAGTAACTGTTCAACAGATGAAGCATAATTCAATCTTCGTGCTTGCTCACTCGTGGGTTTATTTTGAGCAGTGACTGAGTCAGCCATGCTGAAACTGTACCTAGAAATGAAGTGGCACGGGGCTGAGCTTTCTCCCACCCAACCAACCACCTTCATTTTTCTCCCTGATGCATTGCTGAAGCCAAAGTGTACTGATTTTAATTCCACTTTTGACCTTAAGCTGAGCTTGATTCACAGCCCAGCTTGTAAATAGAATTATTTACTCACATGCGGTACAAATAATGCCCGATGCACTGTCAGGGTGCCTGGAAGAAAGGACCAAAGTTCCTCATTAGAAAACTAGAGTTTGATCTTTTTTTTGAAAGAGTCTGCAAAAAATGAAACACATTAGAATAGAATAGAATAGAATAGAATAGAATAGAATAGAATAGAATAGAATACAATACAATACAATACAATACAATACAATACAATACAATAGGATTTTTTTTTAAGAATAGAATTCTTTATTGGCCAAGTGTGATTGGACACACAAGGAATTTGTCAGTGCAAATACTCTTGGTGTACATAAAATTATTCATCAAGAGTCAAGAATCATGAGGTACAACACTTAATAATAGTCATAGGATACAATAAGCAATCAAATCATACTAGGAAACAGTCAATATAAATTATAAGGATACAAGTGCCAAAATTACAGTCATACAGTCACAAGTGGGAGGGGATGGATGATAAGGAGTGATGAAAAGATCAATAGTAATAGTAATGCAGACTTTGTAAATAGTTGAACAGTGTTAAGGGAATTATTTGTTTAGCAGAGTGATGGCTTTCAGGGAAAAACTGTCCTTGTGTCTAGTGGTTCTGGTGTGCAGTGCACTATAGCATCATTTTGAGGGAAGGAGTTGAAATAGTTAACGTCCGGGATGTGAGGTGTCTGTAAATATTTTCATAGCCCTCTTTTTGACTCGTGCAGTATACAGGTCCTCAATTGAAGGCAGGCTTGTCGTAATTGTTTTTTCTGCAGACCTAATTATCCTCTGAAGTTTGTGTCTGTCCTGTTGGGTTGCAGAACCAAACCAGACAGTTATAGAGGTGCAGATGACAGACTCAATAATTCCTCTGTATCAGTAGCTCCTTGGGCAATTTGAGCTTTCTGAGTTGGTGCAGAAAGAACATTCTTTGTTGTGCTTTTTTGATGATGTTTTTGATGTTAAGTGTCCATTTTAGGTCATGTGATATAATAGAACCTAGAAATTTGAAGGTCTCTACTGTTGATACTGTGTTGTCTAGTATTGTAAGAGGTGGTAGTATGCGAGGGTTTCTTCTAAAGTCTACCACCATTTCTACATTAACTATTCTTTTGCAACTCAGATATGGGCCCTGTTGTGATCTAATTTGCAGCTGACATTATCTGGGGTCCTGGAAATTCACTCCTCAGTGTGGGACCACCCCCTCAAATAACGAGTATTTGTACCCCTTTAAAATTTCACTCACTGTTTTGGAAGTGCAACCCACCCAATAGTGCTTTGTTCCATATATCTATCAGTTTGTCCCACCACAGGTAGTTCTTGACTTATGACCACAATTGAGCCCCAAATTTCCTTTACTAAGCAGGGCAGTTGTTAAGTGAGTCGTGCCTCATTTATGACCTTTTTTTGCCATGCTTGTTAAGCAAATCACTGAAATTAAGTGAATCACATTACTCTTAAGTGAATCTGGCTTCGCCCATTGACTTGGCTTGCCGGAAAAGTTATAAATGGCGATCATGTGATCCCAGGAACCGTCAGCTGCCAAGCACACAAATTTTGCTCAGGTAACAGTGAATGTGGCCTAGAGGTGGAACTCTCACCTCACAATCAGGAGGCTGTGGGTTCGATCCTAGGTAGAGGCAGATATTTCTCTCTGGGCACAGTGAGAATATATCTGCTGAATAAAATTTCACATTGCTGACAGGAAGGGCATCCGGCCAGTAAACACTCAGCTTCTTTCAGTTGCCCAGACTACACCCCACAAGGGATTATGGGGCCATTAAAAGGAGATGAACAGTGAATGTGCTTCCATGATTGTAAGTTTGAGGACTGGATATATGTCACTTTTTTTCAGTGCTGTTATGACTTTGAATGGTCCCTAAACAAATGGTGGTAAGTCAAAGACTTAGCTGTAGCTGTGCTGGGAGGAGGGGACAGGAAATCAAAAAGTTATTTGAACCCTGAGCTGCAGATATTCTCCTTTATTGGTACCACATCTGGGCGTCCAATGTTTCGGACAGCGCGCAAATGGGAAAAATTTGCCTGCAGGCCCACTTCCACCAAAGAGCAACTTTTCTTCCTGCATGAATCCCTACAACAGCACGCCCTCCCTACCAGTGTCAGGTACAAACCTCCAATTGACTCCACAGCTGGATGGAAAATAGCCCAAGAAAGTGGGCAGAAATTGATAACGGCTCATGATCACAGACGCACACCTCAGGATTAGTACTGATGATGGTATATAGTTTGGGTAATGAAACGTCTGCAAGAAAACAAGCAATCTCAGAGAGCACCCAGCACCCCTCAAAAAGGGAATACAGCAGTAGGATGACATGATCAAAGCTCCTCTGCTTTTCAATGCATGTGCAACGTATACAACACATATGAAAAATCAATAGGTTTTTGATCACTCAAACGATCCCATTTTGATACTTTCAAATACTTTTCAAATCTCTGGGCCAAAATAATAGCAATAGCAATAGCACTTAGACTTATATACCGCTTCACAATGCTTTACAGCCCTCTCTAAGCAGTTTATATAGAGTCAGCATATTGCCCCCAATTATCTGGATCCTCATTTTATCGACCTCAGAAGGATGGAAGGCTGAGTCAACCTTGAGCCTGATGAAATTTGAACTGCCAAATTGCAGGCAGCTGGCTGCAGCAGAAGTAGCTTGCAGTACTGCACTCTAGCCACTGTGCCACCGAGGCTCTGTAAGACCCCATTGGAGCAAATGGTAGAGTTGTTAGAACAGGAACCTCTGTCTGAATTTACCAAATAGTGAAAAAATAGTATAGCAATAGCACTTAAACTTACATATCACTTCACAGAAGCAGTTTATAGAGTCAGCATATTGACCCAATCTGGGTCCTCATTTTACCGACCTCGGAAGGATGGAAGGCTGAGTCAACCTTGAGCCGGTCAGGATCAAACTCATGGCAGTGGGCAGAGTCAGCCTGCAATACTCATCAACAACTATCTCATAACTTGATTCTGCTGTGTTGGGTCCAACAATTTTGGCATCCTTTGTCACTGAACAATAACACTGTTTTTATTCTTCTAGGCCAGTTCAAAATTCTAGTCGAGGTGGAATCTGAGCTAAGAATCCACTCATGAATGTAATGAGGTATTCACTTGCAGAATTTTTCCCCCAAGCACTTCTTTTACTGCTTTCT
The DNA here is from genome assembly GCF_900518735.1 of Pseudonaja textilis. The sequence continues at coordinate 1,801,260 of NW_020769348.1, forward strand.
GTAAAAACTTTGTTTCTGGAGTGAGTACATGAACCATATTTTCTTCTTAATGGCAAGTAGAGGAACATAAACACACAGAATGGATGTGTAGCTCTGTTGGATTGAGTTGCCAATTAGCATTCCAGAGAACAGGTTTTTTTCCTCCATTTTTCAAAGTGGCAGGAAGTTCACACCATTAAGCAAGATTGTGGTGGGGGAGATAGAAGGTTTGTGAGGAGGGGGGAACAAGGATGTGCTCTTTGGGTTGTTCAACACAACCGAAAACATGAATCCCGTGAGAAAATGGTGGGACTTGAAATAAAAGACAGGTGGTATCCAAATATCCACAATGCTTACATTACAGATCAACAGAGTTGTGAAGGGACCTGGTAGGGCATCTAGTCCAACCCCCTGCCCAAGCAGGAGATCTTACAAGATTTCTGACAGATGGCAGTCCAGTTGTCAGCATTCCAGCAAACCTCCATTCCAATCAATAACTCTGAGACAGACATATCTCAAAGATACCTTTATTTGGATAGAAACTGGCACATCTGTGGAATCCCGAATCTGAAAGTTTTCGGGCTCCCTTGCCATATTCAAAACTACAAATCCATCCCCCCCCCCTTGGCCATCATCAAATCACACATGGCCCAATCACGATCCATCCTAAACTAATATCCTTATTTCATTCTGCGCCATACTCAGTGACCTTGAACTAACAAAATAATTTTATTTTGTCTACTTAGAGATACTCAATTGAATTCCCCCTCCCACTTTCTTAGGCTTGTGGCGGCATGGGAGCATCGAATCTCAATATGACTTCCAAAGCTGACACCAGTCTCTTCTTGAAAGCCTCCAGTGATGAAGCTCCTACAACTTCCGAGGGCAACTTCTGTTCCATTGATTGATTGGTCTCCCTGTCAGAACATTTATACTTATTTCCAGGTTGAATCTCTCCTTGTTCAGTTTCCATCCATTATTCCTTGTCTGGCCTCCGGATGCTTTGGAAAATAGCTTGACTCCTTCCTCTCTGTGGCATCCCCTCACTGGAACACTTTGGCATAATACATAATACAGATAATTCTCAAGTTACGACCACAATTGAGTCCAAAATTTCTGTTGCTCATTGAAACATTTGTTGTTAATTTTGCCCATTTTATGGCCTTTCTTACCCCAGCGGTTAAGTGAATCACTGTAATTGTTACGTAAGCACTATAGTTATTATGTTAGTAATACGATTGTTAATTGAATCTGCCTTCCCCATTGATCTTGCTTGCCAGAAGGTCAAAGGGGGGCCAAATGACCCCGGGGCCGTGCAATCATCATAAATATGAACCAGTTGCCAAGCATCTGAATTTTGATTGTGTGGCCATGAAGATGCTACAATGGTCGTAAATGTGAAAAACGATCATAAGTCACTTTCTCTGTGCTGTTGTAACTTTGAAAAGTCACCAAATAGCAGTAGCAATAGCACTTAGACTTATATACCGCTTCATAGTGCTTTACAGTCCTCTCTAAGCGGTTTACAGAGTCAGCCTATTGCCCCCAACAATCTGGGTCCTCATTTTACCCACCTCGGAAAGATGGAAGGCTGAGTTAACCTTCAGCCTGGTGGTATTCGAACTGCCAAATTGCAGGCAGCTGGCAGGCAGCAGAAATCCCCTGCAGTACTGCACTCTAACCACTGCACCACTGAGGCTCTTACAGTGAACTGTTGTAAGTTGAGGACTACCTGTATTGTAGCTCAGGGTTGAACTGTGGGTCCTTGGTGCTCTCTGAGCTTGGTTGTTTTCTTGTAGATGTTTCATTACCCAACTAGATAATATTATCTAGTTGGGTAATGAAATGTTTGCAAGAAAACAACCAAGTTTGGAGAGTACCAAGATCCCTGTACCCAATGCTTGTCTAATCAGGAATGGCAACTGTATTTGTTGTGAGATCAGTTTATTTTCTCATGGGCAAAGTGCCCTTGTACAAAATGAGACAAGGAGATAAGAATGTAGACAACCTAAAAAAAGAAAGAAAGCCTAATACCATTCAATAGTACAGTTTGTCCATTGTGCTGTTCTAGAAGAGAAGATCTAAATATGGAATCTGGCTATTATGGGAATAGTGGTATGAATGAGCAGCTGTAGGTCTGAATTCAAAGAAGATTTCAATTAGCTTATATCAGGGGCAGTCAATGTGATGCCTGCAGACACCAAAACATAGATGAATGCTTGCTGATAGGGGTGAATATAAAATATAAAATATGTTTATTTTAAACCCTAAGGAAAGACATTATGTTTTAGAATCTCTACTCAGTTATTTGAGATGGAGAGGGAGACCTAAAGCTCAGGATATTTTGGTTATTCTGGGTTTCAGCTAAAAATAAAATCCACAGGAAATTTACGGTGTGAGTAGGTCAAAACTGGGGCTTTGTCCTTTCTGGGTATTATGTATTGTATGGTCCACTGATCTTCTCAATGCCTTCCTTTTCCAACCTCCTCTTGGGTGCCATCAACTATGCTTGATATCTATAAAGATTCTTAGTCATCCAGGTCATGATTGTCCCAGAGGTGCTTTTCCAAAAAGTGACTGGACTTTGGTTTTCTTTGAAGATGTTTTGATTCTCATCCAAGAAGCTTCTTCAGTTCTAAAGAAGCTTCTTGGATGAGAAGTGAAGCATCTTCAAAGAAAAACAAAGTCCAGTTGCCTTTTGAGAAGCCATCTTGGTGCTCACCAATGCTTCTTACATCAAGCATGGCATATTTCTGTTCATTCAATGTTTCACTAACTGTCAATGGATGAAGAGCAAATTGCTAATTGAGTAGAGACTAATCCTAAAAGTTAGGGAAGAACTCTATAATTCAGATTAAACCCATGAGATAGATTTACATAAGCCACTAAATGCCAAACCCAAGACTGTTGAACGGTGTTCAAAAAATTTTGAGCCCCCTTTTCCTCTGTTTTCTAAATATCCCAGGTGCAATCTGACTAAATCCAGGCTGTAGGCATTGAGCCATACAAAATATGTCTTTCCAGTTACAGCCAGCAAGCTTTGAAATAATAGATTCAAAAGAGCTATGTGGAGAGACTTCATGTGAGGGAATGGTGAACTAGATATCTCTGAAGGAGCAGAGACTATGGTGCAGCTAAGACCAACAGATGGGTAGAAAGCTCAATCCAACAGAGCCTCTTTGAATAAGGAGACCATGAAAAATCACCCACATGTTCCATAAGGCTCCTCCCCATGGGGAGATCACAAGACCGTGGTCAATCTTTCTTTCTATCTAGTTTTGGATTTATAATTATTTTAAAGTTAAAAGAGGTCTTCCAGGCAACAAATTTAAAAACTACCTGGTGAGTAAAATTTCATCCCAAAATATAAGAAAAATCAACTGGCAACTAAATTACAGAATTTAAATAATATATAACTTTGTCGCTTGTACCCTTATGATTTATATTGACTGTTTCCTAGTATGATTTGATTGCTTACTGTACCCTCTGACTATCATTAAGTGTTGTACCTTATAATTCTTGACTCTTGACGAATGTATCTTTTCTTTTATGTACACCAAGAGCATTTGCACCAAGACAAATTCCTTGTGTATCCAATCACACTTGGCCAATAAAAAATTCTATTCTATTCTATAAAATAAATGACAAAACACTAAATAAGAACTAAATTCAAGACATTTATGAATGAATTAAGGGGCCAGACAAATTTGGTGTATTAGGACTTTTGTTAAGATTTTTGAAATAACTTAAAGAAATGGGATATTAGAGCATACTAAAAAAAGAAAAGTTCTCTTATGAATTGAAAGAAGAGCTAAGAAATTTATAAAATGAGAGACAATGGCATAACATGCCAAAGGCATTTGAAGCATTTTTGAAGAATTAATAAGAGAAGAGAAATTAATAGTTAAATTGACAACGTTTGTGCCTGAAAAAGTGTTGAAGAGACTATAAAAAAGAAGAGAAAGCTGTGAAAGAATCAGTGTGGAATAATTTATAGACAGACAGAAACAAGTGGTCAAACAAACTCCAGTTGATGTAGAAACATTGGAAAATAAAGAGGTAGTTTATTGAAAGCAGAGATGAAAATAAAAATAAAAATACGAATTATAGGCAACAGATGAAAAATGACCTGGACAAGGACTTAATGATTTACAAAAGAAAGTTCTTAAGAGGCCTTGAAGAAATCGTTTGAGAGAGAAAATGTGAATGGAAATTCAATCCTATAACAGCAACTTGATGAATTAAAGAGCAAGATTGTTGGAAGCAAAAGAAAGAAATATAAAGTTGACCTGTTTGCTCAGGGCTAAAATAATTATTTCTATAAAATTCTGGAAACCTGTTTGCCATATTTGGACAGAAATTACAACAGTTTTTGAAATTATGAATGGATAACAGGGGTGGGTATGGAAAGAAGTAAGGTATTTATTTATTAATTACATTTATATACCACCCATCTCACTGATAGACAAACAAACAAATAATCTTACAGAGGGGAAATATTACATTTGCCTGCACTTTTCTAAGCAGGCGAGAGTTATCTCTATAAATATTATTTTTTTGTATTTTCCTTTTTGCACTTTGTATTTCTTTTCTATCTAATTTATTTTGTCTCTGGTTTTAGTTTATGCTGTCTTGTAGTACTGTTAAACTCTTTAATAAAAAGTATTTTTAAAAACAAGTTACGTGGGGGTGAAAAGTAACTGAGTATGCAATTATGCTTTCATTCTGACTATGTTCACCAAAAATAATTAACCATCTAACTGAAAGATAGAATGGCTATTACTCATTTTAGCACCGATGATGAGAGACTCAAAAGAAGTCTATTCTTTTGTATGAATGTGTCTCAAGGGGTTGTTTATACCAGCTGGTGTTTTTGTGATTTGTTGTAAGAAAAAGTCTGAAGGAAGAACGCTCAAGGTATTATTTACTGAACCTTCATACTAAAATAGAGCTAAAGCAGTTATGGTTAAATGCACTCAGCCCATGCTGAGCTACACTCCCCAGGTTTAGCCAGAGAATAAATAATCTCTTTTTCTGAGACTTCTCCTAGCTCTTAAACCCGTCATCCTGATTATTATTTGTCTTGCAATGAAAAATACATATGGAATCTTTGGGTCAAAGATTGGTTATGTCTTTGGTACATAACCAATCTGTGGAAGACACAGTGATGACTATTTGTTGGAAAACTTCAAAAAGGGACTGGATAAATTCATGAAGGACTTATTTATCAAGGGCCATCAGTCCTGAAGATTGAATTTTTCCTCCTGGTTGGGACAGCAAAGTGCCATCAACTGGTTGCTGGGGACAATGGTGAGACAGGGTTATATCTCTATCTCCTCTTCTAAGAGCAGTAATGTTGGTTCTCTTGGTTGTCCCAATGGTTGGCTACTGTAAGAAGCAGAATGCTGGCCTTAGATGACCTTTGGCCTAATCCACCAGCAGTATTCCAATAAGCAACTATGGAAAAGCAGTGTTAGGAGTGGACATGATGAACATGGTGTTGGTTGCTTAAGCTGAATAGCTTAAAAGGAACATGACATAAATAAGTGACTGGTCTGTTTATTTATTAACACTAAAGACTCAATACTACTTTTGAGTTCAGGGAACATTCATTCAAATCCCAGTTGCAGGGAACAGTGAAAGATAAGAAGCATGTTAAGGGAATGTGTTACAATTTAGCTTATACTCAGCTTCATATAAAAGCTGTAGTTTTCATTTCAGCACTGAGCAGGGTAGTGGATTAAATATTTCCAGCTCAATGATTGGGTCACAGATAAATAAATAAGTAATCATGCAAGTAATTGAGAAGCAGGGGTGAGAAGTGAGAAGGGATAGGAGTGTCAGAGCATCTCACGTCTACCTTGCTATTTCTTAGCTCGCTCTCAGGCTAAAACAAAATACTTTTGTTTGCTTTAAAATGTTTCAGGGTGGCCAGATTAGAGGGGATTCCAGAATCTGAACTCAAAGAATTGGGGGGAGGGCAATTGTAAGCTGCCCAGATGTGTTCTAATAAAGGATTTCCTCCTTATTTTATGTAATTGAAATTACATTGTATTAAATTACTTTTATTACCTCTATCCTCTTTGGGCATTGTACCCCCAATATATAATTCAAGGAGGATACTTGGGGAAAGGAAAGAAGAAAGGAGAGGGAAGGAAAGGAAAGGTAAGGAAAGGAAAAGGAAGGAAGGAAGGAAGGAAGGAAGGAAGGAAGGAAGGAAAGGAAAATGAAGGAAAGAAGGAAAGGAAGGGAAGGAAAAGGACCATGTTGCGAACACATAATTAAATATTTGCTTTTCTGTACTTCCTGAATTTTTGACTCTTTTCTTATTAACAAAGTAGAAGCACAAGGGATTCGCTTCAAGTGGAATTCACTTGCCTGCATGGTGTGTTCTATTCTCCAAAGAGAAATATGATTAAGAAGATCTACTCTGACAGCTTCTGTCACTCAGTGCTTTTCATCCCAATCTCCTTTTCAGCAGCTTGTAAATATTTAACACTTTTTAAAAACTCCAATTTTCTGATATATTTTTTGTTAGAAGACCAAGGTGAGAAGAACATCAGGTCCAGAAAGTTGGATATAGGGAAAGAGGAATGAGAAGGAAAGAATACCGTGGATTAGGAAGTTCAGACTGTATTAACAAAACACTTTTTGTATCCTTTACTGCTTGGCACCCTTTTAAAAAGTCGTTTCGAAGAAGGGTTGATGTGCGTCCAGGAAGACCTGGTTAGCTATCAAGAACAAGTAGTTTGGAAAGGCAGAATGGAAAGCCAGAAGAGATCCGTACTATACAGCAAAGATACATTGAAGGATTTAGAAGCATTAAGATGACACCTGAAAGCAACAGTTTAAAGCTGTTGGGTGTTTTCTGGAATTGCATGGCAGAGCCACACAATCTCAGAATGATGCTTCATCGCGGCAGGGAGATCCTACCTGTTCCACTACCAGTTCTGTGATCGCGAGCCTGTGTGTGCAGCTTTCTCCACACCAGCTGAGGCCTGCAGTGCCAATCAGCTGAGAGGATAAAGAAGAGAAAAGCGCGGGACAGCTGGGAAGGCCAATCCTCTGCTTTTCTCTTCTTTCTCCTCTCAGCTGATCGTGGGAGGCTTTTTATTTTTTTACTACTGGTTTGGCTGAACTGGTCCAAACTGGTAGCATACCACCACTGCTTCATCGGCATTTTTGCTTTCCCCAAAATATCTTAGAGATTATATCCAGAGCTCAGCTAGAAGCTACTTTTTAAAAAGAGAGTGCAAGGCTGCTTACATCTTTTATCTTTCTCTTTTATGTTTTCATTTACTTATGAAATGTACACGGTGTTCATCTCACTGTCCAAAGTGACTCTCTTTTAGAAATATTGCAATTTCTTTAAATGTTGTGAACCACTTAGAGTTATTTAATCTGGTAATGAAACGTTCAGAAACCAACCCACAAGCTCAGAGAATGAACCTTCACCCTCTGCTTAAAGTTGTTGAGAATTGGGTGGCATACAAGTTTGATAGCGTATGATGATGATGATGATGATTGCAGGCAGAGTCAGCCAGAGGTTAAGACTGGATTTGGCATTTTTATCCACCTATTGAGTCCTTCCCAAGGGCTTGTTAAGGGTGTTAAGGTATCATTGCAGGTATCAGGATCCTGACTAACAAACCCAGCAGAGGCTGAGGTCTTCTTTAAGAATTTCTTTATTGGGTAGATCATTTTAAGAGAGTTGGAAGGGACCTTGTAGGTCATCTAGTCCAACCCCCCTCACCCAAGCAGGAGACCTTATACCATTTCTGACAAATGGCAGTCCAATCTCTTCTTGAAAGCCTCCAGCAATGAAGCTCCCACAACTTCCGAAGGCAACTTCTGTTCCGTGAGTTGGTTGTTCTCCCTGTCAGGAAATTTATCCTTATTTCTAGGTTGAATCTCTCCTTGATCAGTTTCCATCCATTATTCCTTGTCTGGCCTTCGAGTGCCTTGATAAATAGCTTGACCCCTTCCTCTTTGTGGCAGCCCCTCAAATATTGGAAGACTGCTATCATGTCTCCCCTGGTCCTTCTCTTCACTAGACTATGCATGCCCAGTTCCTGTAACCGTTCTTCATATGTTTTAGTCTCCAGTCCCCGAATCATCCTGGTTGCTCTCCTCTGTGCTTTTTTTAGAGTCTCAACATCTTTTTTATAGTGTGATGATGACCAAAAGTAGATGCAGGATTCTTCATGTAGTCTTACTAAGGCTTTATAGAATGATATTTGTACCTCACTTGATCTTGATTGTATCCCTCTGATGGCCCTTTATAAGTAGACTGCAGTTACACAGTTATCTCCCTCAGCTCTCTCTTCTGTAGGCTGAATATACTCAGCTTCTTGCACAATTATTCATATAATTGAGCCTCCAAGCCCCCTCACCATCTATTTTACTCTTTGTCTGTCTGCCTTGCGAGCATCCCATCACCCTGAGAAAATGCTCATGTTCTGTATTTTTTGCCAGTGACCCATAACCGTAACCCCTGTAAATGTTGCAGAGTAAGAGGAGAGATTTAATAAAAGCTGTCCGCCTAATACAGGCAGGAGGAGGGGAAATCCTTGAATCTGGTCATCCGTGCAGCTCAGAATTGTACTGAATCCTAAAATAAGAGTCGGAGCCCTTGGTCTGCTCTGAGATGCAGTCTCTGTGTCAGGGTAGACTTTGAAGAGGATAAAATATGGATTAACAATCCATGTTACAAGGTCATCCAAAGGCTCCAGCCCTTGCAGCAGGGCTGGGCTTCAAAAATTTTAGCAAAGGGTGTTTTTGCCCTCCCCAGGCTCCGGAGGCTTTCTTTGAGCCTCCAGAAGGGTGAAAATGGCCTCCCCGGGCTCCGGAGGCTCTCTGGAAGCCGGAAATGAGCCCGTTTCTGGCCCTCCCAAACTTCTGGGAGGCCCGCTTTTCACCCTCCCTGAGCCTCCACGCATGCCCTGCACTTACCTGCATCCAAAACAGACTGCGTGGGGACTCCTGGGAGGGGTGGGGCAGGGAGGGCGGAGCCAGCCAGGTCTGGGATTTGTGAGTTCTCAGAACAGTACAGAATCTTACCTAGGGGCTCTCCCGAATCCCTGCGAACCCCCAGCAGCCCACCCCTGCTTGATAGTAAGGGGAGGCAGAGAGATGGACAATGCATTTGGGTGATTAAAAAAAACTCCTATGTTTCCCCCCCCACAGCATATATCCTTTGCCTTGCAAGATGAAGGTTAGTATTAAATCAGAGTTGATTGGAATGCTGGTTTCTGCTGATTCCCAAATTCCCAGGCACTAATGTGGCCGCCTCGAAGCTCCCAAGTAAAAAATGGCTTCCAAGGCTGACAAATGGTTTATGAATCCAAGCTGCCTATTTGAAATTCACAGATGGAAGTTCAGTGTCTGAATTCTGAAGATGCTAGTCTTTAATCCTGAACAGTAGAAGATAAGTTTTTCTTCTCTTCCATTCCTTTGCACAAGATCCAAGGCTGAAGTCAATTCCTCTTCATTTTTTTAAAAAATATATACTTTAATAAATATCTACATGAAATAAAATATAAACAACAACAACAAATGAATTTTAAAAAATAAGGAAAGGGTAAGTGCAAAAAAATAGGTAAAGTGAGTAAAAACTAATTAAGGGTAAGATTGCAAATATAAAATATATGTTGAGCTAAAACCCATTGACACATAGTATTTCTATAATCATAAACAATTCCAATCATCCAATCCCCCAATCAAGATAGCATTTCTTCAAGCAAAAAGTCCAAAAGTGGTTTCCACTAGACAAAAGCTAGACTAAGTCCTCAATTCCTCTTCATTTAAAAAAAATACTTTATTAAATTTCTACAAGAAATAAAACATAAACAACAACAAAAAGAATTTAAAAAGTAAGGAAAGGGAAATAGGGAAAAATAGGGAAAGTGAGAAAAGAATAGGGAAAGAATAGGGAAAGTGAGGAAAAAAACCTAATAAGGATAATTTTCAATTTACTTCAATATGGTTGCAAATGTAAAATATACGTTGAACTAAAATTCATTGACACGTAGTACTTCTATAATCACAGATAATTCCAATCCCAAAATCAATATAGCATTTCTAACAACTTCAAGCAAAAAAGTCCAAAAGTGGTTTCCATTAGACAGAAACTAGATCAAGTTCTCAATTCCTCTTCATTGGAGGTCACAGTGATTGATAGGAACAGATTCATGAGGACCTATAGACTTGTATGTATCTGAGTTTGCTCCTCTTTAATAGATGATAATTCTAACATGGAAAAGGAGCTGCCTCAGAAGGTCTTCAGGAGATGTCAGGAAGAATTTTTGATGCCACATTTGGAGATTCAGATAAAAGATTTCAAAAGTTTCTAGGAGCCCTGAGATACCCATGCTTGGAAAATTGTTTTGTAGCATACAAATTTCAAAAGTATGTTTTATATTCTCTAAAATAAAACAAAAGACATGGGTTTACAAAAGTAAACTCAGCCATAAGTTAAAAAATATGATAATTCAGTTGATAGTGATGATGGAGATGTAACTCATGTCATATGTTGAATAATATTCTCTTGTACAGGACTAGTCCTATTATTAGATTATGGGAGTTTTTGAAAACAGATTAGAGGCATTGTGAAAAGGTGGCATATTTCTACTTTTTATTTTATTTCCAGGAACAGAGACATGTGTGTGTAATATCTTCTATCATGCATCACAAAATAATATGCCACGTTTTGAACATAATGCACTTTGACTTGGGTGAATGGCTGGCCCCATTTACTCTAAGGCAACAAAGTATTTTGGATTGGTGTAATCATAGTTACACCCTGATGGCCTATTTCATCAGATTTCCACAATTTCTCTAGTCGGTCTCAGAGTAACATTGGTAATAGCTGACACAATCACCTTGTGCTGTATGGAACTGTGTCTTTCTGGGCCTTTTTTTTTTTTGCGAAAAAAATGGTAGAGGAAAGATCTCAGTTTATGAGCAATGCAGAAAAGTCAACACATCCCCTAAAGTAGAATTACTCAACCTTAGCCACTTTAAGATGCATGAACTTCGACTCCCAGAATTCCCCAGTCAGCCATGCTGGGGAAACCAGGATGGAATCAAAGTCCATAGATCTTAAAGTTGCCAACGTTGAGAAACACTAATTTCTAATGGCCATCAGATGCTGTTGCTCTTCCGAGGTCTCAATACAATTGTATTCTGAAAGCCAGTAGAATTTTACAATCCTTAAATCCAGATCTACAGAGAGCTCCAATTCTCCAAGTTAATATTTTTAAACAGATTCTTAACTTTAACTTTATTGGAGAGTGTGACACTTCTGCACACCTCTGGCCAATCTGTGATTTCCCCTATGGCTGTAAGATGTATTGTGTACACGTCAGGCACAAGCAAACAGATCCACATGTGTAGCATTCAAATTAATTCCTTAATTGCATTCTGCCTATAATACAGGAAATTCCCCAGGCTCTTGCCTTTTGGGAACAAACAGATAAGGTCCTGTAGAACTTGCGGGGAGGGGAGCGTTAGCCCTAGATCTCTCATGGTTGCACAATTACTCAAGGCTAATTCCCTGTTTGATCCCTCCTCCTTGCTTGTCTGGCAGTTTCTCAACAATGCAGAGAAGATAGATAACAGACAACAGATAATCAGCGTTGGAAGGGACCTTATAGGTTGGTCATCTAGTCCAATCCCCTGCCCAAGCTGGAGACCCTACACCATTTCTGACAAATGGCAGTCCAATATTTTCTTGAAGGTCTCAAGTGATGGTGCTCCCTCAACTTCCGAGGGCAACTTCTGTTCCATGGGTTGATTGTTCTCACTGCCAGAAAGTTTCTCCTTATTTCCAGGTTAAATCTCTCCTTGTTCGGTTTCCATCCATTATTCCTTGTCTGGCCTTCAGGTGCCTTGGAAAATAGCTTGACCCCTTCCTCCCTGTGGCAGCCCCTCAAATATTGGAAGAGTGTTATTATGTCTCCCCTGGTCCTTCTCTTCCCTAGACTAGCCATGCCCAGTTTCTGTAATTGTTTTTCATATGCCTTAGTCTCCAGTGCCCTAATCATCCTGGTTGCTCTTCTCTGCACTTTTTCTAGAGTCTCAACATCTTTTTTATAATGTGGTGAACAAAACTGGATCCAGTACTCTAGGTGTGGTCTTACTAAGGCTTTACAGAGTGGTATTAGTACCTCACTTGATCTCGATTGTATCCCTCTGTTAATACAATTTAGGATTGCATTAGCTTTTTGGCCGTTGCTGCACAGTGCTGGCTCATATTTAGCTGGTTGTCTACTAAGACTCCACGATCCCTCTCCCAGTTACTGCTATTGAGCCTGGTTTCACCCAGTCTATATGTGTACTTTTGGTTTTTCTTGCCTAAGTGTAGGACTTTACTTTTCTCTACATTGAATTTCATCTTGTTAGATACTGCCCAGTGTTCTAGTCTGTCAAGATCCATCTGGATCTTGAGCCTATTTTCTTTGGTGTTAGCTATCCCTGCCAGTATCACTTGCAATTTTGGTAAGTAGTATCACTTAGTATCACTTGCAATTTTGGTAAGTTCCCCTTCTATTCCCTCATCTAAGTTGTTAATGAAGATATTGCAGACAATGTGGGGACCGGGAAAGGACGTTTTAACCAAATTACTTATGGGGATCAGTACTTCAACAGTTCTCTAAGGAGTGTCCATTGTTAGTAAAGGAAGTAAGAATAGCTTCATTTTTTAAAATAAATCAATATCTTCTCCATCTTCTTCTGTTGTGGTTAAACAGAGAAGTATTATCATATTGGATATCATTTTGCATCTTTCATGAGGCTCCAGATAATTTTGACATTATTTTGGCAGTGGGATAGAGTAGCCACAATGAAAAAATGGTGAACAGGGAAAGGTAAACTGGTGTCTCCATAAGTACTTGGAATTTCAATTCTTATAGTTTCCAGACAGTTTGGACAATAATAAGATGCTGTGGAGCTTGAAGTCCAAAATACTGAAGGACATTTTCTGCCCTTGAAGGAGAACTGGAAAAAAATCTCTTCAAAGTCTCCCCCTCGTTCTACTCCATCTTCTCCTTCTTCTAGTATGGAGACAAGAAAAATGTCTCAGCTAAATGTCTTCTGTAATAAGTTTGGCTCAGCTCCTGGGTTATGCATTTCTACCACCTGGGTAGCATGTATTCTCACAGAAGATTGTTCAAGGCCAGTACATAAAGTCCTGGACCATTCATGATTGTAGATAAGTAGGACAGGGTAGGGTTACCTTTTTTATTCCATACAACCTGGCTTATTTAAAGTTACACAACCCTTAACCACTCAGATTGTCAGTTCCACTAGGCACCTGTAATGATATGTGGGAGTGACCTTGGGAAACAGGTAAGAGATACTGTGTAGGGAATAAACAGATAAGTAAGGGCATAGCTCACAGCTGCATAACAGGCAAAAAAAGAAACCCAGAAAGAAATCTCTCATTTCTTAGGCGATAAAAAAGAGAGTGGGAGATATGTACTGTCAGACTTCCAAGATTATATTAAAGTATCCTTACAATAAAATTGAATTAGCTCATCTGATCATGTTCCCTGTCTGGTCTACCTGGGAAGGCTGAAACTGAGGGCTGACTAATTATAGTTAGTCCTTGACTTACCACCACAATTGACCCCAAAATTTCTGTTGCCAAACAACACAGTTGTTATGTGAGGGTTTTTTAAATCTTTCTTGGCACCGTTTTTAAGCAAATTGCTACACTTTTTAAGTTTCTAACATGGTTGTTTTTTTCAGTGTTGTTGTAACTTTAAATGATCACTAAATGAATGGTTATAAGTCAAGGACTACCTGTATTCATTTAATATCAAATATCCACTATCAAGTCATTGTCAATCGTTAGCTAGATCAGACCAGAAATTCAACTCCATAGCAAGATTAGATCTGTATTCTTTAGGGTCAACCAAATTTCTCACGCTTGATAGTTCTGTACCTCCCCATCCCTACCTGTTCGTGACTTTGAATAGTTGCTGAACAAGTGATCACTGAGTGTGGACTACTAGTACTTTAAAATCAAAACATCTAAAGATGAATGTAGATGCCTTCAAGATGAGGACAAGACAGAGGCTGTATCATGAGTCTATAATTTCCAAAAACAATTAGCAAGGCATTTTGGGACTACAATTAAAGGATGTAAGGATGATTGCTGAGTTAAAGATGTTATGAGAACAAGGTACCACTGTTCCTGAAAATAAGAATAAACATTTTTTTTTAAAAAAAAGATGACATCTTCAGGATCATGAAAATTGCAGCACAATCTCATTATCTTTCCTTATTAGGTGAATTTGCAAGTTGTGACTCTCTTTTTCTGGTAATGTTCGCAGTCAATAACAATTTAAATGATACCCTTGGATGCCCTTTGTTCACACCATTTATTTCAATCTCTTTATCTGATTTTGCCAAGAGAACTTAATTGGAAAAAGGCACGGTTCAACAGCAGGAGGGAGTTAAATACTATCAAGACATATTTTCTTTACTCCAATGAACTACCTTGCTGCATAAAAATAATACCGTGCAAGTTAAAAATAATACTGTGCAGATGTTACTGTCTGGAGTATCAGCAATATGGGAATCTCTGTTGTCCTGTTTTTGCTTACATGTATTTTACGTGTGCATCCATTCATTATTCCTAGCATCTTGAATTAGGAAATTAATTAGTGTAATGAATCTTGATTTCATATGGATTAATGCTCTTAATCTATGAGGTATCAGAGAGCTTAACTGGGGAAGATAAAAACTTAGCATTTTCAACCTAATTTGCTAGCTTTCTTTCAAGTACTGTCCCCTCACATCTCTTTCACATACGTTTCAGTTATATGTCATGTATACACAACGTGTTTCCCCCAAAATATGACCTACCCTGAAAGTAAGTCCTAGCTTGATTTTTTTACACGTGCACCCAATATAAGCCCTACCTCCAAAATAAGCCCTAATTAAGACCCCACCCACTCTAGGGTGCACAGGTAAAAATTAAGCTAGTGAGGTGAGTCAGTGGATGACATTCCCCCCCTGAAAATGAGACCTGGTGTCTTTTTTGGTTGGTAAAAAAAAATAAGATGGTCTTATTTTGGGGGAAACACAGGTAGAAATAAAATTGTGTCTAAAGTGAATTGTCTGGACTGCCCCAATTCCTTTATTGGATGAATTTCAGTCATTGGGTGCATCAGTGACCTTTGTAATAAAGTTATATAACTGCAGCAACAACAACAGAACAACAGATTAAGAGAGTTGGAAGGGACCTTGGAGGTCTTCTAGTCTGGCCCCCTACTGCCAATAAGGTAAAAAAAAAAAGCTTTCAAAGCAAGCTTGTCTCCTGATGACTTCCTGGATACAACGATGCATTTCTCTTGGCTGACCGTATGGAAGTGCTTTGCTTCTTCTTCTTATGTGTTTTGACTTCACACTTTTTAGCCCATGGTTTTGGAATTCCCATCCAAAGGCTAATCAGACTAGAACCTCTTTGGCTTCTAAACCCAGATAGAGTCAGCCAGATGTAGATTAAGCAGAGCCAAGTTGAGTATGATCAAGGGGAGAAAAAAAGTTACCTACAATGGAGCAGTCAGTGAAATCAGACACAACAAGTGTCCTGGCTTATTTCTGACTCACACCAGGAGAGCTATGGTTTCAGGTAAACTTCACAAGACTTCTGGAAGCCAATCAGATCCATTTTGGAAAGTTTTTCACTCAAGAGTTGAGTTGATCCTACACACTAAAAATAAATCAAGAGTAATAAACCAAAATATATTACATCAACTCATCCTTTTAGATCTGACAGAGGAGGCATGTTGTGGGTACAACCTGCCAGGGACTTTCTTTTAGGGGGTCCCAGGAAGTGGGCCATCTAAGCCTGGAATCTGCCTTATGGAACGTTCTCCCCAACATCACCACCACCTTCACCAAAGTTAGGTTAGCTCCATCCCTGTTATCATTCAAGAAGTCCCTCAAAATCTGATTATGTTACCATGCCTGGGGGTTCCAGGGAACCAGAGATGTTTTTAGGTGATTCATGTCTTACACTCAGGGGTCGGATTCAACCAGTGTTACTACCGGTTCAGTGACTATGTTTTGCATGTTGCGCACCTGTGTAAACAAACCTTACGCTGTGCTGCCCAAATAGCTGAAAAGCGCAGCACGCAGGTACGCAGCATTTGAAAAGCCTCTTCTTTCCTGCTTTTTCAACCTCAGCTGTTCCGTGCAAAGCAGCTGAGGTTGAAAAAGCAGGAAATAAAGCTCAGGTAAGAGCCTGGGTGGGCAGGCGGGTCAAACAGTAGCAAACACAGAACCGGTTCTGTGTCTGTTGCTCTTCAGAGCTATCAGTTCTTTAGAACCGGGCAGAACCAGTCGCATCTCACCACTGCTTATATTCTGTGTGGTTTGTACATTTTAAAATTTGTTTTTCTATTTTTAATACCATTTTCTTATTTATTTTATAATAATCTTTTTAATGTATTTGTTATTTTTATTGATTGTTGTACATTGCCGAGAGTTGTTTCTGTGAGATTTTTTTTCTCATCGAATCCAGCATTTTTACCCATCAGTTAGAATCAGGGATAGGAAGAGATAGATGTTTTGTGAACTAGATCTCAAATTAAAAAAAGAAGAAGTATAAAACTGCTAAAGTTGATCAAAACATACTTAGCTGTGTTCAAGTGTGGTTTACAAAGAGGAAAATTTTGGCAGATTCTGGACAAATCTGAGCATGGAAAAGTTGGCTTCTTGGTTGACCAGATCTTTCTGAGTGGCACAACTGAATTTAGAGTTCCAGAGGCAAACTACATATTACACACACCTGAATACTTATGCTAGTGTTATATTTCAGGTTTTTCTTTCTTTTTAATAAATTTACAGACATTTCTAAAATTCTGTTTTCACTTTGTCATTGTGGGGGTACTGAGTGCAGATTAATGAGAACAAAAATGAATTTCAACAACTGTAGAATCAGACTGCACCATAACAAAATTGACAAAAATGAACGGGGTTTGAATACTTTTTGAATGCAACGTAGATGAGAGAGAGAAAGAGAATGGTTACATGCACACATCATGCTTTAGTTTAATGTGAAGGCTTATAAGAAAGGAGAGAGAGAGAGAGAGAGAAATGAGAAAGAGAAAGAAAGAGAGAACATGTGATGGCCTGGGGCGTGGCACAAAGGCAACACAGCCAGAAAATAAGAATTAGTTCTTTTATTAGCTTCAACTTTGTCTCCAATGACCCAGTTACCTTCTGGTCTGGAGAAAAAACTCTTCCACACAGCGGTGAGATCTGACTGGCATAACAACAGGTTCAGGAAGCGTGCGAATGCTTCAAGTGTGTGCTGTGCACGCATGCATACTACTGGCTTCAGCAAGCATTTACCTTCTCCAGCTGACAAGCGGCACTCAGCTGTGCCGCGCAAAGCAGCTGAGGAGGAAAATGCAGCCACTAAAGGACAGCTTAGAGCCCAGGCAGGTGGGAGGTCCAAACAGCAGACCAAAACCTCATCCCAGCGAACCGGTTCAGTGTCAGCTGCTCTTTGCAGTTACCGGTTCTATAGAACCGGACCAACTGGTAGGATCCCACCCCTGAAACAGACTTTGGCTGCAAATATTCCATCCAAATGTTGCAAACAGAAAAGTTTACATTATAAATCCAACAAGGCAATATAAGGTAAGAAATCCGGCAGGGCATGATAAGGCGTTCCAGAAGTGAAGTAATGCGGCAGTAAATCAAACCAGTTGGGAGGATGCCAGGAACTGTGATAACAGCAGCCAACACTAGATAAACTCAGCAATTGTTCCCAGCAACCGCCCCACCCATCTGCCTCTCCTTTAAACTCCATCCCCAGGTGTACCTTGTGAAGGGAATCAGGGCCCTTTCCTCCCTCGTAAGCCACACAATCCACATTCACTCTCCTGCTCTCTATTAGCTGTTCATCTTCCTCCTCAGATTCAGATTCTGACCGGTGGCATGACAGAACAAGAGAGAGAAAAGAGAGAGATAGATAGAAATTGTGAACAATGGACTCAACCTCTCGACTCAATTTAAAAGTCAAACAAGACACTGGACCTAAATTCACCCCATGGGTCATGTTTGTATCCATCCAGGGCCACAGAAAAACTAACCTAGGTTAATTTTAACTAAGGTTTGAATATTACATGGATGCAGTCATATGGGCATTTTGTCTGAGTGAGATTGAGCTTTGCTCCTTTTCCTCACTGAAGAGACGGGGGGAGGAGAGGGGAAAAAAAAAAAAAACTCTCACAACATCATGGGATTTGAATTACATGTCAAGTATGGTTTTCTGTTGGCAACGCAAAGTCTTTGTAGGAACAAAAGCTGACATCTCCCACACCACATTTCTGATTAATATCTGGCCAATACGCTGTTTCGTGCTGTTTTGATGGATTGCAGCTCAGAAGATTAACCAGGCCTTTCTCTCCCAGCTATCTGTTAACGTCTGTTCAGACCGTGTAACAACCATTAAAGCCTAGCGCAGAAGCAGCCAAGATTAAATAGATCTTCTGCACCCTGGTTTTTAAAGCAAACAAACAAACAAACAAACAAACAAAAAAGGTTTCAAACTGATGGTTCTACAGATTGCAGTTGGGATCAGAGTGTTTGAATATTCTGTGCCTTGACTGAAAACAAAATGATGCAGGAAGTGCAGGCACTGCTAGCCTTCAACTTACAATCACTCGTTTAGTGACCGGTTGAAGTTATAACAGCACTGAAAAAAAGAGGCTTACGGACATTTTTCAGACTTAGGATCATTGCAGCTTCTCCAGCCATGTGATCAAAATTTTGCTCCTTTCGCTTGGCAACTGGCATGCATTTATGACAGTTGCACCATTGCAGTCATGCTGAAAGAACTGTGTTGTAGACAGGAGATAGATGATGTCTATTATAGATAATACCACTCTATAAAGCCTTAGTAAGACCACACCTAGAATACTGCATCTACTTTTGGTCATCACCACTATACAAAAGATGTTGAGACTCTAGAAAAAGGGCAGAGAAGAGCAACCAGGATGATTAGGGGACTGCAGACTAAAATATATGAAGAACAGTTACAGGAACTGGGCATGGCTAGTCTAGTGAAGAGAAGGACCAGGGGAGACAGGATAGCAGTCTTCCAATATCTGAAGGGCTGCCACAGAGAGGAAGGGGTCAAGCTATTTTCCAAAGCACCCAAAGGCCAGGCAAGGAATAATGGATGGAAACTGAACAAGGAGAGATTTAACCTGGAAATAAGGAGAAACTTTCTGACAGTGAGAACAATCAACCAATGGGATAGCTTGCCCTCGGAAGTTGTGGGAGAGTCATCACTTGAGACTTTCAAGAAGAAATTGGACTCCCATGATGGTGTAAGGTCTTCTGCTTGGGCAGGGGGTTGGACTAGATGACCTACAAGGTCCCTTCCAACTCTGATTATTTGTTAGGTCATATACCTCCCCCTCTGCTGTTCAATTTTTGACATAGATGGCCTCTTTGACCCCTCTTTCAAACCAGCGCTCCTCTCTGTCCAAAATGTGGATTTTGTGTCTTCAGCGGAGCGGCCTTTGGAATCCTTTCAGCAGTTCCAAGAAGGCTGCACACCCATTTGCACTACTCAGGTACACGGATAATTGCAATAATGAGGACACAGATAATCACAATAGCACTTAGACTTCTATACCGCCTCACAGTGCTTTAGAGTCCTTGCTAAATGGTTTACAGAGTCAGTATAATCTGGCTCCTCATTTTACCCACTTCAGAAGGATGGAAGGCTGAATCAATCTTGAGCCGGTGAGGAGTGAACTGCCGAAATGCTGGCAGACAGCAATCAGCAGAAGTAGCCTGCAACACTGCATTCTAATCACTGCGCCACCATAGCTGTAAATCTCCAAGTGGCCTCAACAATTCTCTAAAAGAATGCAAATGACCAGCTATCTGCAAGGAGTATATATAAATCCTTCCTTTCCCTACCATCCACTCAGAGCTGACGAAGCTTCTTGGATGAGAAGCAAAACGTCTTCAAAGAAAAATAAGAAAGTCCAGTTGCCCCTTGAAAAAGCACCTTTGGAGCAGCAGAGAAGGCACGTGTCCCAAATTCCATTGATGAACCTGCCTTGGAGATAGGTATTCACCAATACCCCAACTCTGTGCGATGCAGGGCGTTGTGTTTACACATGAAAATTAGGATCTTGAACAATCTCTGGAAACCCATCTAGAGTTAGTCCAGAACGTGGTATTACAAAAGTGCAAAAAGGAACATAGATTGCAGTTATTGCTGCTACATTGTGGACCAGTTGCAGCTTCCAGATAGAAACAGAAAACGGATGGCAAAAAAAGACCGATTGGTTCATCGAGGCTACCCTTTGAGGGTTTTTTTTGCCCCTAATTTTTGTTGGATGATGGATGTGCATTTATCCCAACCATGTTTAAATTCAATTACTGATGGTCGATCCACTATCTCCACTGGCAGCTGGTTCTAAGCTTCCACTAGTCTCTCTATTGGTGTGTGTGTGTGTGTGTGTGTGTGTGTGTGTGTGTGTGTGTGTGTG
>NW_020769348.1:1821782-1835711 GCF_900518735.1 Pseudonaja textilis
TGTGTGTGTGTGTGTGTGTGTGTGTGTGTGTGTGTGTGTGTGTGTGTATGTGAAAAAATAAAGATGGGATTCGGAAGTGTGCAAAAAGACTGCCTCTGCCTGCAGAAATTCCTGCAAAAGGCTTCAGCATTTTGATCTTTCTGCAGTTCACGGCTTCCTTTTCCCATCCTCCACTCCCACTGCCCACACCCCCTCCCATCACTTCCCCCATGCAACTTTGAATAGATTTGAAAAGAAAAATAAATAGCCGCTCGCTCTGGATGGTTTTTGATCGTTGCAATGATTTGATAGTCGAGTCGAGTCACAAGATTATAATAAGTATCTCGCCAGCAACGTTGATCCCATTTCCCATCTGGCTGTTTGACCTTCGACCATTGTTCTACCATCCTGCCAATCTTTGTTTGGAGATACATCATCCTTTTAAGGCCCGCTTCATGCTCAGAATGATGGTAATTTATTGTAATAGCATTTTGTGCCCTTTCTGATATTCTTCTTCTTCTTCTTCTTCTTTTTTTTTTTTTTGCATTCAGGTCGGAAGCAGTTTCTCCTCCCTTCCCTCTTCCCAGGGGAGATGGAGAACGGCAAATGGGAGATGGCAGGCTGCCCAACCAGAAAGCAAAATACTGAGAAGGTCACATACAGTGACGCTTCCCATATTAGGAGAGAATGGAGCAAACAGACAGATTTCCAATGGGGCCTCCGTAGTGAATAATGAGAAGCGGGTAGAATTGCTCTGGTCTTTCATCTTGATAGGATTTTCCTTTTCTTTTTGCCACCAATTTCTGTGAAATGCAAAGCCCGTGTTCCTTTTTCCAGGCCCAGTAATACTTCTGTGGACGGCATGGAGTTCATTTAAAGGCATTTAAAGATGGCCAAGGAGATGTCAAAGGAAGAGGCAGCCCAACCCATTCAGGGATTTGAAAGTCATAACTATCATCACATGGAGGCGTGATGGCTGATTGGTTAAAGACACTGAGCTGGTCAGCTGGAAAGCTGACATGTTGGAGATCTGAGCACTGTGCAACCAGATGAGCTCCCTTTCCTTGCTCCAGCTCCCACCAACCTAGCAGTTCGAAAGCATGCAAATGCGAGTAAATAGGTACCCCTTTGGTAGGAAGTTAACGGCATTCCATGCGGCTCGGCATATAGCCATGCTGGCCCCCTAACCATGGAAGTGTCTTTGGACAATGCTGGCTTTGTTGGCTAGGAAACAGAGATGAACATTGCCCCCTATACAGGTAGCCCTCAACTTACGACCACAATTCAGCCCAAAGTTTATGTTGCTAAGTGAGAAACTTTTAAGGGAGTTTTGCCCCATTGTATGCCTTTTCTTGCTACATTTGTTAAGGGAATCACTGCAATTGTTCAATTAGTAACACAGTTGTTAAGTGAATCTGATTTCCCCATTGACACTGCTTGACGGAAAGTCACCAAAGATGATCACGTGACCCCGGGACACTGTAACCATCATAAATGTGAGTCAGCTGTCAAGCATCCGAATGTAAATCACATGACCCTGGGGATGCTGCAATGGTCATACTTGTGAAAAATGGTCATAAGTCACATTTTTTTGTGCCACTCTATCTGAACGGTCACTAAGCAAACAGTTGTAAGTCAAGGACTACCTCTAGTCAGATGCAACTGGACAGGGGAAACCTTTACCTTTAACTACCATCACACCAAGGTGGAGAAATGTTCCCAGCAAGCACTTTTTTCCTGAGGAAATACCTGTATTTACATAGTCAGACCTACCCGTAGGACATGTGGGTGATCAATCGGAGATGTTGCTAAGACTTGTAGGAAATGACTCAAGCAATAGTCTTGTTTTTGGGAAGCAGTATCTGAAGTTCAACAATAATCTGGGATGGTTCAAATTTCCACCATGCATTAAGATTTGGGTATAATGGGATGGGTAGCTGGTGACAACCAGCTTGGTTCAGGCTTCAGACTAGAAATCAGGAAACGGTGAGGTCTAGTCCTGACTTAGATGGCTTTCAGCCAATCCCTTTTTTAAAGTCCTAGGAAGAAAGCAAGGGCAAACACTTCTGAAAAACCTTCATCAAGAACTTTGGCAGCACAGTGGTTAGAGTGCAGTACTGCAGGCTACCTCTGCTGACTGCCAGCTGCCTGCATTCTGGCCGTTCAAATCCCACCAGGCTCAAAGCAGACTCAGCCTTCCATCCTTCCGAGGTTAGTAAAATGAGGTCGCAGATTGTTGGGGGAAATAGGCTGACTCTGTAAATCGCTTTGTTGTTGTTGTTAGTTGTGAAGTTGTATCCGACCCATCACAACCCCATGACTCTGTAAACAGTTTAGAGAGAACTGTAAAGCACTATAAAACAATATATAAGTCTAAGTGCTATTGCTATCCCTTAAATATATCCAATCTGTGCACACACAGATGGGAGGGGGACTGTTTGTTTCTTAACCCCTTCCCCCAAAAAAGCTGTTTAGAAGTTGGCCCATCCACTCTAAGCTCCCCATATCCAGTTGCATTTTCCTACAGGCTTTTGAAATTTCTAAAAATGATGATTGCCATCAGGGAATGTTCATCCTGACCAGGACTGAAAGAATAAAATTGCCATGATGTAAAAAAAGATGTGGAGACTCTAGAAAGAGTGCAGAGAAGAGCAACAGAGAGGATTAGGAGGCTGGAGGTTAAACATGTAAAGAACACTTGCTGGGATTGGATATGTCTAGTTTAATGAAAAGAAGGACTTGGGGTGACATGATAGCAATGTTCCAAAATTTCAGGGGTTGCCACAAAGAATTAGGGAGTCAACATTATCCAGAAGGCAGGACAAGAAGCAATGGATGAAAACTAATCAAGGAGAGAACCAACCTAGAACTAAGGAGAGATTTCCTAACAGTGAGAACAATTAATCAGTGAAACGACTTGCCTCCAGAAGTTGTGAATGCTCCAACACTGGAAGTTTTTAAGAAGAGATTGGATAAGTATTTGTCTGAAATTGTATAGGGTTTTCTGCCTGAGCAGCGGGTTGGACTAGAAGACCTTCACGGTCCCTTCCAACTCTGTTATTCTACTCTAAAGTAAATTTTAGACAATAACCACTCAGAATCATAGAATCTTAAATTGTGTGGGATGGTAAACACCTTAGGGTCAAATACTCTTTTACGAACATCCATAGGGGAGGATCTAAAACAGACCCTAAAAACATGGCTGGCTAGGGAATTCTGGGAGTTGAAGTCCACACATCTGACAGCTGCCAAGGTTGAGGAACACTGACCTAAAACATCCAAATGGTGTTCACAACTTTTCAATCAAAACCCTACCCTGATTTTAAATGTGCCATAGCCAAGAGCCCATTTTGACATTTTTTGACACTTTCCTCCCATTGTGGATGCCTCTGCTGCCTCCCAATGCAAAAATCCACGATTAAAGTAATGACTCGGATCGAATTCCCACATAGGTTAGAAAATTTGAAGAGTTCATTCCATATACATTCTGTCATGAACTTGAATGAACCACGTTTCTAACCTAATTGTGAAGATAGGGTTGCAGTTATATTTTAAAATTCACACTTCTCTAAGTGGAAAAAAAACCCGGTTAACTACCTGTTAAAAATCCATATTTTTAGGACGTGACGACTTTAGCAATGCACATTTTTAATTTAAATAATCCGAGAAGTATTAACAAATTAACACTGAAGCAGGACAGAAAGGATTCGTGAATGAACAAATGTGAAAAGAAGTGATATGCAGTGTTCACTGATGAAAAGATTGGGTTCCGATCTGGAGATCGCACAAAGCGATCTATTCCATTTTTTTCTGTGGTGATTGAGACAAGCTGAAACTAAATGTTCTCCCTTTCTGGAGATTAGAATTCTGTATTCTAAAGACCTCTCGATATATCTGCTCTATGGAACATCTGTCTTCATTAACTGGATTGCTTTGGGAGCTGCAGGCAAAAAGGGAACAAGAGTTTAAAAGCAACATACAGAGTAAGATTAACCTATTAACTGCCTTATCACAATTTGTTTGACCTACTTGAGGGATCGTTGGGTTTTGGGTTTTGGGTTTTTTTTGGTTTGGAGTTTCATAACGCAACGAACCAAGGGAGTGTGGTGGCTCAGTGGTTAAAGACCACTGGAAAACTGACTGCCCAGGTTCGATACCCAAGTGCCACATGACAGGATTAAGCCCCCTTATTTGCCCCAGCTCCTGCCCACCTAACAGTTCAAAAGCATGAATATATGAGTAGATAAATAGGTATCACTTTGCTGAGAGGGTAACAGCATTCTGTGCACCTTGGGATATAGTCATGCTGGCCGGAGGTGGTATTTAGCAGGTTCTGACCAGTTCTGGAGAACCGGTAGTAGAAAGTCCAGAAATATTTCACAAGAAGAGTTATCCACTCGTCTATTCGTTGCAGAATACCTTATGCCACCAGACTTGAAATTCTAGACCAAGAAAACTTAGAACTACGCCACCTTCAGTCTGATCTAAGTATAGTATATAAAATCATACATTGCAATGTCCTACCTGTCAATGAATACTTCAGCTTCAACCATAACAACACAAGAGCAAACAATAGATAAAACTCAAGGTTAATCGCACCAAACTTGATTGCAGGAAATACGACTTCAGCAACAGAGTGCTCAATGTCTGGAATACACTACCTGACTCTGTGGCTTCCTCCCCAAACCCCCAAAACTTTAACCTTAGACTGTCTACTATTGACCTCGCCCCTTTCCTAAGAGGTCTGTAGGGGGTGTGCATAAGCACACCAACATGCCTACCGTCCCTGTCCTATTGTTTCTTTTATTTTTCTTATTTTTCTTATATGTATCCATGTATTCATAACTATGTTTTTACTTATACCTAGTATCTTGTAAGCAATTGACAAAAATAAATAAATAAATAAAAATAAAATTAATGTTGAGTAGTTTGGAGAACCAGCGAATATCACCTCTGACTGGCCCCGCTCCCATCTATTCTCTGCCACTTGAGTCTCAGTTGATTGGCTGGGTCTTCTTGTGTTATCCTGAGGAGAATGGAACTGAAAAGTAGGTGAGTGGGGTGGGGAGGGAATGGGGATTTTGTGGTATCCTTCTCCTGCCACGTCCACCAAGTCAAGTCACGTCCACCAAGCCATGTTGACAGAACTGGTAGTAAAAATGTTTGAATCCCACCACTGTTGCTGGCCACAAGATTGTGGAAGGGTCTTCAGGCAATGGTGGCTTCCTTGGCTGGAAACTGAGATGAGCACCACCCCATAAAGTTGGACATGGCTGGACATTGACTTTACCTTTAATACAATGAGCCATATACTATTTCTAGGAAGCACGCCTTCTGCAATGATCCCCACCACCACCAAAAAAAATATATATATGGTGGACCCTGAATGTAATGGCTTTTAGAAAGATAGGAAAAACTTGGTCCATTCCCCAGGCAGTGGGAACAAGATCAGAGATCCTACTATATAAAGTACAGTGCACATCAAGGGTATCCCCACCGGTACACTAGTGGTTCAGTTGTATTTACATTTTTGTTTTATACTGAACTACAATGCCCTGAGTTGAATTTGCATTTGCTGGGCAGCTGCTATAAATGTCACATCAATCAATCAATCAAAATTACAAAATGACTGAGTTCAGTTTACTGCCCAGAGTCACTGGTGAGTAGGCAGACAAGAAATAAATTAAAAGCAAGGAAGGAAGGGAAGGAGGGAGGGAAAAAGGAAAGGAGGGAGGGAGGGAGGGAGGGAGGGAGGAAGGAAGGAAGGAAGGAAGGAAGGAAGGAAGGAAGGAAGGAAGGGAAAAGGAGGGAGGGAGGGAGGAAGGAAGGGAGGAAGGGGATAAGGAAGAAGGAAGGAAGGGAGGGAAAAGGAGGGAGGGAGGGAGGAAGGAAGGGAGGAAGGGGAAAAGGAAGAAGGAAGGAAGGAAGGAAGGAAGGAAGGAAGATTAAAGCAAACCCAGTCTGACAATAACCAGGAGGGCCTTTTCAAGAAGACTATCTACTGTATGTCACAATAGAAGAGACATGTTTGTCCTTGAAAATAATGTATGGAATTTCTCACTTCCCTAGAGAATTTTTTCACAAATTCTCCAGTCGTTCCCCCCCCCCCCCCACAGCCCCGTGCCTTCAAATTGATAAGAGCATTATTGAAAAATGCTGGTGGCAATTGGAACCTTCGTTGGGTAAAATAACCAGGAAAAAAACGAAGCTCAGTGCTCTAACTTGATTTGTTTCCAGAATCCCCATTTCTGAAAGGCATACCTGTAGTCCTTGACTTATGACCACAATTTGCCTCATTTTACGATCTTTCTTGCCAGAAATGTTAAGTGAATCACTGCAATTGTTAAGTTAGTAACACGGTTGCTAAGTGAATCTGGTTTCCCGTTTGACTTTGCTTGTCAGAAGGTTGTAAACAGAGGATCACAAATAATCGTAAATGTGAGTCAGTTGTCGAGCATCCAAAAGTAAATCACATGACCACCGGGACGCTGCAACTGTCATAAATATGAACCAGTTGCCAATCACTTGAATTTTGATCACGTGATCATAGGGATATTGTAAAAGTCGCAAGCGTGAAAAATTGTCATAAGTCACATTTTTCAGTGCCATTGCAACTTCAAATGGTCACTACACAAATGGTTGTATCACCTGTATGTTGAAGAATAGACGCTGTATATTAAGGATGTGCTCTTCTGAAAATATGGCGGGTGGAGCAGAAAACCAGGAGCAACTTCAGAAATAGTCTTTAGATCAGGGGTCTCCAACCTTGGCAACTTTAAGACTTGTGGGCTTTAACTCCCACAATTCCTCAGCCAGATTTGCTCAGCTTTGCTGGCTGAGGAGTTCTGGGAGTTGAAGTCCACAAATCTTAAAATTGCTAAGGTTGGAGACCCTTGCTTTAAATGACCCATCTGAAGCAAAGAAATTGTAGGCTGTTAGACATGCCTCCTTGAATGGTGATGAAATGTTTGCAACCAAATTACCAAGCTTAGAGCTCAAACCAACAGCCTAACTACCAACCTGAGCTACTAATATTCAAACAAATTGGAAAGAAATGGTCTTTAGATGACCCATCTCAAGCAAAGAAATGGTCTTTAGGTGACCCATCTTTGTGCACACCTTTGTAGCGTAACCTGGATGTGTTTTTCCCCATAGCTCAAGAATGCTCCAGGCAGTAATGATGGCTCCCATCATCCAAATCAGTGTGGGATTCAAAAAGATTTATTACTGATTCTGTGGGCATGGCTTGGTGGGTGTGGCAGGGGAAGGATACTGTAAAATCTCTATTCCCACCCCACTCAGGGGAAGGATAATATAAAATCCCCATTCCCTCCCCATTCTTGGGGGAAGGTTATGGCAAAATCCCCATTCCCACCCCACCCCACTAACCTACTTTCCAGCTCCATTTTCCTGTGCAGGGCAACAAAAAATCTAAAAAAAAACCCTAAAACCATCTCTATCTATTGGACCGGACAGAATATGTGCCTACTTCTTAAAAAAGCTACCCACTGCCATAGCAGAACCTCTAAGCATAATCTTTGAACAATCTTTCAGGACCAGCTCGTTGCCAAAATTATGGTCACAAGCCACTGTCATCTCCATCTTCAAAAAAGGAGACCCCAGCCTAGTTGAAAATTACAGACCAATCTCTTTATGCTGCATCACCTGTAAAGTCATGGAATCAATTATTAATCAATCCATCATCCTCCACTTAGAAACAAACAACCTACTCTCTAATAAACAATTTGGTTTTAGGAAAAAACTATCCTGTAATCTGCAATTCTTATACTGCAAAAACATATGGACTACACAACTCGATCAGGGCAAAGCAATAGACGCAATCTACATAGACTTCTGTAAAGACTTTGATTCAGTGGTACACGACAAACTACTCCTAAAACTAAAATCTTACGGCATCTCTGGACACCTACATTACTGGATAGAAGCATTCCTGTCAAAGAGACAACAAATGGTCAAAATTGGGAGCGTCCTATCAAATTCTGTACCTGTCAACAGTGGTGTCCCCCAAAGTAGTGTTCTAGGACCAACTCTTTTCATACTCTACATAAATGACCTCTGTGATCATATCAAGAGCAACTGCGTCCTCTTCGCTGATGATGTAAAGCTATTCAACACCACAGACAATACTGCTGCTCTTCAAAAAGATCTTGACTATGTATCAGAATGGTCAAACAAATGGCAACTTCAAATCTCAACAAATAAATGCTCTGTCCTACATAATGGCAAAAAAAATCAGAAAATAAAATACAGGCTGAATAGTCAAGACCTTGTTGATGATCCAAACTCTTGTCAAGAATCTTGGAGTACTCATCTCAAATGATCTAAGTGCTAGAACCCACTGTAAGTACATAGCCAAAAAGGCGTTACGAGTTGTTAACCTAATCTTACGTAGCTTTTTCTCTGGTAATATTACACTAATAACTAGAGAGCATACAAAACATTTGCTAGACCAATACTCAAATACAGCTCATCAGTCTGGAACCCACATTACATATCTGATAATAACGTAGTTGAGAAAGTCGAGAAATATTTCACAAGAAGAGTTCTCCACTCCTCTACTTGTTGCAGAATACCTTATGCCACCAGACTTGAAATTCTAGACCTAGAAAACCTAGAACCATGCTGCCTTCAGTCCAATCTAAGTATGGTATATAAAATCATATATTGCAATGTCCTACCTGTCAATGAATACTTTAGCTTCAATTTAAAAAACACTAGAGCAAACAATAGATAAAAACTCAAGGTTAATCGCACCAAACTTGATTGCAGGAAATATGGCTTCAGCAACAGAGTGGTTAATGTTTGGAATACTCTACCTGACTCTGTGGTTTATTCCCCAAACCCCAAAAACTTTAACCTTAGTCTTTCTACTATTGACTTCACCCCTTTTCTAAGTCTGTAGGGGGCGTGCATAAGCGCACCGATGTGCCTACTATCCCTGTCCTATTGTTTCCTTTATTTTTCTTATATGTATCCATGTATTCATTACTATGTTTTACTTATATCTATTATCTTGTAAGCAATTGACAAACAAACAAACAAACAAACAAATAAATAAATAAATAAAGAAGACCCAGCCGATCAGCTGGGACTTGGGAGGTAGAGAATAGTTGGAGGCAGGGCCAGTCATAGGTGATATTTGCTGGTTCTCCAAACTACTCAAAATTTCCACTACTGGTTCTCCAGAACTGGTCAGAACCTGCTGAATACCACCTCTGACCCAAATGTTTGCCATTGTGATGAAGTGGTAATAAGAATCATAAT
The DNA here is from genome assembly GCF_900518735.1 of Pseudonaja textilis. The sequence goes on from NW_020769348.1 coordinate 1,831,047, forward strand.
TAAGTCCCCCATTAAACAATCCCATTTCAATCCGAAGCACAGGGTGCAAAAAGCTTTGGTCTCTCTGTTGCTTGCCATCTCTTGCACGACAGATCGCTTTCATGTAGGCTGAAGGAGCTACTTCCGCTGTCTCTGCACTGAAAACCCATCACTGAGACAACTTTGAGCCGTTTGCCTTTTTCAAGAGCACATTTTCATAAGGGAGGAGAACAATGCATGCAAACAAGGGCTGTCAGACTTCTCAGCCTCTCCTAGCAAAGCCTCCTTCTGTCTAGTACGGATGGTGTGTGAGTTGGCATGCACATGCATATGTTTTTACAGGATTTACAGGTAGTTCTTGACACACAATCACAATTGGGAACAGAATTTCCATTGCTAAGTAAGGTGATGGTTACGTGAGCCGCACCAGATTTTGCTATATTTTTAGTCATGTTTAAGTAAATCACTGCAGTTGTTAAGAGAATCATATGGTCCTTAAGTGGGTCCAGTTTCTTCCATTGACAGTGCTTGTCAGAAGCCAGATGGGAAGATCACAAATGGCAATCGTGTGACTCCAGGATATTGCAATTGTTGTAAATACATGCTGGTTGCCATATCCTTGAATTTTGATCACATGTTCATGAGAATACTGCTATGGTCTAGAGGTGGTATTCAGCAGGTTCTGACCAGTTCTGGAGAACCCGTAGCAGAAATTTTGAGTAGTTTGGAAAACTGGCAAATACCACCTCCGACTGGCCCCACCCCCATCTATTCTCTGCCTCCTGAGTCCCAGCTGATCGGCTGGGTCTTCTTTTGTTGCCCTGCACAAGAACGGAGCTGGAAAGCAGGTTAGTGGAGTGGGGAGGGAATGGGGATTTTACAGTATCCTTCCCCTGCAGTGGGGTGGAAATTCAGATTTTGCAGTATATCCTTCCCCTGCCATGCCCACCAAGCCACGTCCACCAAGCCACACCACACCCACCAAGCCAAGCCCATAGAACCAGTAGTAAAAAAATTTGAATGCCACCACTGGCCAGAATGTGTCCTGGTGACTGAATTAAACTGGATCCTGTAACATTATCCTAGGACACGTACATTTGCCTTCATTTGTGAGAATTTTGGATGTGTGATTGTGCTGTTCCTCCTCCTTACAGTTCTGAGAATTAGGGAGGCGTCTGTCTGAGTTGCTTCAAATGTTATCTGGAAGTTTTGGACTTTAAAAATGCTTCAGCTTCTTTTTGCTAGACAACCCGTTCGTTCATTTCTCCATCAAGGTCCTGTTCCTTACTCTCAACATGTATTAAATGCTCTCTTTTCAGAAAAGGAGAAAGACAAAGAAAAACAGGTTGTCCCTGAGTTTCAAGTTAAGGGCAAAGACTGAAACTGGAAGCTCCAGAGTTGTTGAGACATATTTAATTTTTAGTTGAGAGGAGGAAATTACTATTGTTTCTGATGTCAAGGAAGGTGAAAATCCATCAGATCCGAAAGAAATGGAAGGGTTTTTGATGCTTGACTGTCTCACAATCAGACAAATGTTTTTACAAGCTCTTGACTTTAATCATTCACTGCAGTGTCTCATTCTTGCTCATGCTAGTCTTGATACCTTGTGAGTCAGTTGTGACTCCTTACTCTTGAACAGTCAGAATTTAGTTATTTCTGGATTACTTTATGAATCAGTTCCCCATGTTTTCCTTGTTGCTAGGTGAACTATATTATAACCTGAACTTCCTCCTCTTGCTCCTGCTCCTCTTCCTTCTTCTCATTCTCCTTCTTCCATTCCTCCTCCTCTTCCTTCTCGTCTTCCTCTTCCTTCTTCTTCCATTTCTCCTCCTCCTTCACCTCTTCCTTCTCCTTCTTCTTCCTCTGTTTCCTCTCCCTTCTCCTCCTCTTCCTTCTCGTCTTCCTCTTCCTTCTTCTTCTTCTATTTCTCCGCCTCCTCCTCCTCCTCCCCTGTTGAATATGCTAATGAGGAGGGAAACCAAGGAACAAAGGTTTCCCTCCAATCCACTTTTCTGGCAGGAAAAATAATAATTTAAAATGGTTGGTCTGCCCTGCCAGTGGGAAATTAGAGAAATCTCATCGTTTGGGTTGCCTGACAGTTCCTTCTAAAAGAGGGAGCTGCCGGACAGCCACTTCACTTCTTTGTACTGGTCTACTAAATAAAGAGCTATTGTCAGTAGCTGAGAGTCCTGTTTCTTCACTCAGCCCCCAACTTAACACCCTCCTCCTCCTCCTTCTTCTTCTTCCTCCTCTCCTCCTCCTTCTTCTTCCTCCTCCTCCTCCTCCTCCTGCTCCTCCTTCTTCCTCCTCCTGCTCCTCCTCCTCCTTCTTCCTCCTCCTGTTCCTCCTCCTCCTCTCTCCTCCATCTTCTTCCATAGTTGCAAGGTTCTCAGAAACGATGCCCAGCTCAAAGACAAGACTGTATTTCAAAATTAACTTGGGATATTTCACCACCCCAGGGGTTTAGAATTTCCTCTTCCTCGGTCTCAATTTATCCTCTTCCCTTTAGAACTGAGTTGTTTTCATTTTTCCTCCTTCCCTTTTCAGCTTTCTTTGTACCTTCTCCTCCTCCCTCCCTCCTTCCTCTCTTTAGCTGCCTTTGAGGTTCATAACGCCTGCAACTACCAGCTTGCCTTTTGTCGTGTTATTTCATTTGGAAATTTACATGCTGCCCACTCTCTTAACAGCTCCGGGTAGCTTACAGAAATGAAATACAAACATCATAAAATAAAACTTTAAACATGAAAACACTTCTGCCTTTTCTGCCCCAGCTTTTATTGATCAACTGTTCCAGCTGCGGAGATGTATCAACAATCTCAACGGTGGCTCCCAAGGCTTTTATTGGATACATTTTATGGTTTTATGCAGATAAGTGAAATGAATGGTATTAATGAAATATGGTTCAGTGGAGCTATTGTATTATGAGCCATGATTTTAAAAAGTTAAATATTTGTATATTAAGTCTGATCTTGAACTGGATTGATACTCCTGCAGTACACTATCTGAGACTAGGCAAGAGGGGCATTCACAGGATGGAGGTGGGGCTTAAAAAGTTCAAATAACCGTGTCATCAAAATCCTGCTTTTCTTTTATAAAAAAATCATGAACATTTATTTTTATCACACATGCACCCCCTGTAAAACAAGGGCAGGGCTTCGGTTTGTGCTGCCATCTTATTTATTTACTTAATTAAATGCTCAGACCGCACTTGGAAAACTGCGTCCAGTTTTAGTCACCATGATACGAAAAAGATGGTGAGACCCTAGAAAAAGGCAGAGATGTACAGTAACAAAGATTATTAGGGGACTGGAGGTTCCAGGAACTGGGTATATCTAGTCCCATGGTGGTGAACCTATGGCATGCATGCCAGAAGTGGCACACAGAGCCATCTTTGCGGGCATGCGAGCCATGGCCCCAGCTCATTTCACAGTGCATGTACGCACGCCTCCTGCCAGCCAGCTGATTTTCAGGTATCTGCCACGCATGCGTGGTGAGCAAGGCGCATGCGGGAGGTATGTATACATGCATAGGGGGGCGGGGCGAGCACCAAAGGGTCTTGCATGCATTGTATTAGGGGTGCAGGCATGCTTCAATCATAACAACACAAGAGCACACAATAGATACAAACTCAAGGTTAACCGAACCAAACTTGACTGCAGAAAATACGACTTCAGCAACAGAGTGGTCAATGTTTGGAATACTCTACCTGACTCTGTGGTTTTTTTCCCCAAAAACTTTAACCTTAGACTGTCAACTATTGGCCTCACCCCTTTCCTAAGAGGTCTGTAGGGGGCATGCACAAGCGCACCAACGTCCCTGTCCTATTGTTTCTTTTATTTTTCTTATATGTATCCATTCCATGTATTCATAACTATGTTTATACTTATACCTATTATCTTGTAAGCGATTGACAAATCAAATAAATACTAAATACTAAAAAAATACATGCGCACTTTTGGCACGCAACGATTGGGTATATCTAGTCCAATGAAAAGAAGGACTAGAGGTGATAATGATAGCAATCTTGCAATATTTCAGGGCCTGCCACAAAAAAGAGGGAATGAACCTATTCTCCCAAAGCACCTGAGGGCAGGACAAGAAGTAAGGGATGGAAGCTTATCAAAGAGAGATCCAATTTAGAACTAAAGAGAAATGTCCAGATAGCGAGAACAATTAATCAGTGGAATAGCTTACCTCTAGGAGTTGAGGGTGCTTCATCACTGGAGGTTTTTAAAGAAAAACTGGACAGCCACTTTTCTCAAATTGCATAGGATTTCCTGCTTGAGCAGGGGGTTGGACTAGAAGACCTCCAAGGGCCCTTCCAGCTCTATTCTGATTGATTGAAAGCAACCCAACTTAGAAGTAAAGATAATTTTCCTGATATTGGGAAGAATTGATCAATTGAATGACTTACCTCTAGAACTTGTGGGTGCTCCATCATTGGAGGTTTTTAAGAAGAGATTGGATGGCCATTTGTCTGGAATGATATAAGTCTAGCTGCTCAGAGTCTCCTTGTGGCGAGATGGGCAGCAAATAAATTCAATAAATAAATAAGTCTCCTGCTTGAGTGAGGAGTTGGACTAGAAGATCTCTAAGGTCCCATCTGTTATTCTGTTACATTACTTCGGGGGAGGGAAACTTGGCTCTTTTATCATTTATGGACTTCAATTCCCAGAATTCCTGAGT
>NW_020769348.1:1836111-1856802 GCF_900518735.1 Pseudonaja textilis
ACTCAGGAATTCTGGGAATTGAAGTCCATAAATGATAAAAGAGCCAAATTTCCCTACCCCTGCCCTAAAGGATCATTTCCTGGCTTTTTTTCTACCCTGATTATATTTTTGCTTAAACTTGAGGGATGGGAGCTTCAGCCTCGTCTCACAGGTGGAAGGGTCAGAAATATCAAGATGAAAGTTGTGGCCATGTGATCAAAGCCCCGTCTCTTTTTCTGTGCGCGCAACACCAACACATCTATAAAAAAAAGGTCAGATCTTCAATCTCACTGCCCTGACGGCCAACTTGACTCATTTTTTTTTTTGACCCTTGCTTCAGAAGCCTCTCACATTTGGGCAGAGTATGTGATGTGAACACAGAAACGGTGTTTTGATAAGTACAGAGCTGAGCGCCTTTTGTGAACTCAGCCCCAACGGGCCACATCAACTGCTCCTTTGAGGAGCATAAATATTCAGAGGCTTCCATGTATTCATGAGACGTATCACCAACTTTATGACTGGCTTCAAAGATTTCTTGTACATGAGATTTTCTGTTCTTGGAAAGTCATCTTGTCAGAGAAGAATAAGCAAAAGCTGCTATGTTTCTGTGTGCAGAGAAACATCTCCTACAGAGTCATTGAGTAGGAAAAGAGCCAGAAAGAAGACAAGTGAGCCAATCCAGATCAGTGGTAGGATTCAAATATTTTTACTACCGGTTCTGTGGGCGTATCTTGGTGGGTGGGTGTGGCTTGCTGGGCATGGCATGGTGGGTGTGACAGGGAAAGGATATACTGCAAAATCTTTATTTCCACCCAACTCCTGGAGGAAGGACATTGTAAAATCCCCATTCCCTCCCCACCCCACTAACCTGCTTTCCAGCTCCCTTCTCCTGTCCAGGGCAACAAGAGAAGACCCAGTTGATCAGCTGGGACTCGGGAGGCAGAGAATAGATGGGGGTGGGGCCAGTCAGAGGTGGCATTTTCTGGTTCTCTGAACTATTCAAAATTTCCGTTACCGGTTCTCCAGAACTGGTCAGAACCTGCTGAATACCACCTCTGATCCAGATGTTAGGGTGTGGAGAACACACACACAAAATCCTATCTATGCTGTATTCTCAAGTCTTCACAATGCTAACTCTATTTGGCAGCCTGGCTCGGGAATTCTGGGAGTGATTAATTGTTCTCACTGTTCGGAAGTTTCTCCTTAATTCCAGGTTGCTTCTCTCCTTGATTAGTTTCCATCCATTGTTTCTTGTCCTGCCTTCTGGTGCTTTGCAGAATAGCTTGACTCTCCTCTTCTTTGTGGCAGACCCTTAAATATTGGAAAACTGCTTATATATACAAAAAGAGAAATAACCAAAGGGAGCCTCTAGCCTAAAAAAAAAAGTTGAAAAATCCAAAGGGAGAATAATATATATATATAAAGAAACCAGTCCAGTTATCTACTAAGTAACAATAAAGTCCGGTAGCAAAAAAATAAATAAAAATAAAGCCTCGCTTTGGCGTCTCCCTTAAAAAAACACCGCTTATTCAGTTTTGTCAAAAATCACACAGATTTCTTCTAGCAATAAAAGTGTCCCTTCAAGCCTCAAAATATTAAAAAAAAAACACAGTTTCTCACCCAGCCGACACACTTTCACTTTCAGCCTCTTTCTTTCCGGAGCTGCCCCGACTTCAGCAGCTTGGGGGCTGCCTCTTCGCCGCCAGCAAAAGGGACTTCTCCTGGGTCATCCAGGGACTTTGCAGTGTCCCTGGGATCCACAGGGTATGCCCCTCACGATAACCGTCCCTTCAGCCCCCTAATCATCTATTTCCAAACTGCCAAGGTTGAGAAACGCTGAACTGAAGGATGCTGTTCATTCTCACATACCATTTCTTACCCCAGATCCTATTCGTATGTCATTCAATAGCAAAGTAACTGGAACTGGCCCTACCATCCGACAGAGTGAGACAGCCATCTTCAGCAGCAGATTCTGGGGGTGGCAGCGGTAACTCTCATGTCAACGCCACCCTCTACCCCCTCCCATTGAAAACCAAAACAAGTCCTTGACTTCATTAGCTGCTTAAATTCAGATGCTATTTGGCAGGATTATCCAATCTGCTTCCATGCCTTGAGAAGGAGGTTATTGGAATTGCATATCTGGACTGCTAAGACAAATTAATGGATATCAGCCAAACAGAATTAGCATTTTGGCATTTGCTAGAGTGCTGGGCGAGCCCAATGACAGCAGGCCCAAAAATAAATTCAGATTCACAAAGGCTGCTGATAATAGGCAACTTGGCTAAAAATAAAGGGGAGCAGTTTGGAGATTAGAAGAGATAAGCCAAAATCAATTTAAGGGTGAAAAGTAGGCAAGTTTTAAGAAACATAGGGTTAAAACAGAATTAGTACATGCTCACTGTTTACTCTGACCACATCCAAAATAAACTGATTATACCCATGGTGGTATAGTGATTAGAATGCAGTATTGCAGGCTAACTTTGCCTACTGCCAGGAGTTTGATCCTGGCTGGCTCAAGGTTGACACAGCCTTTCATCCTTCTGAGGTCAGTAAAATGAAGAGCCAGATTGTTGGAGGCCGTATGCTGACTCTGTAAACGGCTCAGAGAGTGCTGTAAAGCACTGTGGAATGGTATACAATTCTAAGTAATAATGGTGTAACTCTTTGTGGTGGAATGTAGTCTGGACTGCCCGGTGAAGAACAGTAAAAAAAAAAACCTACTCAGAAATAATTCTAGTGTCATTCTTGGGGCCTGTTACACTTGTTTTCCCTATGTGAAATATCCTACTTCTTGATATGTTTACCTCATTTTTTTTTTTACTGATGAAAATTCAGTCATGGATCCTCTAGGACAGGGATGTTAAGCCCGTGTTGTCACAGTGGTGTCACATGACGTATCAAACTTTTTCCCCTTTGCTAAACCAGGCGTGCCCAGCACGTGACGCATCCAGCCCACAGGCCGGGAGTTTGACACCCCTGCTCTAGGTCATGGGTCCCCCACCCACAGGCTATGGCCCGCTATCGGTCTGTGGTCTATTCAGAACTGAGCCACACAAACGGCAGGAAGCTCTACTTGAGCCCAAGGGTGGGTTGCTGCTGGCATAACAATTGGTGCGGTGATCATCGCGATTCATGTGCATCAACACAATGCAACAGTCTTTATCTATTATGTTACTTCAGGGAATAACACAGCTGAGGAACGGCAATCCGCTCTTCCATGCTGATCAGCTGGGATGGTAAAGGGCAGTTCTGCACAGGGGTGAGTGGGTGGCCTCACATGATCGTCACAGCAAACCAGTTTGGAGACAGCTGATCCTTGGAGCAAGGGGTTTACCCAAACCAATTCAAACTGGCAGAATCCCACCTGTGATGAGCCAGGGCTTGGCAAAAAGGCAACACAGGCAGAAAATCAGTAGGAGTCCCTTTATTAGCTCCAACTTTGCCCACAATGTCCTGGTTACTTTCTGGGTGGAGAAAAACTCTCCTAGGAACAGCCTTTGGCTGCAGAGAATCAAGTCCAAAACATGGTCAACAAAAACTGTAACTATAAGTCCAATCAAGGCAAAGTGCAGTAATTGATCCGGCAGCTTCAGGGTTGACACCCCTGGCATCTCCAACATATAAAGGAAGACATGCTTTCCCTGGTCCCAGTTCCAACTCCTGCTCCTCCAAACTGGGCTCTGATGGGGCTAAGACAGGATGATTTTGGTGCCCTGATGAGATTGTTTAACCAAAGTAATCAGGAGGACCCAACCTGCAGAACTGAATTGGCTGGGCAGTTGGTATGGCTGTGTAGAAAGTAGCACCCACCCTCTCCTAGAAGAATGAAATATTCTAGGAAATATTAAAAAGGCAGAATATTATACCTCCCTGGATGAGAAAAGGAGAAACATACTCTTGGAAAGCAGCCTCCATCTTTGTTAATAGCCCCAGAAAGACTGGGCCAACCTATCTACAAGAGAAAAGGCCAGCTTATCTACAAAACAAAAGACCTTCACCCTCAAGACATAATAGGATTAGCCCTCTACCCATCTCACCACATGACACCTGGGACGATTGCATCACCCAGCAAGATTCAACCAAGCCTGGGACTCAAGGCAACCTACAAAGTTACCCCTGCATGGCTCCGTGGGAGTGACAACCAATCAGAATACATTTCTTTCACCAGAACAGGAAGCAAATTCAAAGCCCAAGAGAGGGTACAAATCTTTCTCTCTCTCTCAGCCATGTGCTCAGTTTGTCCCAGGATTTCAAACCATGTGGTCTTGTCCACCATTAAACCATCTTTCCAAACAGCTTCCATGTTTCCAGTGTCTTCCTCCCCACTTGGAACTGAACCTAGATGGACATTTCTTTCAACAACTGTCCCTGAAGTACTTTGCTCCTGCTAGATGCAGAGCTTTATGGAAATAACCAGCACCTGGCTGAGAATCCTGGCTGTCCCTGCAAATATTATACTACCCTTAGTCAGCACATTATCTTAATGCTGTCAGAGGAGAAATTGTTGGCATAATAAATAATCTCTTTTGCTTGAAAGAAATCCAGCAGAGGCTTACTCACTTTAAAGAATCACATTGTTTTCAGATAAATACATTTTCTATTACCCAATTTCCCATTTTCTCAATTTTTAAGTTGAAATAGAGCAGGATACGAGTGGGTTAATCTAACCTTGAATATTATGAGGATCTTGTGGGAATACATGTAAAACCTCTCTTTAGGACTGTAATGGGGTCTGGCAACTGTGGTCATGATGGTCTTAAGTGGGGGTCACTGCATGACCAAGGCCCGGTTTATATGACTTTTTGCAGTGGTTGTTAAGCAAACACAAAGGTTGTATACTGAATGCTGTGATCGTAGAGCAAACACTATGGTCACTGAGCAAATGCTGCGGTAGTTAAGTTCGCTATGGGGTGTTTTTTTTTTTCCAGAAACCTGGGATTTTGATCATGTGACCGTGGGGATGTTGCAACAGTTGTAAGTATGAAAATCGGTCATAAGTCCCTTTTTCAGTGCCATTGTAACCTTGAATGGTCACTAAATGGACTACCTGTACTGTAGTTTGATAATGAAAAATCTGAAGCAAAACCATCAAGCTCAGAAAGCACCAAGCATCCCACAGGATCACTAAACTATTATATCAACTGTGATGGCAAGCTCACAACTATTGCTGCAGCTCCATCTTTTTGGATATATGTGGTAAACAAATGTCCAAAAGGGGAGGTACTTCCATAGCAAAAGGGGTGGTACTTCCATAGCAAAAAGGGGTGGTACTTCCACAGCAAAAGGGGCGGTACCTCCACAGCAAAAAGGGACGGTACTTCCACAGCAAAAGGGGTGTTACTTCCACAGACAAAGGGGCGGTACTTCCACAGCAAAAAGGGGTGGTACTTTGTGCTAGTGCTATTGCAGATTTTGAATCCTTCTCTTCTGCAGATGCCCATGTTAATTTATGTGGAGCTTAGCAGGATTTAGAAATAGAAGGGCTCTTCCTTATGCCAAAACAAACTGTACCTTTCGCCTAGGCCCTAGGGTTATCTTCTCCATTTGACAACAGCTTTGTGGAGCAGAAAAGGTGATTTTGTGGTGGTCCTAGATCACACCTAGCATTTGGGGAAGACAAGGGACAAAAGATTCTGCACAGTATTGACAGAACAGAATATTTTTAGCTCAGGGTTGGACTGTGGGGGTCCTTTGAGCTCTGTGAGCGTGGTTGTTTTCTTGCAGACATTTCATTACCCTACTAGATAACATCATCAGTGCTAGAAGGGAATTGATTTTTTTTGGGGGGGGTACAAATCCCCACTCCCTTCAGCACTGATGATATTACCTAGTTGGGTAATGAAACGTCTGCAAGAAAACAGCCAAGCTCACAGAGCACCTAAGATTCCACATTACACACAGGACATTTAAGACATTTGTGTAGTGTTAGGATTTTTCATTTTTCCCCTGAATTTCTGTTGTTCTTTTTTTTTTCTTTTGCCTCTTGAGCATATTTTAGACTTGTGTTACAATTTTCTTGTGCTTCCTGATTAAAAATAGTGGAAAGCCCTGAAGCCAGTTGGAACAATTGTGGTCAAAGGTGGTTGGCTGTTATATGCGAACCAAAGCCTTCATTTTGTCATCTGTGTTACTGAATTACTTAAGAGCGATGCTCCCTTTGCCACCTGCTAGATAATCCAATAAATGCCACACTTTGTAGCTAACTGACTGTGCAAAGCAGGTGTGCTACTACCAACTTTTCACCCCAGTGGGCTCTATTTGTATTAGCTGATATACTAGAATGCTTTCAAAACTCAATTCAACCCCTTTATATACTCACTTCAGCTGCCTCTCCATTTTAAAAGCTATTATTCTTCCTCTCCCAACCTCTTCTTTTATTTTCCACCCACCTTCCCCAACCTTCTGTAATCTCATTTTTTACAGCTCATTTATATGTTTTTATTCAGTTTAACTTGTAATTCCTTCCCATTCACCCATTTTACTTTGTAGCAGGGCTTGTTTTAAAGGAGGGAGGTGAGGTAGGCTCTTTTTTTTTAATTCCTTCTGTCTGGCACCTGTAATTATGCACTTCAATTTGGCTGCTCAAACATGTCACACAATATATAATAACAGGGGAGATCATGCTGACTGCAGCTTTGTAAAAGAGGAGGGGAAGACACAAACCAGGCCACCTTTAAATATGTGCCTGGCAGAGCAAAACCTTTCTATTCCGTATACAATCTGATCAAAACTTCAGGTTTCCACCTGTAATTATCTTCTCTTTCTTCCCCACTTCCTGGCATCAGTGACTTTAAAAGGAATATATATAAAAAAAACTTTTACTGAACATTCTGTTCAGCTGAACCATTTTCAAATATCTTGTGAGGGAGAAAAAAATATCCACTTCCAAAGCCGTTTGTCTTGGGAGCATTCACAATAGTTCGGCACAGGTGGAGAGCAGGTTTAATCTCCACCATGTTTTCATCCCAGGCCTGTGCACTTTTTGACTCATCAAGCTGACAGGTCATTGCCCTTCGTTGTCCTGCTGTGGCTCATCTCCTCCTCCTCTCTTCCACCGAGCTCAGACTGCAAAAAATAAAAATAAAAATGAGGGTCTGCCAGTCTATAGCTCCCCTAGTTAAGTTTCCATAAACTTAAAGGTTGCAAGGCAGGAGGCACTGACAAAAGAGCCTGGACTTTGAAAGTTTGAATGCCTTCAAGACAGAGGTCAGTGAAAGACAAGGAGGCATGGTAGCTTCATTGACAGCACAAGGAGATGGGGTGGCCTTCAAAAATTTTAGCAGGTGGATGGGTGTGGCCTAGTCGGCCTCATGCACCACGGTGGGCATTTTTGCCCTTCCTGGGCTCTTGAAGCTTTCCTTGAGCCTCTGGGAGGGTGAAAATGGCCTCCCTGGGCTCCGGAAGGTCTCTAAAAGCCAGAAATGGGCCCATTTCCAGTCTTCCCGAATTTCCAGGAGGCCTGTTTTTCAGCCTCCCTGAGCCTCCATGCGCACCCTGCACTTACCTGCATCCAAAACGGGCCACGTGGGCGACTCCTGGGAGAGGAAGGGAGAGGGGAGGGGCTAGCCAAGAGTGGGATTTGAGGATTCTCTGAATTGTGCAGGATCTTAGCTAGGGATCTCCTAAACCCTCAACAGCCCACCCCTGAAAGAGATGCTCACAAGAATCCCTATTAGTTATAGATGGACAGACCTGACAGAATGATGTCTTTCAGGTCACTAAAAGTCAGGAGGACTGAACAAAAGCTACTGGCTTAGGTCTAATATATGGAGAGAGATCTCATCTCTGGGCTCCTTTGCTAATCTCCATGTGTTCTTCCAGGTCTCTTCATCCTCACCCCAAATTATATGATGACTGGCCCATCTTTATGGGCTGTTTGATCAGGCAGATAGTTCTCTCTCTTTCCCTTTCTCAATGACCCCAGTTCAGGCCCAAGGCTTTTGGTGACACATAACTTCACAAGAAACAGAAAGAACATGGCTGCTGTGAAGAAGGGAAAAAAAACTGTGGAGAAATTGTCCTGATCCCAGGTCTTTTCCCCATTAGCAGAACGCTTACAAGAATGGTTACAAGAACTGGGTGTTGCTAGTCTGGTGAAGAGAAGGACCAGGGGAGACATGATAGCAGTGGTCCCAGGTGTGGGATTCTACCAGTTCAGAGCGGTTCTATAGAACCGGTTGTTACAATTCTGCGCGGTTCAAAGAATCAGCAAATTGCTCCACTGGCTGGCCCCGCCCCACTCCACCCAGTCAGACCTTAGCGCGCATGCGTGACATTGCACCACATGCCCGACATCTCTGACTGCATTCTCCCCACCCAGTCACTCCTTGAGATATTTCTTTTTTTTCCTCCTGACGATCAGCAGTGCCAGGACCCCCCCCTCACTATCTTACTGCTTCACCCAGGAGGCTTCCCTGAGGCCCAGGAGGCAAAAAGGGGTGAGGGGGTTCTGTGCACCCCACCGTGCTCCATTTTTGGCCTCTTGGGCCTCAGGGAAGCCTCCTGGGACCAAAAATGCCCCAACCAGGAGGCTTCCCTGAGGCCCAGGAGGCCAAAAAATGGAGCACGGGGTTTGTGTGCTGCAAAAATAAAGAAGCCACACCCACCCAGTCAGATGGCCATGCCCACCTAGCCACGCCCACCTAGCCACACCCACAGAACCGGTAATAAAAATATTTACATCCGACCTCTGAGTGTTCCAATATTTGAGGGGTTGCCACAGAGAGGAAGGGGCCAAGCTATTTTCTAAAGCAGCTGTAGGCCAGACAAGAAATAACGGATGGAAACTGATCAAGGAGAGATTCTCCCTAGAAATAAGGAGAAATTTTCTGACAGGGAGAGCAATCAACCAATGGAAGAGAAGTTGCCTTCGGAAGTTGTGGGAGCTTCATCACTGGAGGCTTTCAAGAAGAGATTGGACTGCCATTTGTCAGAAATGGTGTAGGGTCTCCTGCTTGGGTCATGGGGTTGGACTAGATGACCTACAAAGTCCCTTCCAACTCTGTTAATCTGTAGACCTGTAGCACAGTGAAGTTGTGACAAATTGATAGTGGTCAAGAGGCATTGAGAGCTGCATTTTCAGTTTAAGGCAACTAGCTGTAGCGAAGGCAAGTTGGTAAATGAAGGAGCCACCTTATCAGGAGCCATTCTGAATTGGATCCATCATTAACTGGTTTATGGCCAGAGGAATGGCAATGTGGTTAAAAGCACAGATTTTGTGCAGACTCAAGGGCCTCACAGATATCAAAGCACCAGGAGGAGGGGGTGTAGCAAATGCAGCTGCAAGATTAAGGGTTCTTCTACATCACAAGAAATTCACAAGGAATGACGGGACAAAATGTTATACCCAGGAAAGGCTAATCTAGTTTAAGAAAAAGGAAAAACAGAGTGGAGAAATTGGCAGTGCTTCTCTCCTGTCTGTCTCCTCTCCTTTTTGCACTAATGATTCTACCTCAAACCCAGAAGAAAAGAGGTAGAGGGGAAATTTTTTCAACCTTTCAATTAAAGTCATAAAAATGAGTGATCAGGTCTGGGCAGACATTGTACTTGAAATAATCCTTGGTCTCCACAATACCCTAAAATATCCAGATGATAGAAATGCTTCTGAGATGACTCAAGTTCTGTACAATAATAACTCAGCAATAACTCAAAGTCTCCACAGTGAAGACTTAATGGATGGGTTCAAACAGCACATTAAAGGCTAAAGCTAGGTGAAAATAACAGAACATGCTATGCTCCAAGAAACCATTAGGGCTTAATGGGATGGCCAAGTTCCCACCTATGTTGAACTAGAAAGAATTCAGTTCCATTTTAGGCTTGCCTGATGTGAACTCAGTCAAAGTTTCAGGCAACATGATTAATTGGGTGAGATAAGAGTCTAGTGTAATGTTTCTCAACTTTGGCAACGGTCTTAAAATTGCCAAGGTTGAGAAACACTGGCCTAGCATGTTACATTAAGTGAGAAAGGAGAGGGGCTCAAAATTGAACTCAAAACTCTATGGGGCAATTATGAATAGAGAGAAGGAGAAACTTCATGAGAATGAGAACCATTAATCAGTGGAATGGCTTGCCTCCAGAAAGTGTGGATTGTGCTTCGTTACTGGAGGTTTTCAAGAAGAAACTGGACAGCCATTTGTCCAGAATGATATAAGGTCTCCTGCTCAAGTAGGGGGTTGAACTAGAAGACCTTCAAGGTCCCTTCTAATTGTATTATTTTTTGTGCTAATCTACCAGCCCTCAGTCAGGAGCATGGCTACAATTCCAAAACCTAGTCAATTCTGGTACAACATCCAATCACTTCTCCAAGAAAAATAGACAGCAATAAACAGAAGCTCCTCCCCTTCGAGAACTTGCTGTTCAAGCTACAAAACTTCTTAGAAATAAGGATAGGCTGGTATGTTTGAGTTATGCTCACCATACCCTATCTGTCCAAGGATGAAGACACCATTGAATATAAGACTTGCCTGCATTCTCTTGACATAAAGCTGGATTAAAACAGAAGTAGAACCAACTTTGCAAGTTTAGGGAACACAACCTTTGCATAGGATTTGGAGGAGAGAAATAAGACTAGTGGTGGTGTTAGTGATGGAGGAACTTTAAGGAAGGTTCCCCTCCACGTGTTCTCCTTCCCCACTCCATGTTTCTTGCGCTTAGATCTTCTTAAGGCTAAAAAGTCCCAGCATTTCATCTAACAGTCCAATTGTAGTAGTGCAAATGCTGAGTCTGAATGCTATCACTTCTCTCTTCTTTTAATCTCTTCCTCAAACCCTACACTTTCTGATTTTGTGATTGTTCATCGCTAAGTCATGTCCAACTGTTCATGATCCCATGCCCATGCCAGCTCCCCGGCCCCAAGAGTTTGTCCAAATTCATGTTCATTGCATTAATGACAGTATCTAACCATCTTGTCCCCTACTGTCCCCTTTGCCTTTTGCCTTCACTCTTTCTCACCATCAGGGTCTTGTCTTTGGCTTATCATCTAGCATTTCATAGCCAGATAACTAACCTCCACATATCTTGCCTTCCCTCCCTCCTTTAGCTGTCCTTAGCAATGAAATTCAACATCCTTAACCAGGTCAGCTAAAAAAAAAAACATTTGCTGAACTTGGTTAGTTTTGACCTTGGTTAAATTTTGTATATGTGTGTTCTAGTATCATGTGTATGGATTCCTCCCTATTCCCTGTATTGTACGAACTCAGAAAATGAGCTAAAGCAGCAACTTGGTTAAGCATGCTACGGAAACACAACCGTTGTCTAATTTAGATTGTAAATGCCTTGTGGCCCAAGATCCCCTTGTATTGCCTGTGTAACTTCGTAAAAACCCCTGTGCTTTAATTACATGGCAATAACAACAGCAACTCACCAATCTATCTTTCTTAGGAGATGGTGGGAAATGAGCAGCTCTGGGGATTTGCGGACAAGATTCCGATTTTATTTCTGAAAGCTTGAATACTTAGAGCTACACTGATTTGATTTATCTGAGCATCCTGATGGCCTGCTGGTCGCTAGGCAACCCAGTCCCCGTCTGTACTCTTATATTGCTCTTGGGAGACAGACTGTGAATGATTGTTGCATGGATATGAAACTAAATGGGCCGTGGGTACCATTTGTAAGCAAGCCGAATGTATGTTTTGAGTAAGTAGAAGAATATCTATTTACTTGCAAGTGTCAACATGATAATTTTCTTCCCTCCCCTCTAATTTCTATATAGCTTGCAACACAAAGCAGACGCACATTGTTGGAGAAGTAAGGATTTTCAAGACATAACAAACAGGCTCATTGATCACTAAGGAAGTGGGGAACAAAGTCAGCTTCTAAAAGCAGGAATCCCAACTGGAACATTGAGGCAGAGAAATAGCCAGCGTTGATCCAAAGGGCCTGCTTGTTTTCAAATAATGAAAGTCCTTGACTTACAATCATTTGTTTAATGACCATTCGAAGCTACAACGGCACTGAAAAAAAGTGACTTAAGACCATTTTTCACCCTTACAACCATTGCAGCATCGTGGGATCAAAATTCGGACACTTGGCAACTGTCTCCTATTTATGATGGTTGCTGTGTCCCAAGAGCACGAGATCATCTTTTGCAACCCTCTTACAGGCAAAGTCAACGGGGAAGCCAGACTCACTTAACAAGTATGTTACTCACTTAATAACTGAAGTTATTCACTTAACAGCTGTGGCAAGAAAGGGCATAGAATGGGGCAAAACTCACTTAACGGTTGACTTGCTTAGCAATCAAAGTTTTGTGTTCAGTATTGGTGATAAATGAAGGAGATAAACCAACCTGCAAAACCAAATTAAAACATCTTAGAAGAGTGATGGCTAACCTTTTTGGCACCGAGTGCCCAAAATGCAATGCATGTGTGTCCCCCAAGCATGCGCTGCCCCCATGCATGCTTGCACATCCCCGTGCATGCACCCGCTGCACAGGTGCATGCATCCCCATGCATGCGCCCTGTCCCACTCCTTACACGTGCGCGGCAGAGACCCAATGGGAGGCGTGTGCGGCCGGTGGGAGGTGTGTGTGCATGCATGGCAGAGCTGAGATAGGGTGAGGGCTCATGTGCTCACAGAGAGGGCTCTGCGTGCCACCTATGTGCCATAGGTTAGTCATCATGGATCTAGACGAATTTAGTCTCTGCTTGAATACATCCAACAAAGAAATTAAATGATGAATGTAATAATAAACCAATAAGAGAGACACATCTGTTAACACAAAACCATATATCAAGGGAAACATGGCAATTGCACGAATAACAGTAGCAATAACTATTGCAAGTAAGGTTGCAAAATGGGGGCAAAACTCACTTAACAGCCATTGTACTTAGCAATGGACATCTTGGGCTCAATTGTGGATGTAGACCAAAGACTATCTTGGTTACCTTAGTTTTAAAGAAAGATTCCCCTGTAGATGTTGGGATTTAACCAGTGCAAACCAGCTGAATCCCATCACTGGATTAGGAGCAATCCCACCCTATCTGACCTGGTAGGGTAGGCAGATGTCCTTACGGAAAGGTGGTCCTGCAGTTAGCCCGGCCTTGTACCCTGTGGGGCTTTAAAGGTGATAATTCAAGCACCTCAAATTGTATCTGGGAAGAAATTGGAAGCCAATGCAGGCCATGCAATAGAAGTGTTACATGGGCAAGCCTAGGGTCCTGAGGTGGCAATGAGGCAAATTCCATGATGCAAACATTAATAAAGTTCGTAGTTTCTCTCAGTTCCTGGTATAGTTTTACTCCATGTGATACAGCAACAAGGATAACTAAAGATAGCAGATTGCAAAAATCCACAGTATGAGGGCAGTTTTTGTCATCACTGTATTTTTATGATGACTATGATCATGATTTTTCACTTACAGCTTTTATGCACAATAGAGCTTATGCACCGAAGACAAATTCCTTGTGTGTCCAATGACACCTGGCCAATACATTATTCTATTCTATTCTATTCTATTCTATTCTATTCTATTCTATTCTATTCTATTCTATTCTATTCTATTCACCATGTGGTGCAGTGGTCAAAATGCAGCATTGCAAGCAAACTCTGCCCACAGCCTGGAGTTCAATCCTGACAGGGTTCAAGGTTAACTCAGCCTTCCATCCTTCCGAGGTTGGTAAAATAAGGACCCAGATTGCTGGGGGCAACATGCTAACATTGTAAACCACCTAGAGAGTGCTCTAAAGCACTATGAAGCACTAGCGCTGTAAAGCACTACTGCTTTCAAGTCCTTAGGCACTGTGGTATTTTATGCAACTAATTATAGCCTTTTTTTAAAAAAAATCTTTTTGATAGCTCCACAGAAACAAATCAGGTCTATAGCTTCATGGAGGTCCCGAAGCAAAACAAAAGAAGAGATAAATTTGGTTTTAAGTACCTTTTTTTTAACCTGTAAACCAGACTGGCTGACTCTGATATATAATCTAAATGAACCAGTTGCAAAAAAACTCCTTCCCTCAAAACGATGCTATAGAGCACTGCACACCAGAACAACTAGACACAAGAACAGCTTTTTTCCCGAAAGCCATCACTCTGCTAAACAAATAATTCCCTCAACACTGTTCAACTATTTACAAAGTGTACACTACTATTACTGTTAATCTTCTCATCGCTCCTTATCGTCCATCTCCTCCCACTTGTGACTGTATGACTGTAACTTTGTCGCTTGTATCCTTAGGATTTATATTGACTGTTTCCCAGTATGATTTGATTGTTGATTGTACCCTATGACTATCATTAAGTGTTGTACCTTATGATTCTCGACTGTTGATGAATGTATCTTTTCTTTTATGTACACTGAGAGCATTTGCACCAAGACAAATTCTTTGTGTGTCCAATCACACTTGGCCAATAAAGAATTCTATTCTATTCTATTCTATTCTATTTGGCTCAAGAAATTAAAGAGCTGAAATTAGAGTCCATGGATATTCCCAGAGCTGCTGCCCTCTAATCATAATCTTCCATTTCTTCTGAGCCAAGCCACAAACAGACCTGCCAAACTATCTTTTGAACTTCTTGGAATTTTTTTTTCCTTTGTGATATATGATGCAATCAAAACTTCTCAAGGGTTCTTTTTTTAAAAAATGTACCCAATTTTAGATTGACCCAAATTCAAAAGAGTCACAAAAGCATTGGACTCTGGACCACTGGGGTTTGTTAATATCTCTCTATAAGGGTTAGGGCAGGAATTGGGCAACTATGAAGTCACTATAAAATAATGACTTCATAACCTGTGGACCTCAACTCTCAGAATTGGTTTTCAGTTTTGCATCAGGTTGCAATTAAAATGAAAAAAAAATGGAAGGGCACTGCTGTGCATTTTGTACACACCTTTCTCAAATAAGTGTCATTCATTAATTATACCAAAGGTGCTTTTTCAACTGGACTTTCTTGTCTTTTCTTTGAAGATATTTTGCTTCTCATACAAGAAGCTTCTTCAGCTCTGACAGGATAGTGGGGAGTGGAAGGATTTTTATTCCTTGCAGTCAGCTGGTCATTTGCATCCTTTTAGAGGGCCGTTGAAGCCCTTGGAGGTTTAACTGTGTCCTCAGGGTCAACTGAAGTGTTCCTGTTCCTGCAGTCTACAATTTTTCCTCTGGAAATCCATTCCTGCTCCCACATCATTCAAAGGGTGTTCATCCCAAATTGTATAGACCTGGATGACTGAGAATCTCTTACAGGCATTCATTAATTACCATTCATTGATACCATTTTTCTACTATATCTTTTCAGTGATGAAGGGAGTTCAATTATTCCCTTCCAATGAACTCATCAAACACATACTTCCGCATCCTGTCTTGGTGGATACCCTGGGCTTTCAGGCTTGACGAATTCCGTGATGAATTTTATTTATTTATTTATTTATAAGATTCACATTCCAAGAAACACACAACCCCCCCCCCGCTTTTAATGATCAGTTCAGCCTCATCCATTTCCTTTGCCAGCCTGTTATCACTTTGGAAGATGGTGCTTCACTCATCCTTTTCTTGATAGTGTTCTTGATATTCTTCTGCACAGAATGATCCCTTCACCTGTTCTGATATTCCAAGAATTTCTATGCATGGTGTTGTGTTTCCAGGAGTTACATTTTCAGGACTTGGCTTCATAGCACAGAATTACATTATCGGGTTAAAAAGGATTGACAACACTCTTCTTCTTAATCCCCAGCTTTTGGGCTTCATTATTAAGGAACAGAAAACACCATGGGAAAGTCACACAGCTGACAATTGTGTCAAGTACAGAAGCTTTTGTGGGAGGCTATTATAATTATTAAATGAAAACTTGTCAATAAGAAGCGGGGGTTACACTAAGCAAATAAAAATAAAACAATGAAACAAGGTATGCAATATGTCTATAGAGATTCTCAGTCATCCAGGTCATGGTTGTCCCAAAGGTGCTTTTTTCAAGAAGCAACTGAACTTTCTGGTTTTTCTTAGAAGATGTTTCGCTTCTCGTCCAAGAAGCTTCTTCAGCTTTGAACTGAAGAAGCTTCTTGAATGAGAAGTGAAATGTCATCAAAGAAAAACCAGAAAGTCCAGTTGCCTCTTGAAAAAGCACCTTTGGGACAATGCATGCAATAGATGATAGATAGATAGTGTCTGTTTGTCTCTCTGTCTATCTATCTATCTCTGCCTGCCTGCCTACCTACCTACCTGCCTATCTAGCTATCTATCTATATCTATCTATCTATCTATCTATCTATCTATCTATCTATCTATCTATGCCTTCCTGCCTATCTATCTATCTATCTATCTATCTATCTATCTATCCATCCTCCCTCTATCTATCTATCTATCTATCTATCTATCTATCTATCTATCTATCTATCTATCTATCTATCTATCTATCTCTATCTACTCCCTGCTTTTATTATTATTAAAAGCAACTCAAGGCAGCAAACTTATCAAACACAACTTCTTCCTCTTATTTTCCCCACAACAACAACCCTGTGAGGTGGATTGCACTGAGGCAGAGCGACTGGCCCAAAGTTAATGAGCTGGCTGTTATGGCTAAGGTGGGAGTTGAGCTCACAATCTCCTGCTTTCTAGCTCATATATATGAATTCCAATTAATAACTCACTAAGCGAGGAATGAAAATACAGTCTTGTTGGTTGCCTGTCTTTTCTGATTATAAAGAAAAATGGGAGGCTGCCAGAGTCCCAAATGTGCCAAAGCCTGAGGGGGGATGATTACATTTGTTTTGACATTTACTTTAATTTCCCAAAAGTTTATAATGCTGTTATAAATAATCGTAATAAGAAGATCTGCACAGAAACATTTGTCAGTGGCATTTATTTTCATATGTCTGGCAATAGATGGAAGATCTGGAGGATTATTATTAAATATTACCACTGAATATTATGCTTCATTTTCATTATCACCTACCCCACACGCAGAAGTTACACCCTGTTCACCAAAACTGAGGTTAGGAGGAATTTCTTGAGTTTGGAGATACTATACTAGGAAACCCAAAAAGTCTATTTCTTGGAATTGTTTCCAGATTCTTCTTTGAGGGGTCCTTGGTATTCTCTAAACTTGGTTGCTTTCTTGCATATGTTTCATTACCAGACTAGATTACATTATCAGTGTATGATGTGAGAGTGAGAGTGGAGTTTGCTCTCAGTTGATATTCTAGTGGCTTTGCCCTGCCAATGTTGGTGGGAGTATCTTGGTGATTCTTTTCTGACAGTGAGAACAATTAACCAATGCAACAGAAGTTGCCCTCGGAAGTTGTGGGAGTGCCATCACTTCAGACTTTCAAGAAGAGATTGGACTGCCATTTGTCAGAAATGGTGTTGGGCGGGTGTTGGACTAGATGACCTATAAGGTCCCTTCCAACTCTGATTATCTGTTATCTGTTATTTATCTTTGGTTGGGCTGTTTACTATTAGTTTGTTCAGTAGTTCCTTGTTCGTGGTATTGTTTAACAGAATAATAGAGTTTTAAGGGACCTTGGAGATCCTCTAGTCCAACCCCCTGCTCAAACAGGAGACCCTATACAATTTCAGACAAATAGTTGTCCAATCTCTTCTTAAAAACCTCAAAGTATTGGTGCACCCACAAAATTCTGGAGACAAGGCATTCCACTGGTGAATTGTTCTGTCAGGAAATTTCTCCTTAATTCTAGGTTGGTTCTCTCCTTAATTAGTTTCCATCCATTGCTTCCTGTTCTGCTTTCAGGTGCTTTGGAAAATAGGTTGATTCCCTCTTCTTTGATTGTTGGCTGATGCTAATCTTGGAGTTATGTTAATCTATGCTCATCTGAGCAATGATTGCTGGTGGGGACGTGTTTTGGTCTTTTTGTTCCCTTTTTGGTTTGTTGATTGTGTCAATCCCGATCAGGTTCCAGCGATTGTCCTAATTAAATCATGAACTTCAAGTCAAGCTTCAAAAAAATTCAAAAGATTTATTAGGAGCAACATGCCAGCATTAACCTAAATAAAGCCAACTCTGGCATACGTAATTTACAGTCACCTCTGACCCTGTTTCCCCCTCCTCCCCCCGATGTATCATAAATCAGATTCTCCAAAGAAGCACGTTCACAAGTTGGGTGTCATCAATCACATTCTCCAATGAAGGATTTTGGGGGGCGGAAGATCCAGTAGCCTAGCTACCATCTTTTAAAGATAAGGGTGGAATGTACTTCTGGTTTTAAACTGCCATACTGCTTCTTCAGAATCCCCCGCAACCCTTGTTTATGGCAACTTGAAAACAGGCATAGGAATGTTTTATGAGTTGACAGATTGTCTGTTTTGTAGATGTTACAGACATGTGTCTATTGATGGCTATTTTGTCAGAGTGCCAGGTTTCTAGAAGTTCTCTAGGATTTTTGGACTTGGCTTGGTCTAGGATACTCACAGTTTCCCAGTTGAAACTATGGTTAAGTCTGTCCATATGTTGTGAAATTAAAAAGTTTTCATCATTCCTTCTTTAGACTTTTAATTCACTGGCTCTGCCTATTCTATGTACTTATTTATATGTAGGAGACTTCTGTGTTGAAAAAGTACTTCTACTGGTCTCTGTCACAACATCCCACACAGCCTACGTCTATCCCAACCTACAGTGCTGCCCCTGTTTAATTAGAAATTAAAAAGTGGAAGTTATAGTGATGCCAAAGAAAAGTTGAAGGATACTAATGTTGAAGGAAAGATATTGGACTACAAGAAAGTACATTTTTTATTGATTCCTTATATCTGAGCAATGTAACATGGGGCTATATTCTTCAGTGGGAATTTATTCATTTATTTATTTGCTTGTTTGTCAAATATGTACAAGATAACAAGTATGAATATGAACATAAACAAGAACAAAGGGAGTAAATACAGATACATGGGGACAGTAAGACAGGGACGGTAGGCACACTGGTGCGCTTATGCACGGCCCCTTTAAGGACCTCTTAGGAATGGGCTGAGGTCCACTGTAGACAGTTTGAGAGTGAACCTGTAAGGGATTAAAGCTGTAACAACAGAGTCTAGGAGGGTGTTCCAGGCATTGACCACCCTGTTGCTGAAGTTGTATTTTCTGCAATCGAGTTTGGAGCAGTTTACCTTGAGTTTGTGTCAGTTGTTTGCCCATGTATTATTGTGATTGAGGCTGAAGAAGTCATTGATGGACAAGATATTATAGCATCTTGCTATAATTCTACAACAGGTCTCCCCATTCTTGCAAATATTACTAACTTCGAAGCTAAGTTCTCAATTTCATCTTCATGTAAGAATATAAAGATTATTCCAAGTGTTTCATATCCCCAGTCACTGAATAATTTATGCCGTGCTTTGTGATATCCTGTAACATGCAGATCCTGAGACTGAAACTGTTAAAACAAAGTTCACAGATTCCATAATGTTTTATAATAACGAGCAAAGAGCTTCTGCTAAATTATCAGAGAACACGACTTTGAATAGGGATTAAAATGAGGTCTGCCAAGAATCCTAGTGGGAGGGAAATGAGGCATTTTATTCCCAAGGAATTTCTGGCAGGACATATGCTATAAATAGACCCAAAACTAGCTAAATTCCTCATTTTATCCCAATTCTGGTGGGGATTAAAGAAACTTTAATTTTCAGTAGCTAACTAGGGCAAGCTGTGTCTATTTTTATTTTGACGTTAGGACCAACTTTTGATATAAGAAAATTTACAGCTCAATTTTTTTAAAAAAATCAAATAAAATTTAACAAGGAGATATTCAATTTATATTAGGAACTATATCAAGTGACTGACAGGCTCCCTCACCCTCTGGACATTCAAGAAGGTAACTGTGCTTAGAATGATGCCAGATAGGGGTATCGTGGGTGTTTTAAAAAGCCAAGATATTGGCCACAACTACACAAACAGAGCCCTACCTTGAAGTTGATTATGAGTTGGTGACACCCAAGATCAGAATTGTGTAAGCCATAGTATTCCTTGAGGTACTCTATGGAAGCAAAAGTTGACTGGGAAGAAACAGCACAAGAAGAAATATTGACGCTTTTCAACTTTGGTGTTGGAGAAGACTCCTGAGAACATGGTGCACAGTCAAGAAAAAACTGATGGATCATCAAACAAATCAACCTGGAATTCATACCTGAGGCACAAATGACCGGATTCAACATACCCTACATTGGATACCTACTCTGAAGATTCAACTTTCTCTAATGCTGGAAAAGGTCGAAGGGGAGAGAAGAAGAGGATGACCTGTAGTGAAGTGAAAGGAAACACAAACTGTCTAACCTTCTCTGTCTTTTACTCCTCTGGAATGCACTCCCTCCTTGCTGGAAATCCAGACTACATTCCACCACACATGCCTACAAAGATGAGAATTGTGCAAGCCACAGTTATATGCTCTATGTCACTCTCTAAAGAAGTGAAAGTTGGACTTTCAAGACATAAATGACCAGGCTCAAATGATCCTATTTCAGACACAGCTCTCTGGAAAAGACTCCAATTCTAGGGAAGGTGGTAGAAAAGAGAAGAAGAAGACGATCACCAGCCACAAAGTGGAAATACTGTTACAGAGCTCTATTAGTGCACTGTTTGGAAGCTTGAAAGAACAAGTTAGGAATAGAGGGATTTTGGAGAAAACCAATCCCTAGAGGTCAAAACAACTTGATGGCACACAATCAATCATTGTCAATTCCCTCCATGCTGCAAGATTCCCTACAACATTCCTAACAGATGACTATCCAGATTTCTTTCTTTCTTTCTTTCTTTCTTTCTTTCTTTCTTTCTTTCTTT
>NW_020769348.1:1856812-1872798 GCF_900518735.1 Pseudonaja textilis
CTTTCTTTCTTTCTTTCTTTCTTTCTTTCTTTCTTTCTTTCTTTCTTCTTTCTTTCTTTCCTTCCTTCCTTCCTTCCTTCCTTCCTTCCTTCCTTCCTTCCTTCCTTTCTTCTTTCCTTCCTCTGATGTCTTTCCGATATCTTATTTACGACTTTTTCATATTTCTTAACAATTTTTCATTATTACTGCAGAACTGGATGTTGGTTTTTATAAGCCTTCTGCATTCCTAAACTGGTTGAGTTTGACCACCCTTGTCAAATGGAAAATTAATTTAAAAGCTTTTCTGGGTGGAAAGGGACTCCTTATTCTACTTCAGCCAAATCCCAAAGAAATGGGACCTTTCCCCACTCAAGAATAGGCTATAGACGCTTAACTCCCAGACTCAGTTAGAACTCTCACTGGAGAAACATGCATCCAGACATCAAGGAATTCAGGCAGAGGTGGGCTGCTGCCAGTTCGCACCAGTTCTAGTTAAGATTAGGCACAGTTCAGCAAACTGACAAATCCCACCACTGGCTGGCCCCACCCCCACCTGGTTTTTGGCCAGCCAGTGCTGGGATTTGCTGGGCGTTGACTGTCCAGGAGGCGGGGCTGGGTGTGATGAGTGACCTGGTTGGTCATGTGACCCAGTCAAATGACCAACCAGCCACGCATACCCAGCCAGAGAGCCAGTTGTTAAAAAAATTGCAGCTCCACCACTTAATTCAGGTAAGAGGTTTGTGGCCTGTTAAAAGTTTTATCTTATTTACTTATCCAGTCAATGACCAGCAACATAAAATATTAACAAAACATAACAAATATAATCAGGATCGACAGAGAGAAATAAGTCTAATTGTATATTAGCAACTATAAAATAAATCAGACATGATATTCTCTGAACGCCCCTATTGCCATAATAGCACGTTTATTTTTCTAACACTAATAAATCTGATAAAATTATATGTAAAATATGTGTCCTCTGAAAATTGTTTGAAAAATAACTAAACAAAATATTGATACAAGTAAGAGTCATTCATTGTTTAACTGGTTTTGCCTTATTATCATTGCAGCAGTCCAGAATTTGGCTACTGCACAATTGAATTTGAGTCCTAGAGAAGACAATTCATATGGAAATGATCTGGTCTTCTTAAAAATCTCTCTAATAGAGAGAGGATGTATGTTGATCTGATTTCTCTGTAAAATTTGCAGCTCAATATTGTGAGGATAGATCATCCAGTACAGTGTATGGAAAGTTTGTGTTGTGTATTAAGCACTCTGGTGGCCATATGTACATTTCACCATCTCTGCAAAAGGCAGTGATGATTGTAAAACAGAAAGATTTGTTTATCTGAGGCGGAGGAGAAAGGGGACATTTCTGAATGGGGTACCTAGAATAAAGTTTGAGGCAAATGCTATTATAAAAAAATGAAAAGAAGGACTAGGGGAGACATGATAGCAATGCCTCAATATCTCAGGGGCTGCCACAAAGAAGAGGGAGTCAAGCTAGTCTCCAAAGCACCTGAGGGCAGGACAAGAAGCAATGGATGGAAACTAATCAAAGAAAGAAGCAACCTAGAACTAAGGAGAAATTTCCTGACAATTGGAACAATTAATCCGTGGAACAACTTGCCTCCAGAAGTTGTAAAAGCTCCAACACTGGATTTTTTTAAGAAGATGTTGGATAACCATTTGTCTGAAGTGGTGTAGGGTTTCCTGCCTAGGCAGGGGGTTGGACTAGAAGACCTCCAAGGTCCCTTCCAACTCTGTTATTCTGTTCTATTCTAAAAATGAAAGGCAGCACAAAAGAAGAGGAAAGCAGGCATCAAGGTGCCTTTTCTTTTGAAGACGAAAACAAAAAGGCATCGGCACCTGTGATGGATGAGATGTTGCAAGCCGGACTGACATCATTTACATATGGTGGAGACACTTAGGCACAGCACTCGATCTTTTTTCACCTGTGAATAATGCTTTCCATTGACATGAGAATATAACAAGCCATCTTTTGTGGGTGGATGGGCGGGTTGTGGGGAGAAGAGTGAGGAAGAAAAACATACAGCTCGATGATCAGAAAGCATTTCCATCCCCAAAGAATCAGAATCAGAACTGAGCTGGAAGGGACCTCGGAAGCAGGGGTGGGATTCTACCAGTTCGCACCTATTCGCTAGAACCAGTTGTTAACATTCTAAGCAGTTCGGAGAACCAGTTGTTAGAAGAAATTACAGGCCTAATCCTGTAAGGAAAGCAGGAAGGAAACATTCTGGTGTTGCTTACAGAAACTGCCTCTCCGTTAACCTTTATTACATTCTTGGCAGGATTAGACTTCCTGTCTCTGGAACTTCTCTGAAGTTGTTTTCCCCTCCTTTACTGGTACTTTGCATTGTGGAGTGACCATTCAAGGTTGCAATGGTACTGAAAAAGTGACTTATGACCTTTTTCACACTTACGACTGTTGTAGCATCCCCACAGTCACGAGGCCAGGAGAGGAGATGCATGCCACGATGTGAGTGATGTTGAGTTGGCCACGCCCAGCCAGTCACATGACCACCAAGCCACGCCCACATAACCAGTTGTTGAAAAATTTGAATCCCGCCCCTGCTTGGAAGGCTTCTAGTCCAATCCTCTGCTCAAGCAGGAGATCCTATACCATTTCATACAAGTGGCTGTCTAGTGTTTTCTTAAAAACCTCCAGTGATGAAGCACCCACAATATCTGAAGGCAAAGCTGTTCCACTGATTAATTGTCCTCGCTGATAGGAAGTTTCTCCTCAATTCCAGGTTGTTTCTCTCTTTGATTAATTTCCATCCATTGTTTCTTGACCGCCCCCCTCTTCTTTGTGGCAGCCCCTCAAATACTGGAACACTGCTTTTATGTCCCCCCTAGACCTTCTTTTCTCTGGACCCAAATCCTGCAATGGTTCTTCATATGTTTTAGTCTCCAGGCCTTTAAACATCTTAGTTGCTCTTCTTTTTCCAAAGTCTCATTTGTATTTCTGAAGCCTGCAAGGCTAAATTTAGAGGATTGCTAATGTATTCCTGTTCAAACAGTGATAACTACATTTCTAGCAAAGATAGGAAAACAGTTGAGTTTGAGAACACGTAATGCAGAATACAAAATAACCGAGTTGGAAGGCACCTCGAAGGTCTTCTAGACCAGTGATGGCTAACCTTTTCAGCTTGGTGTGTCGAAAATCGGGAAAAAGTGTAGCCTTCCTCGGGTCATGTGTCACTTCAAGAAATATCAATAATTTGGTTTATGACGGACTGGGCTGGGGTGATCACACAGGGCTGTGAAACTCGTCTCCCTGGTCTCAGGGCTGCAGGTGCAGGATGTGGGGATCGGAAGGCCACCTTACAGGGCTGTGAACCTCATGGATCTCCTTTCCTCCTGTAGCGTTCCTGAGGTAATGAAACTGACAAACCCCAGTTTATGGCGGTTAAAACTGGTTCTCTGCTGCAAAGATCTTGCGGCAGTGGTGACACCACGCCTCCACGCAACAAGCAGGGAGCAGGGATTGGAGCAGAGCACAGGCAGCCTCTAAATGTGCAGGTTTTCCCCACACCAACAGGCGTGTCAGTCAAAGTGCCTCGGCGTGTCACGAGTGACACGCGTGTCATAGGTTAGCCATCACTGTTCTAGACCAACCTCCTGCTCAAGCAGGAGACCCTGTACCATTCTGAACAAATGACTGTCCAATCTCTTCTTTAGAAAACCTCCAGTGATGGAGCACCAACAAGTTCTGGAGGCAAGTCGTTCTGTAGATTAGCAATAGCACTTAGACTTACAGTATATACCACTTAGCAATACACATAGCACTTAGACTTATATACCACTCCACAGCGTTTTTACAGCCCTCTTTAAGCGGTTTACAAAGTCAGCCTATCACCCCCAACAATCTGGGTCCTCATTTTACCCACCTTGGAAGGATGGAAGGCTGAGTCAACCTTGAGCCGGTGGGACTTGAACTGCCAAACTGCTGGCAATCAGCAGACAGCAGAAGTAGCCTGAAGTACGGCACTCTAAACACTGTGCCAACATTTCATAGTGCTTTATAGCTCTCTCTAAGAAGTTTACAGAGTCAGCATATTACTCCCAACAATCTAGATCCTCATTTTACTTAGCTCGGATGAATGGAAGACTGAACCAACCTTGAGCCAGTCAGGATCGAAGTCCTGGCAGTGAGCAGAGTCAGTCTGCAATACTGCCTTCTAGCCACTGTGGCACTATAGCTCTTAATTAATTAATTTCAGTGAAGTTAATGGGAAATTTCTCCTTAATACTAGGTTGGACCTCTGCTTGTTAATCTTCCATCTTCTTGTCCTGCCCTCAGTTGCTTTAGAGAATAAGTTGTCACCCTCTTCCTTGTGACAGCCTCTCAAATGTTGAAAGACTGTTATTATGCCACCCCTCACCCTTCTCTTCGTAAGACTAGACATATCACATTTCTGAACTGATTTGATAAATCCCTTTATTGAAATGACTTCCCAAATTAAATCAGAAATGAAGTTCTCAAATTACAAGTGAAGCTGCTTTATTTCCAAATCAGTTCGGAAATTGGAGACCTAGACACCCCCCCCCCCCCCCTAGTTTTAAGAAATGGAATTGGATTGATTTTTCTAAATCAAGTTAAGTTGCCTAATGAAATCACACTGATTTTTCAAATTGCATCTGGGATTTTTCTTGAATTACACAAAGCTAGTTTATGCCTTTGGGAAAAGCCTCACATCACTGTCCTCTATTGTATTGTATTGTATTGTGTTGTGTTGTGTTGTGTTGCGTTGCGTTGCGTTGCACTACATTCTATTCTATTCTATTCTATGCCATGCCATGCCATGCCATGCCATGCCATGCCATTTTATTATTTTATTTTATTTAAGCGACTCAACAGAAACAAGGTAAGAATAAACAATTGATCCAAATTGACTTCCAATGAGAATTAGGTAGAACATTTATTTTTATTTTTAAAAAGCCTAGTTGTGAGATATTTAAAAGAAAAATTTTAAAATACCCAGAAGAGTGACAAATGGATAAAAAATGAATACACGGTATTGTATACTTGTAACTGTATTGGTGGGGGGGACTCTGAAATTTAATGCAAGAATCCAGTATTTCCCTTTGTACTAATAAAGGGGAATATTTGTAACTCAGGATTGAAATGGGGGATCCTTGGTACTCTCTGAGCTTGGTGGTTTTACTGCAGACATTTCATTACCCAAACTAGGTAACATCCTCAGTGCTAGTGAGGTTTGCTCTCATTTTATATTCTCGTGGTTTGCTCTGTCAGTGTTGGTGGGAGAAGTGTTGGGGGTTCTTTGGTTGGACAGTTTATTATTGGCATGTTTGGCAATTTCTTGATTGGGGTATTGTTTACGTAATTGTTGGTCTGATGTATAGATTTATTCTATACTCATCTGGGGACTGGTGGGGAAGAGCTTTGATCTTTTTGTTCCCTTTTTGGCTTGTAGATTATCTCTTTTGCATAGAATATAGAAATTATGCCTATGTGTCTATTGATGGCTAATTTGTCAGGCTTATATTTTTTTATTTATAATTTTAACTGTAAGCCATCCACAGTCACTTTTCAGAGTGAGATGGGCAGCATATAATTTATAGAGAGAGAGAGACTCTGGCCTTCTTTGGGAGAGAGACAAAATAAAATGGAATATTGTAAAGAAGTTTGTGGCCAGTGAGTGGAACCGTCAGTAGGGACCCTCTGCACTGCAACATTGGAAAGAGCTGTGATGGCACAATGGTTAGAATGCAGTAAGGATATGTTGTTGTTGTTGTTGTTGTTGTTGTTGTTATTGTTGTTATTTCAATTCAGTTCACAGTCTGGGACTGGCAAAAACTTAACAGTTCAAATCGTAGCCAAGGATCTAAGAGTTGCTTAAGGTAACATCTGATTGTATATAGGCAGTTCCAAGTAGGGTGGATTTTTTACAAAGTCAGACTCTAATAAATTCAAAATTTCCATGTATCTAGGCAGCCCTTTGGCTATTGCTCCAAGGGCTCCTATTACTATTGGCACAACCATTGATTTCTTCCTCCACAATCGCTCAGTTTCAATTTGCAAATGACAATATTCGTTATTTCTTCTAGCTGTTTCTTTTCAATTCATGCATCCCCAGAATTATTGTGATTGTTATTATTCTCCCAGAAGTTTGCACATTTAAACGCAGTCGCCGAAATAACGGCAATTTGCTCCAGCCGACTGGCAGCCTCCCACCAATTCTGCCCATCTGCTGCTACAAACAGTGCTTTACTTTGCTTAGGCATGGAGCAAATATGCAGCATAAATAAACCGGTCTCCCGTGGGACATGATTGCATTTGCAGAATGGGAGTGTGATATCCTTGGGTTGATTGTTGCATCATTCGGCATGTTCACCTGCAAGACGGGCAAAAATCTTCCCTAATATATCATCTGAATGTTGGAAATGCAAACAAAAGTGGGGATCCCACTATCACATGTGGTGGACATGTCCAGCAGCGAAAAAAATACTGGCTGAAGATAAAGAATTGGTTAGAAGAAATGTCTAAACATTTGATCATATCAAATGATCTAGAACTATTTTAATTAGGGATAATAGCAGGGAAATACAATAAAAGACTTACTTATTTAATCATTCATATAATAACTGCAGCTAGAATCCTATACGCACAAAATTGGAAAAGTGAATGGGCACCTACAGAGGAAGTAATAAAAAAGATACTAGAGTGCGCCGAGATGGACAGACTTACAACGAAACTTAAAGACAAGGAGGAATCAGAGTACTATGCAACATGGGACATATGGTACAATTGGATAAATAATAGAAGCAGAGATTAGTGTTAAATAAGGAAAGAAGATTAACAAAATTACATTTATACAGGGATAAAGGAAGATGTAAGAATAAAAAATGTAAAAAAGTATATCTTTGAATTGTACGTGAGTGCAACATGACACACATAAAGTGAGGATTGGAATAGTATATTATGGTGGAAACAAACAAATAATAGATATAATTTGGATGTATAATATAATATGATGGAGAAATTATATGATATGTTTTAGCCAGAATGTATAACACAATGGAAAGGGAAAAAAGGGACTTGATGTATCCAGTACACAATAACGTTGTACGTATAATTATGAATAGT
The DNA here is from genome assembly GCF_900518735.1 of Pseudonaja textilis. The sequence goes on from NW_020769348.1 coordinate 1,863,927, forward strand.
TATGTATATTAAAGAAAATGTATAATAAAAACATATTTAAAAAAAGAAAGAAAAGAAAATGTTTCTGCACTGATCAGGAGGTTTTCCCAAATGTCTCCTATGCTTCTAAGGGTGATCGTTGATTAATTTCAGGGTCTAAATTTATGTAGCTGGAGCGCCACAATTGTCTGAAGCCAAGAAATGTCTTTCCCAATCTTTTTAAGTATAAATGCCAGAGACTGAGTCGACCTCATCTTTATGCAAAGTTTAGTCTCTCCGTAAATTCATTTAAAAATATGCACTTGGGTTAACCAGTCTCCCTGAACTTCCATATTTGCTTGATGAATAGATTGACTAATAACAAAGAGGGTGAAGAAAAGCTGAGCTAATCAAAATTTCCCATTTAAATAAAGCCAAGAAAAAGAATAGCCACAAAAAGTATTGGCCTCTCATGGTTTTATGCCTCTTTCCCCCCATGCTGTTTTTTCTTTCCTTTCTTCCTCCCTCCTTCCCTATTTTTCCTTTCCTTCATCGCTCTATTTCCTTCCTTCCATTCTTCCTTTCTTCCTTCCTCCTTCCCTCCCTTCCCTCCTCCCTTTCCCCCTCTCCCCCTCTGTTTTTCCTTTCCTTGCTTGCTCTATTTCCTTCCTTCCATTCTTCCATTCTTCCATTCTTCCATTTTTCCTTTCTTTCTTCCTCCTTCCCTCCCTTCCCTCATCCCTCCCTCCCACCCCAGCAAATTTAATTTAAATTCTTCACAAAACACCAGCTCTACAGTATGCTGGCAGTTTCGGAAAGGTCATTGACGAGGATGTCAGACATTATCTTCAAACATTCAGACACGAATGCTGAGCCACAAGTGGCTCCTGTGATTATCTAAGCAATGATACATCACACAAGATCCGCTGCTATCTGAACATATCCAAATATTTTCAATCTTTATTTCATTTATTCTGGCAGATGCCTACATAGAGAGTCAGCAAATCCAGAGAAAAATGAAAAAGGTCATGCTTGGGAGTGAAAATATTGGACGAAAATTAAAGTGCTCACCTAAAAGATTAGACAACCAGTTGTCTGGAATGGTAGAGGGTCTCCTGTTTGAGCAGGGGGTTGGACTAGAAGACCTCCAAGGTCTCTTCCAACTTTCTATTACATTGTTAGGAGCCTAAAGTCTTCCATATCAGAGTGAAGAAAAATCCAGATCATCATATGTTCCAGATCAAGCCCATAGCGATGGGCTATCAAATAGGGATGGACATGAAGACTACCTATAGAGCTATACAGGTAGTTCTCAACTTGCGACTATTTGTTTAGTGATCATTCAAAGTTATGAATGAGAAAAGTGACCTATGACCATTTTTCACACTTACGACCATTGCAACACCATCATGGAGGCTTGGAAACTGGCATGCCTTTACAACGGTTGCAGTCTCCTGGGGTCATGTGACCTTCTGACCTTTGGGACCTTCTGACAAGCAAAATCAATGGGGAAGCCAAATTCATTTAACAACCATGTTACTAACTTAACAACTTCAGGGATTCACTTGATACCTGTAGCAAGAAAAATCTTAAATTGGACAAAACTCACTTAAAAACTGTCTCACTTAGCAACAGACATTTTGGGCTCTATTGCGGTTGTAAGTCGAAGATTACTCGCAGTAGACTTGGAACCTAAATGGTGCAACTCAAAGAGATGGACAGATACATTGCAATAAATCTATTATTTATGCTACACTCTTTCATTCTGATAAATTTTTCAGAACATATGTTTTACTACTATGGGAGAATATAGCAATGACATTCTGATTAGCAGGTTAGATTTGAATGGGCAGGAGGGCACAGCAATTAAGTGGATACATAGCTGCTCAGAAATCATACTGAAAGAATATGAAGCTGGAGAAGAGCACATAGTAGATATCGTAAGGCTTGGTTCTGGGCTTCACACACACGTATTCTCATTAATGTCTTAGACAAGGAGATGGAAGAAAGGCTGATCAAATTTGCAAATTGCAAGAACACAAGCAAGTGGTCAGACAAGGAGTCCCAAGTTCATTGGTAGCCACACATTGCAATAAACAAGGACGTACATTTAATTTTGCAATTACTAAGATTGTTGGACAAGCAGGCACAAAAACAGCCAGAAAAGTGATTGAAGCCTGAGAAATGGACTCCTTGTCAATCAACAGGAGTGCTGATTTACCCCCAGCTTATCAAATACTTAGGATGTGTAGGCAGAATGAGGAAACAACAGCCAATGACTTAACAGTCAGCCTTCAATACCGCAATCAACACCTAAAAAGCAACACAAAACAGACACCATATAAATAGCACAAACAGAATTGCTCAAGGCACATGCTTTACTGATTTAACTTCTTCTTCTAGTACTTGTTCTTGTAACTAGGGAATATTTTATGTTCTTGTATGTTCCAATAGCCTCTTGACTTGGTAATGACAGGGCCACTGATTTAACTTCATCTACTAGTACTAGATGTTCTTGTAACTAAGGAATACGTTCTTGTATTTCCTCTAGACTTCTGACTTGGTAATGACAAGGCTACTGATTTAACATTATCTTCTAGTACTAGATGTTCTTGTAACCAGGGAATAGCTTTTGATCTTTTAACTAGAGAATATCTTCTAAAATATCTTGGATGTTGGCATTTCTACTGTATCATGTTTCCCTACACTCCTTCCATTTGTCTTTGTTCTTCCTTGAATCAAAGAATCAGAGTCTGTCCTTTGGCATCAGTTAGCATACCAATTCTGGGTTGGAGCCTCCTATTGAGTTCAAAGATCTTTTGAAAGACTTCCCTTGTTTTTCCATGTCTGTTTCCATCTTCTAAATCTCTATGAACATTGTTGTAATATTGCTTTTTGTCTCTTCTAAATGCTCTCTGAAACTCTTTGTTAAGTTCCTTCCTGAGATTTTTCTTATCTCTCTTCTCTTTTTAGCAATTTTCATGTTTTTTTCCCCTTTTTCTTTCTCTTTCAATAAACACTTATTTAGATATAGCTACATATTTGATACATCTTTTACATATATGTATGTAAGATGATGCTTATTTAGGTGTACCTTCAACTTGATGAAGTTTGCATGTCTTCAGAGAAGCATATTTATTGGAAATGGGGGAGAAACAGTGGTGGGATTCAAAAAATTTTACTACCGGTTCTCTGGGCGTAGCTTGGTGGGTGTGGTGCAGCTTGATGGGCGTGGCAGGGGAAGGATACTGCAAAATCTCCATTTCCATCCAACTCCTGAGGGAAGGTTACTGCAAAATCCCCATTCCCTCCCCATTCCTCTAAACTGCTTTCCAGCTCCGTTCTCCTGTGCAAGGCAACAAAAGAAGACCCAGCCGATCAGCTGGGACTCGGGAGGCAGAGAATTGATGGGGGTGGGGCCAGTCACAGGTGGTATTTGCCGGTTCTTAGAACTACTCAAAATGTCTGCTACCAGTTCTCCAGAACTGGTCAGAACCTGCTGAATACCACCTCTGGGAGAAATAATACATAAAGACCACATCTTGTCAATTCCATCCTATCCGCCTGCCAGTTATCATACCTTATTAGGATTTCCATAGACTCATGACTTACTGTAGCTGGTTCACTGGAAAGAGGCAAATAAAGTCTTAATGAGAGACATGTTCCAAGCTGATAAAGCACCATTCTGCTCTTGTTCATAAAGAAGAGATAATATCAGGAGTGAATATCAAAGTAAATTTAACATAATTGGACAGAACAGAATAGGATCTTTTCCCTCGGGAAAATTACAAGGCAGTATACCAAAATGGCAACATGTATTACATGTCATCTTTCACTCAAGAACAGATCTGTTCCTCAACAGTAAGAAGGGGAACAGTAAGGAGAGGCATATTACAGTTCTGGAGGCCCCTAGAGATGGCACATTTAACAGTTATGCAAATAGCACTGATTGCCAGTTTGCTTCTGGGCCCAATTCAAGGTGTTGGTTACTACTCAAAGCCCTTTGGGGCACGGGTTCACCGATCCCATCCCACTTGCTCCAGTGGAAGAGGATCCACTATGGATCCCATCTATCAAATAATTTTGGCTGGTGGGATCCAGGCAATGGGCCTTTTCTGCTGTGGTTCCCACCCTTTGAAATATCTTTCTGAAGGAGGTGAGGTCCAGTCCATTAACCCTGGCTCTGCCATCTGGCCTGGGGTGCTGATGGGATTGATCTATTCCAGGGGTAGCTGACAGGGTAAAGAGAAGATCCCCTGTCACCCATTCTCCTTGGTTTTAGTCTCTATTTAAACTCTTTTAATCGTACTCATTTTACCTTATCCTTTTATCATTTTGTGAGCCATCAGAGTGGTTTTCAACAGTGAGGTGGGCAGGATCTAACTAATTAACCAATTAAAATAAATAAATAAGATTTTGACTTAATGGTATGGAATTGCAAAGGATGTTCTATTATGTAGAAAAGTTGAATATGTCGCATATTGTCAGGTGCAAAGGAATTTCTGTTGCAAAAAATAATTTAATAAAATCAAACTCAATTGCACAGTTGACAGCATGTCTTTTTCCCCTACTTACTTTCCCAGAGTATTTAAGTGGAAATATATAGCATAGAAAGAGAAAGTGTTACCAAGAACAGAATGTTTCATAGCACCCCATGAAGTATTTGTTACTGGCAGACTTTAATTTTCATTCATTCATTCATTCATTCATTCATTCATTCACATAGCTGCCCATCTCAAATACATGACTCTGGCCAGCAAAATTGGCTCTTTGCAAGGAAAAGTCTGTATATGTTTTTATTGTGTTTGCTAAAGATGAACAATTTCCATTAAAGTTAACAACTACCCAGGCAAAAGGCAAACAAGCATTCCTAGATCAGGATCAGGATCGTAGGTTCAGGGGTGGGATTCTACCAGTTCGCACCTATTCGCTAGAACCGGTTGTTAACATTCTAAGCAGTTTGGAGAACTGGTTGTTAGAAGAAATTACTGGCCTAATCCTGTAAGGAAGGCAGGAAGGAAACATTCTGGTTTTGCTTACAGAAACTGCCTCTCCGTTAACCCTTATTACAATCTTGGCAGGATTAGACTTCCTGTCAGCCTTCAAGATTTTTCCTTCAAGATTTTTCTCCCTTTGCTTTGCATCTTTCAGCTGTCATAAGTAACCGGGTTTGGGGGGGAGTGGGAATGGTTATGGGAAGTGAGCTGGAGGTGTTACAAAATGTATAACTGTATAAGCTGGGAGGGGGGTACATTCTTGCTTCGGTTTCTATCCTATGCTATGCGCAGCTGCAACCCTTTATCAAACTATGTCAAGGTCAACGGACAGAAGCCTCACCACCACCTGGAGATGCCCACATGATGATATACACAACTTTTAGTTGGGTGAGCCAATTGAACTATTGGGGGTGGGAACGTTGCCATTACTTTGTATATGTGATTTATGCGCCCATTTTCTCAGATTCAGAATTCTTTTGTTGCTACCACTTGATTTTCAGTAAAATATATCTTTTCCCTGATTAAAAGAGCCTAAGTATTTCTTTCTTGGATTTTGAATGGAGCACCAGCTGACACTTCCTGTCTCTGGAATGTCTCTGGAGTTTTTTTCCCCTCCTTTGCTGGTACTTTGCTTGTGTGGAGTGACCATTCAAAGTTACAATGGCACTGAAAAAAGTGACTTATGACCATTTTTCACACTTATGACTGTTGCAGCATCCCCACAGTCATGAGAGGCCAGGCGAGGAGATGCGTGCCTCGATGAGATATTGAGTTGGCCACACCCAGCCAATAACATGACCACCAAGCCATGTCCACCCAGTCACATGACCACCAAGCCACGCCCACCACCTAAGCCACGCCCACAGAAGCGGTTGTTAAAAATTTTGAATCCCACCCCTGCATAGGTTGAGTTGTAGTTTAAAAAGATTTATTGCTGTAGCCCAAGGGTTATCAAACTCAAGGCCCGGGGGCTGCATCCGGCCATGGGGTGCTTAGATCTGGCCTGTGGGACTGCCCTGGAAATAACAGAGGACCAGCCCATGGAGCTTCTGCCAGCAAAAGTGGAGTTCAGGCGGGCCGTGCATGGCTTCCCCAAGCTCCGTTTTCGCTGACAGAGTTGCAGGAGGCCATTGCAGCCAAAAGCAGAGCCTTGACAAGTGATGTTGAGCTGGCCATGCCCACCCCAGCCCACACCCATCCCAGCCCCCTCCTCCCCAAGGTCAAACAAAACCTATTGCGTCTCTCAATGAAATCGAGCTTGACACCCCTGCTCTAGCTTATACACAAGAATCTGGTGAACTAACAGTCAGCCCTAAATTGGCGTTAGATAAAGGTCAAAGGAATTCAAGGGGAGCTGAACTTGGGTTTCTTGTAGCAACGTAAGGGTTCTTAAATTATAACACATTTTATTCTGGCCTCCAGTGCTGCCTGCTATTCTTCTACAGATATATATTTTTGTGTTAAGAATTCAAGGTAGTATATTTCTTCACGTGTTATCCTCCCTATTTCCTCCTCATAGCAATAAACCACACTGGAGTGAAGGAGGTTGGAGTGGGAGAATGTAACTGGCCCAAAGTTATCTCTTGAATTGCTCTGACAGGTTGGCTTGTACCTGAGCCTCCCTAACCCTAGTCTACTGCCTCATTTGCTATACCACACTGTTTCTGTAGGGATGACAATCAGCAGAATAACAGACTCCTATGGAGCCTGCAGACAATTGGAATTGCACAAGATGTCTCGGGGTATCTTAGGACACCAAATGAATTACTTTCCTTTTCTCTATTAAATCAGCCCAAGGCAATTCTTCAAAATGCTATCTAGTGTCCCCAAATGATTTAGAAGTGTCTTACGCTGTAGCATTTCTTCCGTTAGTCAGTGAGACTTGGAGATCCAATTATTGCAGACCGATGTTCACTTTTTCTTCTCCCTTTCTCCCATCTATCCAACCATTCGTAAATTTCCCCAGGAAGGGAAATACATTGAATCGCATTTCCAAAGCAAGCAGAGGGCTAGAGTAAGGAATGCACAAAATGAACAAACACCTTTGCTCCTGTATTGTCCACTTATTTTTATATCAATTAATAAGAAATTGCTGAAAATGTTTGTAAACCTGCGATAATTTGCAACCTCTCACAATGTACACAGGCTTTATAATCTCCCCTTAATTTGTAAACTGATAACCTCAAGAGCATTTCTTTTACTATGCTTTTATTCTTTCACACATACGCACATGCACGCACGCACACACACACACACACACACACACAATGTGTGTCTGAGTGTGTGTATGCATGCATGTATATTTCAGGCTTTTAAAGTACAAATTAAAAAGCCTTTTTAAAACATCAGTACTACAGTTGGTACACTGTCCCCTAGTATATACTAATTAGTAAGCCTTAGTAAGCATGACCTTAGTAATAGTACACTTGGAATAATGCATCCGATTCTGGTCACCACAATATAAAAAAGATGTTGAGATTCTGGAAAGAGTGCAGAGAAGAGCAATACAGATGATTAAGGGACTGGAGGATAAAACATATAAAGAACGGTGACTGGGACTGGGTATGTCTAGTGAAAAGAAGGACTAGGGGAGACATGATAGCAGTGTTCCAATATCTCAGGGGCTGCCACAAAGAAGAGGGAGTCAAGCTATTCACCAAAGCCCCTGAGGGCAGGACAAGAAGCAACGGGTGGAAACTAATCAAGAAGAGAAGCAACCTAAAACTAAGAAGAAATTTCCTAACAGTTAGAACAATTAATCAGTGCAACAACTTACCTCCAGAAGTTGTGGATGCTCCAACACTGGAAGCTTTTAAGAAGAAACTGGACAGCCATTTGTCTGAAATGTTTTCCTACTTGAGCAGGGTGTTAGAAGTCCTCCAAGGTGCCTTCCAACTTTGTTATTCTATGTTCTAAATATGGACATTTTATTTTTGTGGGCAAAATTTCAGTGGTTGAAATGGTAATGAGTTTTCCTCAATCCTCAAAACATAGATTGAAAGTGGCCTTAGAGCTTACCTCAGATGCTAAAAGGGGAGAAACAGAAGAGAGAGAATCTGATTATAGGTAGTCCTCAACTTATGAATACAACTGAGCCCAGCATTTCTGTTAAGTGAGTTTTGCCCCATTTTATGAACTTTTCTGTCATGTTAAGCAAATCACTTCAGTTGTTAAATTAATTGTGCAATTGTTAAGGTTTCCCTATTGACTTTGCTTATCAAAAGCCATCTGGGAAGGTTATAAATAATGATTTCAGGGCTCCGGGAAACTGCCACCATCATAAGTGCATACTAGTGTTGATGGTGGTGCATAAAGAACCATGGTGGCGCTGTAGTTAGAATGCAGTATTATAGGCTAATTCAGCCAACTGCCAGCAGTTTGATTCTCACCAGCTCAAGGTTAACTCAGCCTTCCATTCTTCTGAGATCAGTAAAATGAGGGCCCAGATTGTTGGGAACAATACCCTTAGAGAGAGCTGTAAAGCATTGTAAAGTGGTATATAAATCTAAGTGCTAGTGCTAGCTGCCAAGGGTTCAAATTTTAATCATATGATCATGGGGATGCTGCAACGTCCCATGGTCACATGATTACATAGGAAAAGATAAGCATGAAAAATGGTCATAAGTCACTTTTTTCAGTGCTGTTGCAACTTCAAACAGTAATTAAACAAATGTTGCAAGTCGAAGGCATCCTGCTCTTCGGGCTTCAATTGCTACAAACTCATAGTTTCTAATAAGCAAGGATATCAAGAGAAAAGATTGCCCACATCTAACCAGAGAACTATGTCCCAAATCTATATATCTATATCTATATCTATATCTATATCTATATCTATATCTATATCTATATCTATATCTATATCTATATCTATATCTATATCTATCTATCTATCTATCTATCTATCTATCTATCTATCT
>NW_020769348.1:1873364-1939502 GCF_900518735.1 Pseudonaja textilis
TTATTATTATTATTATTATTATTATTATTATTATTATTATTATTATTTGATGTTAAGGAGTTCTACTCCCCTTTCCCACCTGAAAAGAAATCTGTTCCAAATGCAAAACACAAGCAGAGGAGAGGAGTTTCAGTTTCAGTTCTAGTTTCACAGCAACAACCAGCTTTAGCAACAGCAACAACCAGCTAAGCAATGCCTAGGCTCCTTGCTGTCTCCTTCTTGCACACAGCGAATACTGTTTCAATTTCCAAACAGCCCTGAACTCTCTCACACACTGACAGGATGCTAGCCAGATGAATACTGATGGATGCTGGAAGGCAGAGAAACAATTTCCCCCCCTTATTTTCCTCCCCCAAAACTAAGCCAAATCACATAGTTTCGTAGCGAAGCACAGGTATAAAGCTAGTTATGAGATAATTGCCAGAGAGTTTTGATCCACTTTGTGTTATACACAATGTAGGATTCAGTTGGAACTCCATTTGGGCAAGTGTCTAGCTTGGCCTTTGATCAAATGAATGTGTGTCCCTCCCAGATTGGGACATACTGAATGGCCCATTTCAAGGATCGAGAATCAATATCTTATCTTCTCCCCTTCCCAGCCATATATAAGAACCTGCCAAATGCAGCCTGAACTGAACTGGAGGGCAGCAATGTGCAGTCTCTTAATGGAAATAAATCCACGTGTATTGTCACTGCTATCCAGAAATAACAGGGAAGGGATTTCCAAATCCCTTAAAGATTTGCAAAATGCTTCCAGTCTTTATTTCCATAATCTCCTAATGCTGAAAGCAAATTCTTTTCTGTTCCTTGCCTGAATGGGTTTCAATGCTTTGGTAGCACAAGCATGAAAAAGAATCTGTTGAATGGATGTCGTTATGGTAGTTGGTGGAGTTATTGATGTTTAGACAGCAAGTCTAATTAGGCTAATCAGAGTGTGCCTAAGAGGAATATCCCATTGAATTAAATTAAACCGAAGAGTACATATAAGACTGAAGTTTCCTGGACAGGCTATGTTCACATATGGAAGAGAAGCCACTTGGTCAGACAAGACATCTCTCAGCTCATAGAAGAATGAGGACATGGGAAGCATCTCAGAAAGATCCTTCTCATTGAAGTCACCACTGGATCCAATTGCCTCCTGTCTTGGATAGCTCTTTGTAAAGAAAGAGAGATCTTTGATTGACGTCATCCTACCTCCTCTAGTGGCTGTGCCTACGTCCCAGGCAGGTCATAACTCAATGTGCTATTGTTCCAGTGATGTATGTCTAAGGGAGGCCATTTCCACACTATAGTCCATCACTGGAGTGACAACTCTTTGTGGAGTACATCACAGAGAAAAGATTACACAAGGCTGTTGTATTTTAAAGTCTCAATAATAGATCAAAGGCATACTGCCTTGCCCTCGAGGCAAAAGGGGTAGACTGTGTTTTCAGAGAAGAAACAGAGAAGCAACCCAACAGGAAATAGAGCCAATAGGAAACACTTGTGTTTAGTGGCAAGCCTTCTTTCCTATATCACACACAGACAGACACACTAACACACACATAATTTACCTCTTCTTCTTGGTACACTGTCCTTCCTTCACTGGGAATGCACACTAATGCACGTATTCATATATACTCATTATGCTTTTCCTTTCTGGAGTAATTAGCATTCTGCAGAGTGCACAAAAAAGAATAAGATGCTAAGCCACAAATAAAAACAAGAAGTCATATGGTTAACGTTAATTATTCTAATGCTATAGCAATAGCACTTAGACTTATATACCACTTCATAGTGCTTTACAGCACTCTCTAAGCAGTTTACAGAGTCAGTGTATTGCCCCAACCTCATTTTATCAACCTTGGAAAGATGGAAGGATGAGTCAATCTTGAGCTGGTCAGGAGTGAACTTTTGGAAGCGGGCAGAGTTTAGCCTGCAATACTGCATTCTAACCACTGTGACACCATGCTCCTATTCAGTGTTCTACCCTATATCTTCTTATGTGTACCATTCTTGTTTCTACTACTCTCGTAGACCATTTCAATTCAATCGTCAGACAAAGACAATTAGGGGACTGGAGGCTGAAACAGTTGCAGGAATTGAATATGTCTGATCTAGCGAAGAGAAGGATTGGAGGTGATGTGATAGCAGTTGTTCCAATATCTCAGGGATTGCCACAAAGAAGAGGAGGTCAGCCTATTCCACAAAGCACCTGAAGGGAGAAGAAGAAGCAATGAATGGAACTAAGGAGAAATTTCCTGATAGTGGGAACAATTAACCTATGAGACAGGTTGTTTCCAGAAGTTGTGGGTGCTCCAAAACTGGATGTTTTTAAGACTAGATTGGACAACCATTGGTCTGAAATGGTATAGGGTTTCCTGCTTGCACACAGAGTTGCCCCTCCCCCCTTCTTTGTGGCAGCTCCTCAAATGTTGGAAGATTGCAAACATATCACCCCCTAGTCCTTCTTTTCATTAGACTAAAAATGGTAAAGGTTCCCCTCGCACATACATGCTAGTCGTGTCCGGCTCTAGGGGGCAGTGCTCATCTCTATTACAAAGCCAAAGAGCCAGTGCTGTCCCAAGACATCTCCGTGGTCATGTGGCCAGCATGACTAAATGCCAAAGATGCACGGAATGCTGTTACCTTCCCACCAAAGTTGTCCCTATTTTTCTACTTGCATTTTTATATGTTTTCGAACTGCTAGGTTGGCAGAAACTGGGACAAGCAACAGGAGCTCACTCCATTACGCAGCGCTAGGGTTTCGAACCACCAAACTGCTGACCTTTCTGATCGACAAGCTCAGCGTCTTAGCCACTGAGCCCCTAGACGTACCCAATTCCTGCAACTGTTCTTCCTATTATTTAGCCTCTAGTTCCCTAATTATCTTTGATGCTCCTCTCTGTCAAGGCTTTGTTCCCCATGGTATACTATTCTCCATGGTGACTGACAAAACTCTTCAGGGATTCTAGCAACAATTTGACCTGGGAATGAGGAGAATGGATTGGGGATCTGGAAGGAGAAATAATTGTTTTATCAATGGATGATAGTGTGCCACTGAAGGTCCGTCACTGGAAAATGAAAGAAAACATATTGCTTTAGAACCCTGGATATTTAATTTCCCTTTGACACCTAAAAATCCCTTTCATGAAAAAAACAAAAAAAGCTTGGTTGGCAAATCCATGGATTATTTGAACTGAGAGGAATACTCCATCCCTTTCTTGTAAAATTAAACATAATTACATGATCATACCAGAGATGGGAACAATAACGCATAACAAAGATGCAGCCAGATTTCTAATTTATGTATGATCGACGCTGTTGCCATATAAGAAATGAGGAGAGAAGCTGACTGGCATCAGTATTTGTTTGTTTGTTTATATTTCTTAACCGTCGATCTCTGTCAGTTGACTTGTGTGCCATTTGTGAGTATGAAGGAGGTATTCAAGTTTATCAGATTGCTGTGTGTTTGATTGATGCTTGAAAGAGGGATAGCATTTAGGGCTCTGACTCTCCCTTTGGAAAGACTCATGTCTTCACATTGCCAGTAATTGAACATAAGTGGTTTAATTTCACGCTGAAGGACTGTGGATGTTCACTTAAAATAGTCACCAAGAATCTAAATTCAATTTATACAGTATAATACTGCTTAAACCAGAACCTACTTAAAATGGCCATTCAGAATTCTTAAGAATATTAATGAATTCTTATAACAATGCAACTTTCTTTTTCTTTCTTTCTTTCTTTCTTTTTTCCCCTCTTCCTATTCTTTCCTTTCTTATCCTCTTCCTTTCTTTCCTTCCCTTTCCTTCCTTCCTTCCTTTCTCTTTCTTTCCCTACCTATCCTTTCCTTTCTTATCCTTTCTTTCCTTCCTTCCTTTCTCTTTCTTTTTCTCTTTTCTTTCCTTTTTATTCTTTCCTATCCTTTCCCTTTTCTTTCTTGCTTTCTTGCTTTCTTTCTTTTTCTTTCCTTCTTTCTTTCTTTATTTCCTTCTTTCTTTCAACAAACTTCTAGTTTTAGTTATAGGCTTTTAGTTCTAAACTCATATTAAACATATTTCATTATTAACAAGGAAGTATATAAAAACTAAGCACAACTTCATTGTTATTTAAATGTAATACTCAGAAAAAGACTAGGGCAACTTTGTGGATGTAATTTCTCTTGTGAAGGAATTTTAATTATTATAAAGGAAAGTGGGAGAATGTTTCTCTTACAGTATATAACACATGAGAAGGCAAAATGGCCCCGATTTCATGTTCAGACAAGTCCCTTTGCTGAAATAAGAAACTCTTCAGGAAGCTCATCACTCATCTTTAAATGAAAGATAGATTGATCATCATGAAAGGAAAATTATGAATTATCTTGTTCCCTATTCTGCCATTTACTACAGCATGACACTACAGGTACTCCTCAACTGATGACCATACTTGAGCCTGGCAATTATAATCGTAAGTCATGATAGTAGTAAAGTAAGTCACCATGTGACTGGACCCAATTTTATGACCTTTTTCACAGAGATCATAGCGTGGACCCTATGGTCATTGAGCAAATCCATTATTCACTATGGACTTGGTTTGGCAGAAACTAGACTGTTCTGCTTATTATGCTCTGGATGGGTATAAAGCAGATAGAGCAACTCCACAAAGCATCCATACAAAGCCTTTTTTATTGGTTCATCAGGCATCCTTATCAACTCACATTTATGATGAGGTTCTTCTTGATGTCCAATCCTTTGCATATCTGCATTATGGTGTAGAAAGATAATAAACTCTCATCCCCATGATAACTGAAGCGGCTGCATGGTAAAGGATTCAGGTAAGAGTGAGGGAGCTTCCCCCAACCCAATAAGGGTCAATTTAGTGACCAATCAGGATTACAGATGTGACCACATGACATGGACTACATTTCCCAGGATACCTTAACTACATTCCATTGGTTGATTGTTCTCACTGTCAGAAAGTTTCTCCTTATTTCCAGGTTAAATCTCTTTGTGATCAGTTATTCATCCATTATTCCTTGTCTGGCCTACAGGTGCTTTGGAAAATAGCTTGACCCCTTCCTCTCTGTGTTAACCCCTCAGATATTGGAAGACTGCTATCCTGTGTCCCCTGGTCCTTCTTTTCACTAGACTAGCCATGCCCACTTCCTCTAACCATTCTTCATATATTTTAGTCTCCAGTCCCCTATTCATCCTGGTTGCTTTTCTCTGTACTTTTTCTAGTCTCAACATCTTTTTTATAATGGGGTGATCAAAACTTGATGCAGTACTCTAGGTCTGGTCTTTATAGAGTGGCATTAGAGTACCTCCCTTGATCCTGATTGTATCCCTCTGTTAATGCAATTTAGGATTGTATTGGGTTTTTTGGCTGCTGCTGCACACTGCTGGCTTATATTTAGCTGGTTGTCCACTAAAGCTCCAAGATCCCACTCTCAGTTACTGCTATTAAGCCTGGTTTCACCCAGTCTATATGTACTTTTGTTTTTTCTTGCCTAAGTGTAGGACTTTATTTTTCTCTACACTGAATTTCATGTTGGCCAAAAAGAGATTCCTGATTTTTAAATGATCTGGCTAAGTAGATGGCAAGGATCTTAGCCAATGGCTCTTCATTGTTTTGCCATGGATTGGGTCCCAAAGGTCTATCAGTAGAGGAAACCAAATCTTTAGGCACATCATTGGGGAATTGTCCTATGCTGACTTTGAACGTTGCTTATTTATTTTTCATATGGTACATTCACATCATATTTCTCTAAAAAGGAACACAAGGGTAAAATACAGAACACATACAATAAAATCTGAAATCTTAGCAAGGAGATTACAAATGTATATCTTAGCTGAAAATATAAGTTTTTATTTCATTTGTTGCAGCCAGGAAATCAGCGGAATCTCCATTACAGGGTCTGTTTTGACACTTTGACACTATGTGTTGGATAGATTATTTTTCAGCTCCACGATCACAATTCAGTGATGGTGTTTTGCCCCACTTATAGAGGACATCTGCACATGTAACCATGAAGAATGTAAATTCAGTACAGTGTTATCCATATCACATGGGTCTGGTCAAATCCAGGTGATTTTTCTAAGATGTGGAGAAAGCTTCTGGAGAGTGATTTTCAGTGGTGATATTCGAACGGTTCTGCCCAGTTCTAGTGAGCCGGTAGGAGTGATGAGCAGCAGAGACCGAACCGATTCTCTCCACCACTCTGTTGTTGGGCCCACATGCCTGCCTGGACTCCCATGCTCATTTTTATCCTCTAAATTTGAAGCAAAGCTGCTTTGCACGGCATAGAAGAGTGCCGTGAGGCAGCTGCTGAAGCAACTGGGATCGTGCAGGCTTGCAGGAGGCAAGCTAGAATGCCTCTGCACCTGCTCAAAGTGCGTGTTTGGCCAAGTGTGTGCATGCATGCAAAGCGCGTCCACCAAGCCACACCCACCGAACAGGTGGCAACAATATTTGAATCCCACCGCTGGTGATTTTCTATCCAGTGTTGTTTCCATATGTTGTAACTTGCCTCCAGAAGTTGTGAATGCTCCAACACTGGAGGTTTTTAAGAAGGGATTGGACAACCATTTGTCTGAAATGATCATGGGATTTCCTGCCTGAACAGGGGGTTGGACTAGAAGATCTCCAAGGTCCCTTCCAACTCTGCTATTCTGAAATCATCTTTTACATCTGAATTATCTGAATTTTGCTATTCAGAATGAGCAAGTGAATTCATGCATCTTCATTCAAGTGTTATAAATGAATAAGCAAAACTAGCAGCAATTAGACTTATATACCACTTCACAGTGCTTTACAGCCCTCTCTAAGCGGTTTACAGAATCAGCCTATTGCTGCCAACAATCTGGGTCATCATTTTACTGAGCTCAGATGGATGGAAGGCTGAACCCAGTGAGATTCGAACTGCCAAACTGCAGGCAGTCAGCAGCCAGCAGAAGTGGCCTGCAGACTCTGTTCTAACCACTGCACCACCGTGGCTCTCTAAAACTAACTAGTTAAATGAGGACCTCAAGAATTATTTCAATTTTGAAATTGGACAGCTGAGTTCCATCGGAAAATAGGGGGCAGGAGAAACGAAACGGGGATGGAAGCAGAGAGAAGGAAGTCAGCAGCAGGAGCTCAGATGAATGTTATACTCTCAGCCTCTCAGAGTTATAAAAAAGACCTAGAGGGCACACTATCCTTCCAGGCATTTCAGAATTACTGGAAATGAATTTAATTCCTGGCTACTCCAAAGTGGCTTTGTTAGGTGATATGGATTCAATCAGCAGCAGGACCTCTAAATAGGTTCTTGTTTCCAAACAGCTCCATCTAAATGCAAATGGATGCTTGTTATAGCAACCCAATGGCTGAGGGCTCTTTCCCATTAAATAGGCACGAGAAGCTAGAATTAATTCAATGCAAAAACATTCCTCTGGATAAAAGGAACCTCCACTCTGTGTTTTGTATCATTTCCTAACCACGATTTCCACAGCACCAGTAATATGATAGATATTTTTAGACTTCTGCTTTCTACTAGCAATCCTCTACCCACCACCGCTGGCTGCTTCCTTACTGAAAGGAATGGCAAAATCATCTCTTTCTGGAAATGACTTGTCTGTGGGCACTCTGTCAACTAGAATGCAGATATTTGTATTTCTCTCTCTCTCAAAGAAAGGCCCTGCGGAAGGTTGGGGAGGCGGGAGGAAAACAGAAGATGAGTTTGCTAGATATATACAATTTACAAGAGATAGCACTTCTGTTGTGATAAAGAGTCCCCTTTCAATATCTAGGATCACAGGTGCCAGATTGTGTCAAAGCCATGGTGGAGCAGTGGTTAGAATGGAGTATTAACAGGCTAACTCTGTCCACTGCCAGGAGTCCGATTCTGACCAGCTCAAGATTGACTCAGCCTTCCATCCTTCCAAGATCGATAAAATGAGGAGCCAGATTGTTGGGGGCAAGATGCTGACTCTATAAGCTGCTGTACAGCACTATGGAGTGGTACATAAGTCTCAGTGCTATTGCTATATCACCGATGTTGAACGCAGTATTGGTTTCTAGAGTGGAGAATGTGTATTATCTTTCCATGGCTGGCTCAGGAATTCTGGGAGTTGAAGTCCACAAGTCATAAAAGGGCCAATGTCCCCCACCCCTGACCCAAAGGGTCTCCTACATTCCTAGTAAGAAGAGCCTCTTGTCATTATTGCAGCATACAGGTTTCTATTAGGTATCCCATATTCCCCACCCCCAAATCTTGCTGTGGGTGGTTGGGGTGGGTCACAGCTGTGGAAGTGGTGTGTTTGTGTTCCTGGGAGAGAGAAGCAAAGAACACTGGAAGTGTATGTGTTAGCCTTGCATAGTAGTCTAGGTAAGAATCACAACCAGGAGAGAGAGAGAGAGATCCAACCTAGAATTAAGGAGAAATTTCCTGACAGTGAGAATAATTAAACAATGGAACATCTTTCCTTTGGAAGTCGTGGGTGCTCCATCCCTAATGTTTTCAAGAAGAGACTGACAACCATTTGTCTGAAATGTTATACAATCTCCTGTTTGAGCAGGGAGTTGGACTAGAAGTCTTCCAAGTCCCTTCCAACTCTACTATTCTATTCTATTCTATTCTATTCTATTCTATTCTATTCTATTCTATTCTATTCTATTCTATTCTATGTACAACCATCTCATTTAGAGCAGCCAGCAACACTTCCTCCCTCAAAGTCTATGGAGATTCTCTGTCATCCAGGTCACTGTTGTCCCAAAAGTGCTTTTTGAAGAGGCGATTGGACTTTCTGGTTTTTCGTTGAAGACATTTTGCTTCTCATGCAAGAAGCTTCTTCAGCTCTGACTGGATGGTGGGGGAATGGAAGGATTTATACTCCTTACAACAGCTGGTCATTTGCATTGTTTTAGCCAGTGGGGAATGGTGACCTTAATGACTCTCTAAAACAATTCAAATGTCCAGCCGTCTGTGTGGAGTATAAATCCTTCCATTCCCCATCATCCAGTCAGAGCTGAAGAAGCTTTTTGCATGAGAAGCAAAATCTCTTCAAAAAAAGTCCAGTTGCTGCTTGAAAAAGTACCTTTGGGACTTACTCTCTCAGAGGAGGATTGATAATCCCTGGATCCATTCCACTTACGCCGAGGCTCAAAGCTATTAACATGAACATAACTTCTAATTATATTCTACTTTACTTGCTTATGCTAATATAAAGATGAAAGATGAAGAAGAAATTAGAGATGAGTGACCTGACTACAACAGACCACCTTCTACAAGTACAAAGATTAAAAAAAAAAAAGATAAATGAATAGAGAATTTGCAATCTTGGTGAAGGGGAGATGTTTGGCGATAAGTACAAAGGACTGGGATGAGCACTGGAATTCAGTTTTTCCTTTGTAGTTTTTAATGTACTTATTATATTTGGTCTATACAGTTATATTGTTGCTTTATTTTTCTGTATTCTTTTTCAAATGTATTTTTATTTCAAACAAGGGGGTATTCAAAAAAGTTATAATCAATAAATGTGCAGAGTTATCCGGTTAATGTTCAATGAATACAACATGACTTATACCAAGCAAAAGATGTGAGAAAGAAGAACCATTTTTATAGTTTAATACAAGAATAACTACTTTATAATTATTTATAATTGTTAAGACCTGAACTTATATTGATATTATGCTGTTTAGTTTCTCCTGGAAAATTATAATACCTGACTCATAAAAAAAAAATACAAGTGGACATTTCAATTGTTTCAGAGAGAAAGAGGGAGGGAGAGAGGGAGGGAGAGAGAGAGAGGAGAGAATATGGAAAAAAGTGGGACCGCATAATCCTGCTGTTCCAGAAAAAAGATTTTGACCCATATGGTAATATTTTGATCAATTTCAACTTTGTGAACCTGGGGTGAGAGAAGCAATCATGTGAAATGCAGACAGTACAACCAATATATTCAATGCTGCTCAAGCTTCAAAGATGCTGAATGAAGTCTGCCCATGAGGATAATCATTCCATTTATCTAAAAAAAAATGAAAGTTAATCCAAAATACATTCAGAACATTGCTCTCTACTGTAAATGTATCTTCTGGAAATGACATCTATATCGTTGCATTGATGGTTATAATAAACCATAAGAATGCAATTTTTTCATAGAAATGATCAAAAAAATATTTTACAACAGTAGATAAACATCGTATTAAACGTAACGTATTAAATTTGATCCTTCCTGACTAGAGATTTAAATCATGGATTATATCAATTTGGGCTTAAATCAAATCTGCCCTACTTCACAAGATTGGAGTTAATCTATAAGATCCCTAACAGTTTAAAGACTATACAGTTGGTAGTCCTCAACTTAGAATGGTTGCTTTGTGGTCTTTTAAAGTTATGACCTATCTTAAAAAAAGAGGGAGTTAGAACCCAGATCCAGTGTTCCAACAGTCAACACCCTCACACACACATGCAATTACGTGATCACACTTTGATGCTTGGCCACACAGCTGCATTATAGAAAATAACCCGAAGTACAAGTATTCCTTGACTTATGACCAGTTACTTTGCAGGGCTCTGTTTATAACCTGAATTTACAGTTTCAGTTATTGGGCTATTCTTTGCAACCATTTGATTGATGACTGAACTTCAGGTGATCAGCAGTTGGGCTACATTAATAGCCAGTCAGACACATGGCCATATTTTATGACAGTTTTGCCCGAATACTGGTACTTACCTCTGATTTTTGGCAAAACTATGCCCTAAGCAGCCAATGGACTCACAGTTATGACTGCCGCATTCACTTAATAACCATGAAAATAGGATAGGATGGGATAGGATAGGATAGGATGGCATGGCATGGCATGGCATGGCATGGCATAGCATAGCATAGCATAGCATAGAACAGAATAGAATAGAATAACAGAGTTGGAAGGGACCTTGGAGGTCTTCTAGTCCAACCCCCTGCTTAGGCAGGAAACCTCACACCGCTTCAAACAAATGGTCTTCTTAAAACTTCCAATGTTGGAGCATTCACAACTTATTCACTAATTATTCTAATGAGATTTATACTTATGACTACTAAATTCTGCAAAAATATTGTAAAATCAGGTTGGTCACTTTTTACAATTCTCACAACATACAATTGTAATGGGCAGGCTCAGTTAAAGTCGTATGTTTGAGGATTACCTGTATATCATAGTTTAGCATGGATTCCCATTCTACCACCCCATCTATTGAGCTCTTATAGAATTAATTTCTTGAAGCAAAAATCTTCTGGGACCTTCTTGTCTCTCTCTTGAATCCCCAACCTTTGAAGATGTGATAAATTCTTAGATGAACTCATTTTGTTTACTGTTTTCAAATGTTTCTTGGCTTTGCCCTGTGCTATAGCACATTTTACCACGGTATTTTAATATTCTTATAGTATCACAAAACAGCTTTGTGATAATTAGGTAAGAACAGATATACATATGTTGTTGTTGCACTAATGACTACATTAACAACCCCAATATTACACTACACTAGGTTTTTATAGATTGGCACCCCTCTAAGCAGCATGCTTCATATCTCAAAGGGCTAAGTTATTTCAACTGGAAAAGGCCATTTGGCAAGACTCCAGAGTTTCTAAGTGAAAAAGACATGCACTATAAAGAGTCAAAATATGGCCTCAAGAAGTATACAGAGAAAACATTTTGCACAGGACCATCAAATCAGCATTATATATATATTACTGTCAATGTGTGAAATTAGGCATTTCATGGAATGCCCAGGAAATCTATAGAATGCCAAAAATTGGATGTCAAATATTTAATATTTCACACATTTCCTAGGTATTCTATGCAATGCCGAAAGGCAAACTGGAAAAGTATAAAATACTCCCACTAAAATGCCATTCTAGAGTGGAGTGCAGTGGAATAGAATAGGAACAGGAACTAGAAGGAATGGAATGGAATGGAATGGAATAGCATGGCATGGCATGGCATGGCATGGCATGGCATGGCATGGCATGGCATGGCATAGCATAGCATAGCATAGCATAGAATAGCATAGAATAGCATAGAATAGAGGAAACATGATAGCAGTCTGCCAATATTTGAGGGGCTGCCACAGAGAGGAAGGGGTCAAGCTATTTTCTAAAGCGCCTGTAGGCCAGACAAGGAATAATGGATGGAAACTGAACAAGGAGAGATTTAACCTGGAAACAAGGGGAAACTTTCTGACAATAAGAACAATTAACCAATGGAACAGAAGTTGCCCTCAGAAGTTGTGGGAGCGCCATCACTTGAGTCTTTCAAGAAGAGATTGGACTGCCATTTGTCAGAAATGGTGTAGGGTCTCCCACTTGGATGGGGGGTTGGACTAGATGATCTACAAGGTCCCTTCCAACTCTGATTATCTGTTATCTGAATAGAATAGAATAGAATAGAATAGAATAGAATAGAATAGAATAGAATAGAATAGAATAGAATAGAATTCTTTATTGGTCAAGTGTGATCGGACACACAAGGAATTTGTCTCCAGCGCATAAGCTCACAGTATACCTATAAACAGCAAGTAAATAGCCCATAGCTCATAAATCATAGTTACAATCATTAATCATAAATTACAAAATCCAGATTCTAGCCTTCCTTGTTGTAACAAGTAAGTCAATAATGGAGTTTTTCTCTTTTTTTTCCAGTAACAAAGTCCTATTCTTTATTTTGCCTTTCTTTGTTCATTTTCATATACATCTTTTCAATAAAGGGTTACAATTAAAGTTAGGGTTAGAGTTAATATTAGGATTAAAGTTAGGGTTAGTCTAATCCTAATCCTAATCCAAACCCTAACCCTAACCCTAACCCTTTTCATGACTCTCTTTTCATACTTTGCCGAAATAGTTCTTGTCATTCTACAGAATGCCTAAATATTATATACAATACCAAGGGAAAATTAAAAATTAAAATTAAAAAAACACAGACATCTCATGCTTTGCCTAAAAATCTATACATTTCCTAGGCATTCTAGGAAGCGCCAGCTTTTTACACATTGTCGGTAACATATATAAGACTCTGAGGTTTGTGAGCTTGTATTATTTGTATACACAAAGGTAATAAAATCCTGTTCTTTCATGTGTATGTGTTTGTGTGTGTGTGCGTGTGTGTGTACGTGTGTGTGTGTGACTGTCTTTGTGTTTTAATGCCTCAGTCAGTCTGTTTATAAAGCATCAGTTCCTGCAGGTGTAACTCTTGTCAGGGCACATATTATCCAATATAAACTCTTTAACAACATTTGAAACTCTGGAAAAAAATAACTTTCTATATAAAAGGTAAATTGTATCATCCCACTATTGGCTTATTGCTTATAAAATGATACATTTCCTCTATTTCTGATGTTTATGTCAGGAGTGCCATAATAAGACTCCCTGAACACGGGTAAATATTACCACTAGTTTTTTGACTGAAGTTTTTAGAGAAAGAAAAATATTTGAAGTCCTTGAGGATACCCCAAATGCAGGCAATAAGGAGTAACATACTTATTCAATAACAGATGCTGAATAATTGTTGAAACAAGGAGATTGAAAACCGGGAATAGAAAATAATGCTCTGGCTGACATTCTGGAGAAATACCATATTATAACATTTTGTTTTTGATTTTAGTTATTTTATTGGTACTGTTATAGAACATAGAATGATATGTTGGAAGGGGCTTTGGAGATCTTCTAGTCTAACCTCCTATTCAAGCATACCATTCTAGATAAATGGCTGTCAAACTCTTATTGAAAACTTCTAGTGATGGTCCATCACAGCTTCTAGAGGTTAACTATCCTGCTTATGAATTGTTCTCACTGTCAGAGAATTTCTTTTGAGTTCTAGATTGGGTCTCTCTTTAATGATCTTTCACCTATTACTCCCTTTTCTCCCCCCTCAGGTCCTTTGGATAATAGTTTCATCCCTTTTCTCTCTGACAGCCCCCCAAGCAGAGGTGGTCTTCAGCAGGTTCTGACCAATTCTGGAAAATTGGTAGCAGAAATTTTGAGTAGTTCAGAGAACCAGCAAATACTTCCTCTGACTGGCCCCGCCCCCATCTATTTTCTACCTCCTGAGTCCCAGCTGATTGGCTGGGTCTTCTTTTGTTGCCCTGCACAGGAGAATGGAGCTGGAAATCAGGTTAGTGGAGTGGAGATTTTGCAGTCACCTTCCCTCAGGAGTGGGGAGGGAATGAGGATTTTGCAGTATCCTTCCCCTGCCATGCCCACTAAGCCATGCCCACCAAGCCATACCCACAGAACCGGTAGTAAAAAAATTTGAATCCCACCTCTGTCCCCAAGTACTGGAAGACAGCTGTTATCCTAATCATTGCCTTTGTTGGCTAGACATACCTGGTTCCCTTAATTCAGGGGTCCTCAAACTTAGCAACTTTAAGATTTGTGGACTTCAACTCCCAGGGAGTTGAAGTCCACAAGTCTTAAAGTTGCCAGATTTGGAGACCTCTGCCTTAAATGTTCATTGTATGGTTTAGCCCCCGGCCCCCTTATCTTTGTTGCTCTTCTCTGCTTTTTTTCTGGGGTCTCAACATCTTTTTTTTTATTATTGTGGGGACCAAAATTGGATGCAGCATCCCAAGTGTGATCCTTTTCTGGAAATTCAGATCCTTTGCTGAACACATAAAGAACTGCAAGCTCAAGTCATGAAAGTCAAGGACCACAGTGAAAAAGATGTGGCTACGATTAAAAATGAAGAAGATCAAACTAACTCAACAGATACAGGGACCAACTTTAGAGTTGGCAATGAAGATACTGAAGCTGTGGATAGCTTTTGCCTTTTAGGATTGACTATCAACAATATAGGAATTAACAGTCAAGAAATATGCAACATGAATAGAACTTGATGGAGGTAGCCATGAAGAGGCCTTGGAAAACGTATTCAGATGACGTTTTATGTCTATATCTACAATGATCAGAACAGGCAGACAATGGTTTCTTTTGTGACATTTTATGAAAAGAAATTTTGAAGGATCAGGATAGAAAACTGTTGATGCTTTTGAGTATTCAAGCAGATTCATAAGAATAATATGGACAATTAAGGAAAGAAAGAAATGGATTACAGAACCAATCAGACCAGAATTCTCACTCAAAGTTCAAGCTCATTTATCATATCTTGGACATACTTTGTGAAGACCTATGTTCTTTGAAAATTTCATAATACTGGGAAATATTGAAAGAAGGAGAAGGGAATGACCAGCAATAAGGCTGGTGGACACAACTAACCATTGAGAGACCTGAAAGATTAAACTGAGGTTTGATCATCTTGGAGAAAGTCTATCTATGTTAAGAGTTGACACAGACTTGTTGGTACATAATCAATTAATCAATCAATCAGAGAGGCAGAGGGAGAGCAGAGATGTGCGCACAGCTGAAATTGATTTTGGGCCCAACTCATCCATCCATGTCTCTCTTGCTTTTGAGGTT
Organism: Pseudonaja textilis; assembly: GCF_900518735.1. Next base: position 1,888,757 of record NW_020769348.1, read on the forward strand.
AACTTAGCACGTATTTTTAACATGAGACTTCCTTCATTGCATTTACCCCTTACTTTCCCACTCTGTATTCATCAAGGTAAAATGCCAACTGTCTGCACAGAAAACACCCACCCTGTGAATGAGCTTTGTTCTTCCCCCTCTCATAAAAAGGTAAAATAAATAAACGGATTCTTATTTTATTACATGCATACATTTATATCTTGACTTTCCTTAGCATTCTCAGGACCACTGATGTGAGGAGTAGAGATTCAAACCTGACTTTCCCTGCTTCTAATCTGGAACCTTAATGGGCATGGGGCCATGGCAACTTAAATAAACATAATCATGGTCACAATCAGAATTATGACAAATAATTTATTGAAAGGATAATGTTAAGGAATCAGAGATACTCCAGGTGTCAGGATTCCAGCAGTTACCCCAATTAAATCATGAATCTCAAGCCAAACTTCCAAAGCTTCAAAGAATTTATTGGGAGTTAATATGTCCAGCGTTGCTTGGGTGTAGCCGACTCTGAGACACATAATTCATTGTCACCCTTGACCCTGGTTTTTCCCCACCCTCTGGATGTATCATAATTCACATTCTCCAATGAGACACATCCATAGCCAAGAATCATCAATCATGTTCTCCAGTTAGATTTTTGCACAGTAGACACTTCAGTTACCTAGTTACTATCTCTGAAAAACTATGTATGGAATGCACTTTTGATTTCCAAGCTGCCACACTGCTCTTTCAAATCCCTTTCCCCCCCTCCCTTTCTGTTGGCAACTCTAAAAAGACCATAGAAATATTTTTTGAGCTTACACCAGGCAGATGACAAACTCAAGAAAAATATAGAAAGTATATAGTTTTGTGGGAAAGACATGTCTCTAGAAGACCTTTGGTCCCATCAGGTTAAAAGATATTCTTTAAAAAATGGATGAATGGATGGATAAGAAAGAAAGAAAGAAAGAAAGAAAGAAAGAAAGAAAGAAAGAAAGAAAGAAAGAAAGAAAGAAAGAAAGAAAGAAAGAAAGAAAGAAAGAGAAAGAAAGAAATAAAGAAATGAACTAATCTCCAGTATTTTCTTGAATTCCTTTGGGGTTTAATGAAAATTCATTTGGGTTTCCCCGGGTTGTAATATATCTATAATATCTAATTTATTTCAGGATAACTGGTGATTTATTAATAGTCATATAGTCATTCCTAGCATAACCATTATTTTGTGTATGTGTCCACCACACTCCATCAATATTCTAAACATGCTTCCCACCTAAGAAGGTTGTATTCTCCACCATAACTACTACACCATGATGGTCCAGTTTTTTCTTTTCCAGAATAATATAGAAAGCTTACCAGACAGAAGAAAAATGATAGCTCTTTCCTAAAATGTTTAGTAACAATAAGGTGTTTGTTAAAGTTAATTAAAACCTTCTCTTGTCTGCTTCCTTCTTTGAAACTCATTTTCTTGGATAAACAGTATTGGGAAGTCTTAATGTTAATTAGCAAGAGTGAGTCACTCAGCCTTCCTGGCTTGGTTCTCTTTAAACTCAGGCAACGAGCTATTGATGTTCCATCATCTTTTTTTCTTTGGCCAGAAACAGTGCCACTGCCTCCTATCTGGCCACAGGCTCAACTTTTCCTTTGTTGGGATTAAATGTCTCGAAGTCTCTAAAACAATCTTGAAAGTCTGAAAGTACATCTTTCCCCCCTCACCTTTACAGTCCAAGAAACCAGGGTGGGTCCCTTCTGGGAACTTTGCCACATCCCCATTGCTTCTGTGAGCTCAGCTGCATCTTCTCTGACCATTGTCTAGTCTCCAGCACTTCCTCCTTTCTCCCAAGGCCATTCTCATATGCCACTGCAGTTAGTGACCTAATTGTACAGTATATGGAATAAATCTGTCACCACTGAATACAGATTGCAGAGGGAATAGAAACAGCCTTACCTGGTTCCAAAAAACTAGCTACATTTTTTTTAAAAAAATGGTGTAGGTTATTGTAAAGTGAAAAGTGGGATATCTTTTTTTAATAATAAAGGAATGTGACCAATTTATGTATTTTTTTTATATTAGCCTCAACAGAGCATTTCAAAACACTTTTAAAACGTTGGCCATGGGGCTTAGGCTTTTGAGCTTGATGAACATGGTTTTTGAGCTTAGTTTAAAGCTAAAACTGCACATTGCCTTTCCCAACTTTAAACCATGTTTTCCAACTACACTGGAGTACTAATGAGTCAGTTTTCCTCCTATATATATCAGGATCATAGCTTCTGGAGACCCTAATCTGATTCTCAGCAGCTGGTTTTGGATAGAATTACCATTCATTCATTTATTCACTCACTCACTCACTTTGGATCTGTGTTGACTCCTGGTAACTGCCTGGACTAGTCCTAGTACAGTTTTCTTGGTAAGATTTTGATTCCTTCCTAAGGCTGAGAGAGAGAGTGACTGGTCCAAGGTCACCAAGTTGCTTTTGTGTCTGAGGCTTAAGCTCTATACCAAACGAGGACTCTAGTTATTGGTTAGGTTATTATATTCCACTTTCCTTCCAAACCCTGAACTACAATCAGGAGTCACATACATGAGATGGAATGCTATGTAAGTTTATTAAATAAATAAACAAACTTTGAAATCGGGCTGGAAAAGAGTGAAAAGTATAGAAAGGTTGGTTGATCTGGTTGACCACTTCCCCCAATGCCCGAGGGGCCAGGGACATCATCATCATCATCAGCCCCTGGACTCTCCAGACATTCCAGGAGAGAAGTGTTGGATGGTCCTCTCCTCCTCCTCCTCCTCCTCCTAACTAGGATCCAACAGGGTCATGACACTTAAAAGATAAACAAAGATTGAAATCTCATTTTTTTCCCACCCAATCTAATTGCAACAAGTCAAATATTTTCTAGTTGTTAAATCATCCAGAAGTAGCTCTTAATATTACTTCCTCAGAAACACTGCAATTTTGAGAACTGCTAATAGCAAGATCCAATTTATTCCATCAGTTGAAATATAATTATGAATTATCCAGCAATGGAGATTGGCAAAGGTTTATTTAAACCATTAAACACACGCACACCTTTTAATTACAGTCATTTTGGTAATGTAAAGGGATAATTTTGCCCCTACAGTATGGGAAAGACCCTCCCCAAATGTAGGCCCACTTGCAAAAAGATTGCCTACCCTTCTCTTATGTCTTTACAGCATCTTCTTCTCTCCTTTTTTAGGATTGACTCTCTCCTCCTTCCTCATTTTGTAAAGGCTGCTCAAGTGGAGATGAACATTATGAAAAACACTTCAATCTTCCTCGCGCTTTTTGGCTTAATTTACTGGCAGTCATACCAAATGCTATTTACAAGGGGCCCTCCTCAGCTTGTAGTCAGCATTAAGCATTTCAAATCAATCGGCGATCACTTTTCATTCCCTTTTATTTTTTTTCATAGATGAGCAAGTTATCGATCCAAAGTGTTTTCAGTCTCATTTAATATACTGGAATGGACTTAAACTTTCCCCCCATGTAAACCTCAGAAGAAATTAGCTGGTCTGCTTTAAATAAGACAATTCTCATCAGTATCTGGGGATGGGCCTGGTATAAAAGTTGCAATCAAGTCTTCATGGATGTTTACAGGTGTCTGGATGGTCATTTATGCATGCAAAGCCGTTAAAATGTACTTGATTTTAATAAAAAGTGAAAAGAAATCTTCCACTCCATCACCCAGATGTATGCAAATCCTGCCACGCCTTGAGTGATCTACAACCATTAGTAAATCTCAGCCTGGACCTACAGTACATACATCCAAGTATAAGGGTTGAAATTCTATACCAACCCTGAGTGAAATGAGGATTTAAAAAGGCCAAGGTAATGGAATGATCTTATCTGTTAGTTAGTTTGTTTGTGTTGGCTAGATGGACGGATGGATTTCGACATCCATTCATCTCAACAAATAATTATGGGAAACTCACAATTCAAAACATAGATTACAATTAAAATGTTAAAAAACCATTTTAAAACAGTAAAAACTGTAAAAAGCATTAAAACAATTTTTAAAAACAGTTTAAAAAAACCTGTCAACTCTGAAGCTGACCTGACCAAAGCTATTTTGGAAGCTTAAGTGTTGCCACCCTGGTATCAGCTTTGGAAGCCATATTGACACCAGACGCTTCCACACTGCCACATTCTTCAGCCTGGGAAAATGGGAGGGGGGGAGCTTCTTGGTGTGTATGTGGTTAGACATAATAGCATTCTTCTTCTAAGTCAAGGTCATGTCATTCTGCACCTGGGTGAGGGGATGTCTCAAGTTGGGACTGATGGTGATTGGGGCACGGGATGCGATGATGGGTGCAAGGGGTGGATTTGTAGTTTTTTATTTATTGCAAGGAAACCCGGAACTTTCAGATTCGGGATTCCCCAGATGTGCCAGTTTACTACCCAAATAAAACAGAACTTTTGAGAAGATGCCTGTCTCGGAGTTATTTGTTGGAGTGGAGGTTTTCTGGAACGCTGACACCTGGAGCTGAGGGACAGGGAAGGGGGATTTGAGATAGCTGGGGTTTTGTAGCCAAAACAAAACACTTTCTCTTGGGAATCAAGGACATTCTCACACCTGGTCAGAGGAAGGAGAAGTGATGTCACCCCATTAATGTTGCTGATTCCCTGAGAGACCAGGCCTGCTAATAAAACCAGGTCTGGAGGGGCTTTTGGAATGTCAAAGGGGATGGAGATAATCTATGTTTAGGGGGAAAGAGTGTTCCATAAGGTGAGTGCCATGGCAGAGAAAGCATTGCCCTGGGACACACTAAATGTGGGTCCCTAACTAATGGTACCTGCAGTATGCCTTCTATGCCAGGTCAATAGGGCATGCTGATACAGCCAGGGAGAGATGATCCTTCGGAGAGGCCTGGTTCCATGAAGGGTGTTAACGGTTAAAACCAGCACCTTGAATTGGACCTGGAAGAAAACTGGCAACCACTGCAGGTCACAGAGTAGAACTGTGGCATGCACTATTCTAGGAACATGTTGATGATACCTCAACCCGTCTCAATCGATGAGCTCACCCAGAATCCTCATGTAGGTTTTAAAGAGGAGAGAACATTCAACCTTGCGGCACCACGCAAAGTGGGAGCCAAAGATGGAACCTCTTCTCCCCCAATCACTACCAACTGGAATCAACGGCAAAGGAAGGAAACGAACAATACAGTGCCACCCACACCCAATCCTCTGAGTCAATCCAGAAGGAAACCATGGTTGATAATACCACAAAGAAGAGGAGGGTCAACTTATTTTCCAAGGCACCAAAAGGAAAGACCAGAAACAATGGATGGAAACTAGTGAAGGAGAGACGCAACCTGGAGAAACTTCCTAACAGTGAGGACAATCAACCAGTGGAACAGTTTCAGATGTTGTGGGTGCTTCATCCCTGGAGGTTTTTAAGAAGAGATTGGACAGCCAATTGTCTGAAATGGTATAGGGCTTCTTCTGTGAGCTGTGGGTTGGACTAGAAGACCTCCAAGGTCCCTTCCAGCTCTATTCTGAATTATTAAGGCACCAAAAGGGGCTGAGTGTCAAGTAGAACAAGGATAGAATGCACAAGAAAGAAAACCTTTTAGGACCAGCATTTCTTCACAACCTAGTGGATCTCAGAAACTTGTAAATTCTAGTGGGCCTTCACTGCAGGCTCTTTGAAAGCTATTGCAGGGCCAAAAATGCCAGAAACACTATCCAGAAAGCAGAGAATGTTGGAGGCAAGCAAACTCCTTCAGAACTTAAGAAGAGCTTCGCTAATGAAGCATCCGTGACATAGCTGACTCAAAGCATCTTCCGAAAAGCTTAGAGGTCACGAGCATAATTGTCCTCTTAGTTAGCAACTTAGATTTATGGTGTATTGCTTTTGCTCTGAAAGTAATATGCAGCTATCAAACCTAATAGCCTTTGATAGCCTGATACCCCATTAATTTGTCTAGAGCTCTTTGAAAATCATCTGAATTAGTGGCTATCCCTTCTAAAGGCAGCCACATTTTAACTAGATCAGTATCTGTGACACTCAGCCATGGTTTGATTAGTTTTGGCTTAGTGTATTTAGCAGATCCAGTTACTCTGGTTTGTAAACCATGCATAGTTGTATTCTGTTCATGCAAGGCAACTGGGTTTTCTTCATGGTAGCTGACCTAACTGTCAGTAGATGAAACTTGTATAAAGATAAAGATAAAGGTTCCCCTGGTACATACTTGCTAGTTGTTTCCGGCTTGAGAGGGTGGTGCTCATCTCCGTTACAAAGCCAAAGTGCCAGCGCTGTCCGAAGATGTCTCCGTAGTCATGTGGCCAGCATGACTAAATGCCGAAGGTGCACAGAACGCTGTTACCTTTCCACCAAAGTGGTCCCTATTTCTCTACTTGCATTTTTACATGCTTTCGAACTGCTAGGTTGGCAGAAGCTGGGACAAGTAACAGGATCTCACTCTATTACACAGTGCTAGGGATTCGAACCGCTGAACTGCTGACCTTTCTTATGGACAAGCTCAGCGACTTAGCCACTGTGCCACCATGTTCCCTGAAACTGGTATGGAACTGGTCAAATGAAGGGCAGTCCAAGCAATATCTAATTTCTTCTGAACTCACTGCAATGCTCACATCCTATATAGAAAGTATGCAAACAATGTCAACAACAAGAACAAAAGAGATACAGCTGAGAGCGCCAATGACTATCAGTGACTGAAGCATCTCTTTTAGACAGCAGGGCTGTCCAACCTTGGCAACTTTAAGATCAGTGGACTTCGACTCCCAGAATTCCCCAGCCAGCTATGCTTTGAGTGCCAATGTTTTTTCCTAGCTTCCATGTACTGTTTAAGCATGAGATCACTAGAGTAGACATAAAAACAGATAAAGATGGCATGTGTTGCTAGGAAAACTCCTGCTTCCAGTTATTATAAAATTAAGGGCTATTAAAGGGACAAGAATAAACCAAACATAGATCTCTTCGGCTCCTTTCTAATTCTAAAAAAATTAGACTCTTCACTTGAACAGTTTTGATGACAACATAGAAATATCCATATAATTTTCTGGCAGCAATACAGAATAATCTTTTCCTGCTTTTTATTTTTATGTTTTGCTCTAACATACACCCTGAGATATATATATATATATATATATATATATATATATATATATATATATTTTTCCTGGTCATCTCCCAGCCAAGTAACTGACAAGGTCTAACTAACAACCCTCCTTAACTTTTTTTTTTTTTTAGCAAGGTCAGCTAGCTGAGATTCAGTGCTTTCTTCTCCTAAAACCTGTCTCCCAATTTGCAGGCAATGAAAATAGAAGGTTGTGATAGCTACATCAGGGGAACGAAATTGTTCAGTGAACAGGGCTGATTCAGAGAACGAGGGAAATGCAGTGGGAAGTTTCCTGTTCTGTGTAGCCACATTAAAGAGGAAGCTCCAAAATAATTGCTATCTGGTCTAAAATCTGGAACATCTCTGTGTTCACATGTTTAGTTTAGTTTACTTTATTGTCGTTGCACCTCATACAACGAAATCAAACAGCATCTTCAGTGCACACCATGACCATGAAAATAAACACCAACGCACATCCTTCACACTCCACACACTGAACCGGAAACCCGCAACACCGCACCAACACTGCACTATACAGCAGATTTCAAAAGAGCTACTGCCCTGGGATAGAAGCTGTTTCTCAGCCTATCTGTGCTGGTTTTCGTCGACTATAGATGACCCTTGCCTCACAGGAGTCAATCAAGGAAAGAATCCCAAAACACACACCATACACTGAAAGAAGGGGTGGCCAGCCGCAGCATCCATGTGCACAGCCGTGTCTGGATTTATATTAACAATCAGAGAGGGATCCAACCAGGGAAAAAGAAGACTCAGAATCCCTGATGTTTTTTTTATTTAATTTTTTAGAAAAGCGTATTTTATCTACTATTCCCCTTTCATTGGGATGACGGTTGTTGTTGTTGTTGTTTTGTTTTGCGTATACCCTGAGATCTACCACACCGGAGACGAATTTCTTATGTGTAATCACAGCCTATTTCAAGGTGGGTTCTCTCTCTGATTAGTTTCCATCCATTGCTTCTTGTTCTGTTCTTCAGGTGCTTTGGAGAACAGGTTGACTCAGGGATGGGATTCAAATATTTTAACAACCGTTTCTGTGGGCATGGCTTAGTTGGTGGGCGTGGCTTGGGTCATGTGACTGGGTGGACATGGCTTGGTGGTCATGTTATTGGCTGGGTGTGGCCAACTCAATATCACTCACGTCGAGGCATGCATCTCCTCACCTGGCATCTCGTGACGTTGGAGATGCTGCAACAGTTTCACTTTTTTTCAGTGCCATTGTAACTTTGAATGGTCACTCCACACAAGCAAAGTACCAGTAAAGGAGGGGGAAAAACTCCAGAGAAGTTCCTGAGACAGGAAGTCTAGTCCTGACAAGAACGTAATAAGGGTTAACGGAGAGGCAGTTTCTGTAAGCAACACCAGAATGTTTCCTTCCTGCCTTCCTTACAGGATTAGGCCAGTAATTTCTTCTAATAACCGGTTCTCCAAACTGCTTAGAATGTTAACAACCGGTTCTAGTGAATAGATGCGAACCTGTAGAATCCCACCCCTGTCTCTAAGCAGTTTACAGAGTTAGCATATTGCCCCCAACAATCTGGGTCCTCATTTTACATGTATACATATACACATACGCATGCACACACAAACACACACACACACACACACACACACACATGTCAGAAACTTCAATATCAAAGCTATTCTCTGTTCTGCCTCTTAATGGACCGAAATTGGTTATGAATTTTAAAGAATAACAGTGGAAAGCACAGTAGATTTAAACCTAGTTGTGCTAGCAGGCAATCACACTGGCTATTATCTTAAGATTAGAGCTATGAAACATCCTTGTATTTTATATATTTAAAACAAAACCTGAAGAGATCTAAGCTTTAGTTTAATTCTATTTGAAGGATCTTTCATCAAGAAAGGTTAATCTCAGCAACTGAAGCTAATAATGGTACTCAGGCAGCTACCATAATCATGAGACTGACCTCAGTGATATTTTAAGTGTGGTGTACTTCACCTTACTACAGTTGATAGCTTTTCACAGTCAATTATCTTACCATGATAACACCTTCTTAAGGTCTGCGGAGTTAAATATAGGCTGATGTGCAAAGATTCATCTTTTCACACCAGCACCATCCCACAAACAAAAGAGGAACCTGCTTAACCCCTGGAAAAGTGTCCTCCAAGGTTTGCAAACCTTAAAGATAGCTGTGTTGACCCATACCATAAAAAGCAGAAACTAAAGCAAAGTGATAATATTTCCAGAATAACTTGACCTTATAAGGTCAATTCCTTAGCAAAAAATATAATGATGTAAAACTGTAGGATGTAAAAAAAAATTGCAAGCCCTTCAGAATCCCTATGTATGGTCTCTTTTTAAAAAAAACCCAAAATAATTATAAAAGAACAAGCAATTGTCCATCAGAAAACTGAGCAGATGAAGAACTATAAAAACCCAGGGATGATTTGTTCCGAGTTGTGTGCTATATCAGGAAGTGTTGGATGAATTAGATTGGCTCGTATTACTATCAGCATTCCAGGTAATTCACCCATTGAAAGCAGAACTCTGAGGCAGGTAGATCCCTCAAAGAACAATTTATTGGATGCATCAAATTGGCACAACTGGTGAAAACTGACTCTGAAAGTTCCCGTGGTTTTCACCTAACTAAAAAGTGAAAATTCCCCTTTCCCCCGAGGTCACATTGTCCAATAGTGGTGTGGAAAGTTGCCTGGTTACTCCACTCCTCTTCTCAGCCACCTGCTGGAATGGCCTTGGTTCTCACAAGAAAACTTTTTACTTTGATGGCAAAGCTGGGCTATCTAATTTTCCCCCTCCTTTTCTCCCCCTCTGCCTTGTGCCAACCATGAAGCCTCAAAGATGGCCTCAGCCAGGTTCGCTTGAGGGTTGACAATTATAATGTGAACAAAAACATTCTCCTTGTGATCTTGTTCTAAAGCCCAAACAGATTCCTAAATCTACTCTCAGTTCATAGACCCAAATAGTCAATGAGAGGTTGAAGAATTATTTTTATTCTTTTCAGTCCAACAGAATGTTGGAAAGAGGTTATATAAAGAGGACTTTGGATTCTGCCTATCCATCATAGAATAACTCTCCAAAAATGGAACAGAAAGGAACCAAATATGTCAGGGGTCCCCAACTCCCAGTCCACAGATCAGCACTGGTCCATGGCTTGCCAGGAACTGGTCCACGCAAGTGATTGAAACCTCAACCATGCACATACAGGTTGCAGTCTGCATGCCAAACCATGCCCCTCTGGTCTGCGGAAAAACTACTCTCCATGGAACCAGTCCACGGTACTCAAAAAGTGGGGAGCTACTGAAATAGGGTACCTTGCAAGAAGTAAGCAGAAGAGAGATGGAGTTTGGAATGGGCTGGATCCAGCTTGAAGCTGGAAAGCAAAGTTACTCAGAAAAAAATCTGTAGAGATTCTCAGTTGTGCAGGTCATCGTTGTCCCAAAGGTGCTTTTTCAAGAGACAACTGGACTTTCTGGTTTTTTCTTTGAAGATGTTTTGCTTCTCATCCAAGAAGCTTCTTCAGCTCTGACTAGATGGTGGGGAATGGAAAGATTTATACTCCTTGCAGACAGCTGGTCATTTGCATTCTTTTAGAGAGTCATTGAAGAAAAGGAAAAACAAAGCAAGTCCAGTTGCCTTTTTAAAGGAGAATATTTGTAGCTCAGGATTGAAATGAGGGCTCCTTGGTGCTCTCTGAGCTTGGTGGTTTTCTTGCAGACATTTAATTAACCAAATTAGGTAACACCATCAATCCTAGAACTGATAATCTTACCTAGTTTTGGTAATGAAACATCTGCAAGAAAACAACCAAGCTCAGAAAGTTCCTTGATGTACGTTATTGTTACATACATTTCCCTGATGTAAAATATCTCTGTCTGAATGTAGCTTTCCTTTTCATTTTCAATTGTATTTTTTCCCAAAAATATGGTCTGTCTTGTACAGTTTTGGCAGAAGAAAAATAGACAGTATCAGACTCAATTCGATTGCTACGCATGCCAGGGCAAGTACTTATTCGGTCTCACAAATTTATTCCCATCGATGTCTTTTCTGTCTACTCTGCTGTCTCTACATCTTGTAAAGATATGAATTAATAGGGACTCATCAACTCTCTTTTTATTTGCTAAGTGATGATGGTCCTCCTGAAATCCAATGGCAAGTAATGAAGATTGCTCTCTAGAAAGAGTGCAGAGAAGAGCAACAAACATGATTAGAGGCCTGGAGGCTGAAACCTATAAAGAACGATTACAGGAATTGGGCATGTTCTAGTTTAACGAAAAGAAGGACTAGGAGTGATTTGATAGGAGTGTTCCAATATCTAAGAGGCTGCCACAAAGAAGAGAGAGTCAACTTATTCTCCAGAAGGCAGAACAAGAAGCAATGGATAGAAACTAATCAAGGAGAAAACCAACCTAGAACTAAGAAGAAATTTCCTGACAGTTAGAACAATTAAATGATGGAACAACTTGCATCCAGAAGTTGTGGATGCTCCAACACTGGAAGTTTTTAAGAAAAGATCGAACAACCATTTGTCTAAAATGATACAGGGTTTCCTGCTTGAACAAACTTTCATGTCTTCATCAAAAGACTACAGACTAAAACATATGATGAATGGTTGCATGAACTGGGCAAGGAATAGTTGCCTTCAGGAGTTGTGGGAGCTTCATCACTGGAGGCTTTCAAGAAGAGACTGGACTGCCATTGGTCAGAAATGGCGTAGGGTCTCCTGCTTGGGCAGGGGGGTTGGACTAGATGACCTCCAAGATCCCTTCCAACTCTGATTATCTGAATCTATCTAAGGGGATTGGACTAGAAGACCTCCAAGGTTCCTTCCAACTCTGATTATCTGAATCTATCTAAGGGGATTGGACTAGAAGACCTCCAAGGTTCCTTCCAACAGTTATAATAAAACTCTGATGTTGTAACGTTGTGTCACCCCTTCAGGAGTGGGTCATTGTTAGGCACCTGCCTTGCTGCTCTCGGTTTGCTACTGTGCTACTTAAATCCATCAAACGGCAATGAAGCTCTCTAGGGAGAAACTTTAAAAGCCTCTAAAAACACAACAGCTTTGGCAGTTACCATCATTTTCACAGCAGTCCCTTTGAGTAAGCAATGGTTTTCTCCAATTCAAACTTCACCTTCCTATTACAGAACCAGTAAGGATTTATCTCTGCCTGATCCTCACCTATAGATATATAAATTCCTCTATCCAGTGCACTTGTCCTTGCAACACGGAGTTCCTACTTGCTGGTCCATCTTATTAACTCAGTGGTGGCAATCTAGGGTTGAGCCTTACAATATGTTTCAAGAGTGTCCCTGTGTTGAAACTCAGAATTTGTCTCAAAGGAATCCTCCAGAAGGACATGGAAAGAATTCTGCTGGGTCACACCAAAACTTATAGAGGTAGTCCTCAATTTATAACCAGAGTTGGTTCCAGAACTTCTATCGTTAAGTGATAGGATTGTTAAACCACCTTTACACTAGAGGTGGTTGACTAATTAAAACCTAAAGATTGTAATGCTTTTATGTGGTAAGCTGCCCAGAATCATTGGATACAAGATGGGTAGCAGACTAACTTCATGATAAATAAATGGTAAGTAAATAAAATAAATTAAATAGTAAGCAAATAAATAAATGAGTTGCATCTGATTTTATGACCTTTTTTGCTGTTGTTAAATGAATCATACCATCATTAACTGAATCTGGCTTCCCCCATTGACTCTGCTTGTGGGAAGGTTGCTGGAAAGGATGCAAATGGTGATCACCATGACCCCAAGATATGGCAACATTTGTAAATACATATCAGTGGCCAAGTGGCCAAATTTTGATATGGGGATGCTGCAAAGATCCTAGGTGCAAGGACATAACACATTAGGTTTCCGTGTTAAGCCTATGATGGCTTGGATATTGTGCAGCTGATACAGTACATAACATTGAATGTATCTTTAGCAGTAAATACATTCCTAAGCAAAACAGGGGTAGAAATAGAACCAAAAGTCAACGTCATGGATATATCAAAAATGGTTTTTGTAGTTCCCCAATATAATATGCCCAGGGTGCTCCTTTTTTACTTTCGCAGCCAAAACCTCCAAATGTGTTGGAGTGCAAAGAGAAAAAAAAAAGTGCAAGGAAGAGCAACTAAAAAGATTAAAGGCCTAGAGACAAAAACATATGCAGAACATTTACAGGAATTGGGTCTGGCTAGTCTAGAGAAAGAAAAAAAAGGTCTGGGGTGACATGATAGCAGTACTCCAGTATTTGAGGGGTCACCACAAAAAAGAGGGGGTCAAGTTATTTTCCAAAGCACCTGAAGGCAAGACAAGAAGCAATGGATGGAAACCAATCAAGGAAAGAAGCAACCTGGAATTAGGGATAAACTTCCTAACAGTGAGGACAATTAAACAGTGGAACAGCTTGCCACCAGAAGTTATGGGTATTTCATCACGAGAGGTTTTTAAAGAAGAGACTGGATAGTCAGTTGTCTGAAATGGTATAGGTTCACCTGCTTGAGCAAGGGGGGGGTTGACTAGAAGACCTCCAAGGTCCCTTCCAGCTCTATTCTGATTGAATATGAAATGTGTTTACCAAAAGTAATCAATCTACTGTATCGCCTAATAAAAAAAAGTTTGTTCTCTGGAAGAAGGCAGACATTGAACGTAGCTACGTTCCAGAGTGAAATCCAGAAACAGTGGTATTGCAGGCTGGGCTGCCCCTCAGTTGGTCATACATTCCTTGGGAAGGTAGCTCCAGATGTAAAATTGAAGCGGCATTTGCATTAAAAATGTTTGAAGATGCAAAAGTGCAGCTGGCTAACTAGCCAATGAGTTTGTGTACGTTCACTCATTTGTTCACAGAGGAGACAGTAACTTCAGATAAAATAAGCACTTGGCTGACTGTCAGTTCAATCCGTCACTGTTCCCCTTGTCCACTTCAAATCTTCAAGAGCCTGTTGAGCAATAAATGGGAAGGGAGGGAGGGAGGGAGGGAGGGGGAGAGAGAGAGAGAGAGAGAGAGCAAGAGAGAGAGAGAGAGAGAGAGAAACCGCAGTAAAATATGAAAAAGTGACATTAGCAGTTAAAATGATGTCCATAACTCAAGAGCCTCAATCAGAATCCCGTACTTGAGACTGTAACGGCACAGAAAACTCTCTCCTGTTCCCAGCTCTGTATTTTCCTGTTCTTTGCTCAAACCTATTCAGGGAACAGTTCTTTTGAAAGCTTTCAAGAGTATTATTAAAAGATTAGTCTAACTGTGCTATCACAGACAAGGAGCTTGAATGACGGAGATTGCCACCTAGTGCAACAGATGGAATGAGATGAGGAAGCATTCCGGATAAGTTTCCATTGTCTCATCAATAACCCTTTGATGGACTCTTTGCATGCATCCCCAGAAGTTTCCTGCCTCTAACAAAATGATAGCCAAAATAACATTGTGAATCTCATCATAGAATCCTAAAATGGAAAGGGACCATTTTGGCAATCTAATTCGAACTTCTGCTCAGCACAGGAATTTAAGTTAAAGCACTCTCATCAGTGGTGGAATTAAAAAATTTTTTACTACTGATTCTGTGGGCTTGGCTTGGTGGGCATGGCATAGCTTGGTGGGTGTGGCATGGCCTGGTGGGTGTGTCATGGGAAGGATTCTGCAAAATCCCCATTCCCTCCCCACTCCTGGGGGAAGGTTACTGTAAAATCTCCATTCCCACCCCACCCCACTAACCTGCTCTCCAGCTACATTCTCCTGTACAGGGCAACAAAAGAAGATCCAGCCAATCAGCTGGGACTTGAGAGGCAGGGAATAGATGGGGACGGGGCCAGTCAGAGGTGGGATTTGCCGGTTCTCCGAACTACTTAAAATTTCCGCTACCAGTTCTCCAGAACTGGTCAGAACCTGCTGAATACCACCTCTGATTCTCATCTGCTGGGTATTCATCCTCTTCTTAAACACGTACAGGTAGTCCTCAACTTACAACCAATTGTTTAGCAGCTGTTTGAAGTTTCCACAGCACTGACACGTCCTCAAAAGTATATCTGTTGCAGCAAACCCACAGTCACATAATCAAAATTTGGGCACTTGGCAACCAGCCTATATTTATGAGTTGCAACGCCCCAGGGTCATGTGGTCAACATTTATGAGCTTCTTATCCAGAAGCTCGTAAATGACAAGCAGTGTCCCAAAGGTTCTTTTTTTCAAGAGGCAACTGGACCCTGTTTTTTCTTTGAAGACATTTCACTTCACATCCAAGAAGCTTCTTCAGCTCTCACTGGATGGTGGGGAATGGAAGGATTCATACTCCTTGCAAAGTGAAGCTGGAGATTTTTTAAGAAGAGATTGGAGAACCATTTGTCTGAAATAGTATAAGGTTTCCTGCTTGAACAGAGGGTTGGACTAGAAGACCTCAAGGTCCGTTCCAACTCTGTTCTTTTGTTATCTCTTGGAGTCATCAGCTACCCTTAGGAATGTGCTATTTAATGCTCAATTGAAATGCCCATAAAATCTGTTTCACATAGACAAACAAGGAAAAGAATCCTAGAGTAATCAAATTGGAAAGGGCCTTAAAGTTCATCTAATCCACTCTCTGCTTAGGAACTACCACAGCATTTCTGACAGTTTTTGTTTGAAAATTTATACGGGTGTGCACCAATTCATGGGGATCTGTACTGCAGAATGACAGATTTGCACAGGGAGGAAATCCTTCCTCAATTTAGTGCAGCCACCTAGTTCTGGATCTGCCCCTGGTGTAACAGAGAATAAATCCACTCCTTTTGTGTGATAATCCTTCAGATATTTAAAGACTGCTGTCATTCCTGATCTCGCTTGTCTTTTCCACAGGCTAAACATATCCAAATTCTTTACCTGTTCTCGTGGACCTGATTTCTAAACCCTTCATTATCTTCATAGCTCCAAGGGTGCTTTTTCAAGAGGTAACTGGACTTTCTTCTTTTTTCTTTTGAAGAACATTTTGCCTCTCATTCAAGAAGCTTCTTCAGCTCCGACTGGATAGTGGGGAATGGAAAGATTTATATTCCTTGCAGACAGCTGTTCACTTGCATCCTTTTAGAGGGTTGTTGAAGCACTTGGAGGTTTATCTGTGGGTCACCTCAGCATCCCCTGGTTCCTATAGTTTGCTATTTTCTTGGATGAGAAGCATCATCCAAGAACTGAAACATCTTCAAAAGAAAAAACAAGAAAGTCAAATTGCTTCCTGAAAAAGCACCTTTGAGACAACCATGACCTGGGTGACTGAGAATCTCCATAGACATATTGCATACCTTGTTTCATTATTTTATTTTTATTTGCTTAGTGTACCCCTGCTTCGTACTGACAAGTTGGTCCTTCTGTTTTCTGAATGGAAGTGCCTGGAACTAGATCCACTATTCTGATTACCAAGGCAGAGTAAACTGATATTACAGTATTACTTCCCATGATCTGAACTCTGTGCTTATGTTAATATTCTCCAAGACAACTTGACTTTCGGGTGAGACATCCTTTCAGGTGTTTGAAAAGCAATTCTGTATTCCTCCTCATCTTTTTTTCCCAAGGCTTCTTTCCAAATTCCTTCAATCTCTTTTCATAAGATTTCATTTCTATGCCCCTGATTGCTGCTCTTCTGTGAATTGTAAAGTATAGAAACTCACAACGTACCAATTTTGAATCATTGTGTACTTGTTGCATCAGAGAAAGATGATCGCAAAAGCAGAAAAAAGGCCAGAAAGACAAAACAAATTCAGCCAATGGTTGGAACAAAAACATGGGTACAAAAATGGTATCAAATATCATCTGGAGAAAATGGGCGGAACAGTTTCATTTATTTATCTTGGCTTTTAACTGATTTCAGTTTACTTCATTTGACTTATTTTGAATGCGGTTATTTTGATTTATTTTATTAAATTAGATCAGCAAACAAAGTTCAGCCCTAACAACTGTCCAACTATCTACTAAGTCTACATTACCACCGTGTTTCTCCAACAATACACCCCTCCCAAAAGGAAGGCCCAGCACTGCTTTGTGTGCAGTGTAGTTAAATTAAGGCCTGCCTCCAAAATTTGGCCCTATTTAAGCACATGCACAGCTTAAATTTCCGTGTCCTCCTTGTCCCAGGAACGCATCTGGTACTATTTATTTTTTTTGCAGGTAAATCTTAATGCCAAAGTCTCCCAACTCCTTGGTGCGTTTTAGTCTACTGATGCCCCACAGCCCTGTTTCTCCTCCGGATCACCAGCCCACTTTCCCCGGCAAGGGTGCCACAAAATGCGCTGCTTCAGTCAGTCGGCCCGGGGGCTCTTGCGCAGGAAAGAGGGGCCACACCAAGAGGCAGATGCCTCCACTTTCCCATCTGTGCAAAGGGCACTGGCTCCCCCCTCCCTCACCGCAGCCCTGGCAAAGGCACATGAGGTGATCTTAAAGCAGACTCCATCCATGTCCCCTTGGGCAGCCAGAGCAGGACTCGGCACGGCCAGGATGTGGCGAACCTGGTAGATGCCTCTGGCAGGACCGCAGAGGAGCGAGCTGCCCAGCCTGTTGCTGGCACACCTCCCTTTGACCAACACTCCACTCTGGGCATGTGTGGGCACAGTGACAGCCCAGCCCATGCAGCCCGCCCCTCTTGGGGATCGCAAGCTCACCTGCCCTGCTCGGCCTGGCTACTAGCACCACCATCAGCTGCTCTTACCTTATGCAGCAGCAGTGCCTCCTCCTGCTGGCTGTGCCTTGCAGGCTGAAAGCGCAGCCTGGCAGTGCCCAAGCAGGGGCTGCGTACTTTCACCCCAGCAACCCAGTGGTGCCAAAATCCACCACCCACCATGCAAACCCCATTAAGCAGCCTTGCCCGCGCTCAGGGAAAGAGGACTGGTGGAGTGCTGGCCAAAGTGGAAGTGCTGGAAAGGTGGCCTGCTTGCCTTTGTCTCTTATGCAGTAGCAGGAAGCTGGGCATTGCCGGGACCGGGGGCCTCTAAGTGACCCAGCAGTCTTCGCCCACCCCACCCTTCTTGAGCAGGGCAGGTTAAGAAAGCAGCCTCCTGAGTAACGGTTCTGAGCGCCGCAGCTTGATCCAAGCTTGAGCGTGTCCACACGGCATGCCAAATTTGGTGCTTAATGGAGCTCTGCGGGTTTGCCAACATGCTGGACTGAAAACTACCCACACAGGCTGAGATGGCACGATGCACAAAGTGAAAGCAGTTGGCTGTGTGGGTGTCACGGGAACACAGCCATTCATTGATAAGGGTGCAAATACACACGCAAGCACACACACCACTACCACACCAGACACACAGTAACCTACCACACCACGCACCCTAGTTTGCAAATATGGCCCTTGATTTTCACGGCTAGGTGAGGCTGCGCATGGGGCCCTCCTAACTGCCGCTAAAGAAGTGATCTGGTCGCTAGGTGAAGCATGTGAGGGGGAAATTTAGGCACCCTCGAAAAGGCAGCCTAGCGTTTTTTTGTGGGTCAAAACAAAATAAGGCCCAGCCTTATTTTCTGAGGAACACGGCACCACTATTAATCTTCTCATCACTCCTATTATCCATCCCCTCCCACTTGTGACTGTATGACTGTAACTTTGTTGCTTGTATCCTTACGATGTATATGGACTGTTTCCTAGTGTGATTTGATTGCTTGTTTGTACCCTATGAGTATCTTTAGGTGCTGTACCTTATGATTCTTGACAAGTGTATCTTTTCTTTTTATGTAGACTGAGAGCATATGCACCAAGACAAATTCCTTGTGTGTCTCATCACATTTGGCCAATAAAGAATTCATATAAACATTGTCTTCATCTAATTTTTAAGGCTACGGTATTCACAATGTTCCCAAAAGTAAAACTCAGTGGAACATTTGAAACATCAGCTTGGGGCGCTACATCCAGTATTTAGAGGTATAGAATTAGTACCCTTGGGTTCAGGCTGTGCAATTATGGGATACTTTCATTTGATTCAATAAAGGTCTTCTTAAAGTTTTCTGATGATGTTTCCAGATAAAGGCTTGCAGTTGTTATTTTTTTTTCTGCTCTCAACACTTCTTATATTGTTAATCAGCATTCTTTGTAAGGGATTGTGAAAAATAAGATGAGCCAAGTTTTGCAGCTGCGTAGTTGGCACTCTTCACATTAGTAAGGTTGGTAGTCACTGTTAGCACATAGTCAACATTTATTAAAATCCTTATTTAGCTCAACTAAAAGTGAAAGCCACTTTCTTTCCTGAGGCTAACATTTGAGTCCAATTCAATTCTGTGGGATGTGGCTTCTTAATATTACTTCAAGTCCTTTGAACTAGCTCTATGAATTTTCTTTCTACTGCTAACCAAGCAACAGTAATTCAGTCCAAAACATAGCAGGAAAATATCCTTAATCCTTATTTCCCCAAACTGGAAAGCAATGGAGTCAACATTTATCAGAACACTGCAGTGTGATGCACAACTCCAAAGATGCACACCAACAGCCAAGAAAAACAGGTGTGTTAGGAGAAACACAAAAACACATTATCAGCAGAAAATAGCTGGCAGAAAGGCCTCCGTGCTAGGAAACACTCACAAAAAAAAATGTAGATGAGATTTTGTGTGAATTTTCTTTTGCATTGAGTCTTCAAATCAGTGTGACAAAACTTAAATTTACTGAGAGGAAAGGGACAAAACTGAGCAAACCCAAATCTGGCTAATTCATCAACCCTCTGACAAACCATACTTTTATTTATGAACTGTACTTTTACAGGAAAGAAAGTGAAAAGGCAGTCCAGCAGCTAATCCAATATAAAAAGGTAAAGCTTTCAAATACTTGAATCAATCAAATATAAAAAGGTAAAGGCTTCCCAATCTAGTTGTGTCTGACTCTAGAGTAGAGTGTTCATCTCCGTTTCTTAGCTGATGAAGCCAGAGTTGCCCGAAGATGTTTTCCATGGCCATGTGGCCAGCATGGCTATGTGCCAAAGGCATATGGAATGCTGTTACCTTCCTGCCAAAATGGTACCTATTTATCTACTTGCATTTGCATGCTTTCAAACTGCTAGGTGAACAGGAGCTGGGGCAAGGATGGGAGTTCGCCCCATTGTGCGGTCCAGCTGACAAGCTCAGCGTCTCTAACTGGTAAGCCATTGTGCCCCTCAACCAAATATAGATACACAAACACACAGCCAAAATCATGCCCTTGTGGATTGTCCTTCAAGATAGGCACACTGACAAATTCATTTTTGAACATTAAGAGGCAAATTGACCCAAATTTTCCAGTAGATTAAAATTTTGCTACCGGTTGGCTTTCATACTTCCTGAATGCTCTGATCCAACACTTCATGGAAATGAAGAAGAAATATGTGTTTGGGGAAAAAACATTTCAAGCTGATTTAATACAGATTTAGAGTTCCTATTCTTATGCTATGGAGATTCTCAATCATCTAAGTTCTGATTGTTCCAAAGGTGATGGTTTTTTTTTTCCAAAAGGCAAGTGGACTTCTTTGTTTTTTTCTTTGAAAATATTTCACTTCTAATCCAAGATGCTTTTTGGAGAACTAAAAAAAGCTTCTTGGATGAGAAGGAAAACATGTTCAAGGAAAAAAACCAAGAAAGTCCACTTGCCTTTTGAAAAAATATTCTTATGTTCTGTTTAAAAAGTAATTAAATGGTTATAGAACACAGAACCATGGGGCTGGAAGGGACCTCAGAGATCTTCTAGTGAATCTAGTCCAACTTCTGCAAAGTAAGGTAACGGTAAAGGTTCTCCTCGCACATATGTACTAGTTGTTTCCAGCTCTAGGGGGTGGTACTCATCTCCATTACAAAGCTGAAGAGCCAGTGCTGTCCAAAGACGTCTCTGTGGTCATGTGGCCAGCATGACTAGATGCCAAAGGCACATGGAACCCTGTTACCTTCCCACCAAAGTAGTCCCTATTTTTCTACTTACATTTTTTAAGTGCTTTCAAACTGCTAGGTTGGCAGAAGCTGGGACAAGTAATGGGAGCTCACTCCATTAAGCAGCGCTAGGGATTTGAACTGCTGAACTGCCGACCTTTCTGATAGACAAGCTCAGCATCTTAGCCACTGAGCCACTACGTCTCCTCTACTCTGCGCCCCCTCTTTACTCTGAAAAATACTCTTTATTTGCAAAGTAGGAGATGTCATATCATCCCAGTCAAATGGTTTGAAAACACATTTTCAATTATTGTTCATTAGCCATAAGTTAGTTTGTCCATCCTTGTTTAAATGGAGAAGTGGAAGAGAGTTGGGAGAAGTTGAATACTTGAAGCTACAATTTTACAAGAATGATTGAATGAATGAGCTGATTCATTCTCTCAGGTATGGAAATTTAAAGTTAACAAATGTAAATGAAACATTGAAAGTGTATCTTCATTAAGAAAGCCTTTTTTATCTGTTTCTGAGGGAAATCAATTAGCTACAGGACCTTGTGGAGTTTACCTTTGGATTACCTAATCTTTTCTTCCACAGGTAATTAACTTTGCTGTTTATATCAGCTGCCAAAAAGAGGGGGAAAAAGGGAAAAAAAGAAGCCCATTATTGAATTACTTGTAATGACAAGAACTCAATATTTTGGACAGCTAAGTATCCTGCAGGTTAATTTAAAATAGATATATTACTGCTATCCCTAAAACCTTTGTGAGATCATTACTATTTCAATGTTCTGTCTTTGATTGAAGTGATGCGCTTTCTGACAGCTACCTTGTATCAGCACATGATTTGATTTCCAAAATCTCCAAAACCCAGAAAATCTCCAGTCTAAAGGTGGGTAGCACTCTTAAATTTTCTTTCTGCTAAAAATACTACTACAAATCTGTTAAAAAGACCCTGTTAAAATACTGCTAAAATTATTGCAAATCTAAAATACTCTAGTAAAAATACAACTAATACTAGTATAAATAGGCTGAATGTATGTTTTGCTAGCGAAAATCACCAACGTTTCACCTAGGGTTTGGTCAATTAATCAATGAACTAAACAATCCAAGTATTTGTTTAATTCTTCAGCCAGTATATCACCAAATCCTACAGGAGTCCTGGCCATTAGCAACTTTGTAGGCACAACATATACATAAATTTAGGCAGTCATAAAACATCTGCAATAAGATAAATGATAACATATCCATAGTAAGAATCTATAAACTTTCATTTATATAACAAATTATCCACCAAGATTGAATTCAAATTCATTCCTGCAAATCCATTTAAACCTCAATCAGCAAAAGCTCTATGGGAATTACCAGCTTTGAGCATTTTCTGGAGCAAGACCATGGTGCTGATAAATCTAGTTGCAAGAACAGGTTCTGTTGTGGAAAAGTAGCATCTCAGTGTGTCTATCCCACATCTCTTTCACAGAAGTGGGGTATTATCAGTAGCCAGCTTGACACACAGGCAAATGCATGTGTCGATTTTGCAGTCTTCCCTTAAAAGATTTTGATGAAGGAGGCAAATAGCTCAAATTACACTGCAATTGCTGGATGTTTAAGTTAAAACAGTACAGGTACTATTTTGACAACCTTATCACAAAGAAAAGAAACTCTGGAATGCTGGTGCCAGTTTTTGCCCAAAGGGCTGCAACAAAATATGCATAAATAAATGCATTAAAGAGAATAAATAAAATAAAAAAGAGAATGAAAGAGAATAAAGAAATAAAATAAATACATTAAAAGAATTAAATACTAGTAAAGAGAAGAACTAGGGGGTGACATAATAGCAGTCTTCCAATATTTGAGGGGCTGTCACAGACAAACATGGCAGGGATGCAGTGGCTCTGTGGCCAAGACACTGAGCTTGGCGATCAGCAAGGTCGACAGTTCAGCAGTTCGAATCCCTATCACTGTGTAACAGAGTGAGCTCCCATTACTTGTCCCAGCTTCTGCCAACCTAGCAGTTCAAAAGCATGTAAAAATGCAAGTAGAAAAATAGGGACCATCTTTGGTGGGAAGGTAACAGCATTCTGTGTGCCTTCGGCATTTAGTCATGCCGGCCACATGACCACGGAGACATCTTCGGACAGTGCTGGCTCTTCAGCTTTGTAACGGAGATGAGCAGCACCCCCTGGAGCCCGAAATGACTAGCACGTATGTGCGAGGGGAACATTTATCATTACCTTTACACAGAGAAAGGAAGGTCAACCTATTCTCCAAAACACCCGAGGGCAGAACAAAAAGTAACAGATGGAAGCTTATCAAAGGGAGATCCAACCTAGAATTAAGGAGAAATTGCCTGACAGTCAGAACAATTAATCAGTGGAATGGCTTATCTCCAGAAGTTGTAGATGCTCCAACCATGGAGGTTTTTAAGAAGACATTTGATGGCCATTTGTCTGGAATGGACTCTCCTGGTCGAGCAGGGATTTGGACCAGAAGACAGCCAAGGTCCCTTCCAACTTCTCTAAATAAGAAATCCAAATTTGACAAATGAGTATCAAGTCAACCAGTATCGGTACCAGAAAAGAAAAGAACATAAATAATGTCACTAAAATGTTTAAAAAGCAGTGAAAATAATATATACATCAGAAGCAAAGGAAAGTTCCTCAGGAGATGAAATATTAAAGAATAACATTAACCTAATGACTCAATGTCTTCTAAGAGACAAGAGACAATGCATCAAAAGGAATTCTATGTAACACAGGGGCAAAGTCGGGATTTGCTGGGGGTGAGTGTTCCTATTTTTAGCTATGCTAAGTCAGTTGTAAAGGTTTCCTCACCATTTTTCATCACTTCCGTATCTGATTGTATCAAGAAAATATGAATAAATCTAACAGCATGGGGCTTACACAATACACAGCCTGTTGGGGGGATGGCACGGACTGGTCATTAAATTCATGATGGTAACAGACTGTGAAACTTGCAGAATTGGTGTCTTGCAGCCTTGGAGATTCAGTAGCCCACTCCTATTCTCACCAATGACAAGGAAATTGTAGAGAATCACCTGGTTAAGTTGGCTGGTTATAGATGTTGAGTGAATAAAATTATGGGCTATACAACTGTGATGAAATGCAGTGGCCTGGATTCCTGGGGATAAGATAGCAATAGCAATAGCACTTAGACTTATATACTACTTCACAGTGCTTTTAGAGCTGTCTCTAAGCATTTTACAGAGTCAGCATATTGCCCCAACAGTCTGGGTCCTCATTTTACCCACCTCGGAAGGATGGAAGGCTGAGTCAACCTTGAGCCTGGTGAGATTTGAACTGCCAAATGGCAGTCAGCTGGCAGTCAGCAGTAGCCTGCAGTACTGCATTCTAACCACTGCTCCACCAAAGATGGGGAGATTGTGGAAAAATAAGAGACAACTCAGCCCAGATATTTTGTATGAGAGAAAGGAGATGACAACAACCTCTCCCTAAAAGTGCTCAGTATATATGCAGATAGTAGAGTCCTCAGTCTGGAAAGATTCTGTGTATTGATGTGGAACAATAAAGAATTCTGCTTGGAAGAATCACCCAGGGGTGGGATTCAACTTTTTTAATAACCAGTGCTGTGGGTGTGGCTTAGTTGGTGGGCATGACTTGTTAGTCATGTGACTTGGTCGATGTGACCAACTCCACATCACTCATATCGAGGGGTATTTCTCCTTGCTTTGCCTGTGACAGTGGGGATGCTACAATGGTCGTAAGTGTGAAAAATGGTCATAAGTCACTTTTTTCAGTGCATTGTAACTTTAAATGGTCACTAAATGAACTGTTGTAAGTCAAGGATTACCAGTACAAAAATACAAAAAGCTTCTTCGCTTGAAAAAAGCTGTCCTAAATACCAATTATTAAATTAAAATATCTGCAAGCCGGAGTTACAAGTTAGGCAGGGTGCCAGAGCAACTTGAGAAATTAAAATAGTTAAAATGCAATGATAACTATCAGCAGCCAACCCTTGCTCATAAAGTGAAACCCTTTGCAAGAGAGGACAATTAAGCTCTCCAGAAAGAGCATATCCAGGAGAAGCAATCCTTAGATCCATTTGCACCACTTAAAGACACCAGCTGGTCTCACTCACCTCACAAGATATCTTAAGCAAATCATCCAGATTTAAGGAAAGGTCACATGCCCCCCAGTGCCAAGCTTGCATCCTGCCTCTTGGAAGTACACTCCAAAAGGACAGTGCCAGGAACCACTAAAGCAGTGAAGGAAGATCCCTCTCCCCAGATAGAAAAAGAAACCATGAGGCAGGAAAAAATTCAAACACAATACAAATAATTAAATAACAACAGTAGCTGTTGCTTGTTAAACCAATTACCAGAACAAATAGACACAGGAACTAGCCAGATTTCTCAACCCAGTTTCTTTTCAGGAACAGAGATTAATCTTTTACCTTCCAAACAAAGCTGAATAGGGAAAATTATCCCATAAATAAACACAGGATTAAACATCACCAAGGACATAATTAAACTTCACCAAAAACCATTTTTAGACCAAAACTCAGAAAGGGTATGTAAACTCACATGTGAATGTCAATCTTTCTAGCTAACCAAGAAGCCTTGCTGAATGTCACTCATCTTGGTTCCTTGTAATTAAAAGTTTCTTTCCTGCAGCTCTGCTTCTTTATTCAATTATTTCTTCAAAGTGCTGGTCCTGGCTGGAAGAACTCCAACAAGGGAATATTTCCTCCCAACAGCAGTGTAAAAGGCTTAAAACAATCTTTCCCCTTTAAGAAAGTACCAGCAAAGAAAAAAAACTCCTTCAAAGACAGTAAGTCTTTGCATACTGCCAAAAATGTAATAAGGGTGGAAAAAAACAAAAGGAGATTTCTTCCAACAACCGGTTCTCCGAACTGCTTAGAAAGTTAACAACCAGTTTAGCGAATAGGTGAGAACTGGTGGAATCCCACCCTTAGAAT
The DNA here is from genome assembly GCF_900518735.1 of Pseudonaja textilis. The sequence goes on from NW_020769348.1 coordinate 1,914,639, forward strand.
CACCATGTGTCATTCTTGGTCTTGGGGCCTAATAACAACTGAACAGGTCCCTCCATAGACTATAAAGAAGCCAGAATGGTAGAGGGGTGAAGGTCATGGTTTAGGAAACCCACATTCAAGATCACCCTCACCCATGGAAATTCTCTGGGTGACTTTGGATCAGTCACTGCCTCTCAGCCAAGACTATAAACTATAGAGAGAACCCCATGAAAGTCACTTTGAAGGAAAGGTATGATTCAAATCTTAATTGGAGGGAAAGAATGAATGAACACATAGTCACCAGATTTTGTTCACCTAAGGAAAACACTATGAACTTTATGGACTATCAATAATTAATAGTGATCCTGAGAGGCTATGTTTACTTATCTATTAAACAAATCTCCATAGATGATTCATACATAGGTGACTCTGGAACCCATAAAAATTCCCACCCCATCACTGCCCATGGCAGCAAAAACACAATCAAATCAACCACTTGACTAGCTGATCTCTACCTTTTTAGGGCCTTTTGGAAAAGCAGCAGGATGGGAGGCAATCATACCTCAGGGGGAATGACATTTCATAGAAAAGGGGACACTACCAAGAAGGCCCTGTTTCATAACTCCATTAGAAATACATTCCTAATTGATAGGATACATAACATATCCTACCTTTCTGTCCCGGTGGGCTTGGTGGCTATAATAGGGGAGAGGCAGTCCTTCAAATATCCCATATGTAATACCTGTCTGTGTTTTTTTTAATCTTCTTGATTGCCAACGTCTCTCATAATTTTTCTGAGCTATTCCCTTTTCTGCAACCTCTTTTCATAACATGGCGTCTCTTTCCCTTCTTCTGTTGTTATTTTATTTTATTTTATTATTTTATGTTATGTTATTTTATTATTATTTATATCAAACTTCTTAATCGCTCATCTCTCTCACAGAGGGGTTCTGGGCAATGTACAGTTTAATCAATATAATAAAACATTAAAAACCAAATAATTTAAGATTTAAATGTTTTAAGAAAATGAAAATGATGGGTTCCTTCTACCTTTTTTGAATGCCCAGGCACTAACGTACACATTTACTTTCTCCATCGGCTGCTGCTTTTGTCAATAAATTACCCCCTGTGCTCCCAGAGGCTTTGTATTGTAGTAGCTGAATCTTTTTTACAAGGATCCAGGTAGGCTGAAAGCATTGTCCATGGATATATAGATAGATAGATTTCCATCTCTGCTGCTTGTGCTTTTTCCCTTTTCTTATTTATTGTGCAGCCTCTTTCATTTTATCTATAACAGGTATTTTTATTGCTTTGCCATGGCTCTCTGATCCTCTTATGCTTGGTTGCATCACTTTGTTATTGTGATCGGTCTTTCCCAGAATACCAAGAGGCCACTCAACAAAACAAGCATTTGAGGTAAAACTCACTTCTCTTGCTGTACTTGACTGAATGGGTGAATATCTTCTTCTTTTCTCCTTAGCTTTTGTTTTAATTTCCTTTCAAAATAGCTCTGAGGGGATTGGTACTGATTTCACAGAATATAAATGGGGGAATGGAAGAGTTGAGAATGGGTTGGGAAGTCCCACAAGGATACTGCAAATCCCCTCAGTTTATTTTCAACTTTAATTTCATTTGCACTTGGCCGTTCCAACACTGTGGGGAACTCTGCCTTACACAATTCTCTCAAAAGTCCTCATCCACTGCAAAGGAGGTTCCACTTTAATTCCATTTTGCTTGAAAAATTATGTTGGATTTCTCTGGATGCATTTTTGTGCTTGCTTGGTTGTTGGAAGTAGCAGAGGGTGCTATTCCTGATTTGTGTGGGGGTCATTTTCTATGAAATTCTTACTGTCACTCTGAATCCTCCCTAATGGCCCCCCACTTTCCAATTTGAAAATTCCCTTGATCCCTTGATTTTTATTAAACCTTAGGGGTTTAATAAAAATGTAAGAAGGCAAGGAGACTTATTTATTTTTACCCCACCTTTATAATTTCTATAAATATCTCAAAGTGACAAACATACTCCTTCCTCCTGCTATTTTCTCTACAACAACAACAAAAACAACTCTGTGAGGTGAGTTGTGTTGAGAGAGAGTGACTGGCCCAAAGTCACCCAGCTGTAGGAGAAGAGCAGACAGAGCTGGAGGATGGAATTAAGTGAGTCATTAGCTTAGAGTCGTTGCATTCCCACAAGTGCTTCAAGTTCTACCCCTCTTGAATTCTGTTGACCTTTAACTGGTGCCAATTGTTAATTCTCAAAATGACATTAGTTGAAGTCATGTTATTTATTACTTCATTTCTTAGTTGCTATATATATGGGGAGAGGGGGAATTATGGAGTGTGGGATAACCTTCTCCCAGGCGCCAGACATAACAGCAATAAGGCCTGTGGGAATCAAGGTTATCTCAACGAGAGTTTGTAACAGCCAGAGAGAGTTGAGCAGCCTGCCATCCACCTGGTTGGTTAACGTGACCACTGACACTAGGGGGTTAGGTGGTATCTATTTCTTTTATTATACTGAAAACATTGGAAATATTTAGAGTTGGTTTCACATTTGAACATGCCAATATGATGTATCCAATAAAGGAAATATTTGAGAAAAGCTACAGCCTCAAGAGTCCTGAATTGATTGGGATCATTACTTGGAACCATGACACACCAATTTAGTACTGAATTTTAATTAACTAAAATATTGCATGTAAGTGTTGAAGTAATTCCCCTTTAGGAGAATGAGAGCATACAGGGAGATGTATAGAGATTAGCGTTTGAATAATACACACACAGAACACAGATACACTGTACAGTAAATGTAGGTTTTTACTTCCAGAAACGTTAAGCAAAGTCCAAAATAGGCAGTCCAAAGTCATTCACAGGTAAAATCAGTCAGTTTTCAATCCAGGGATAATCCAAATATCAAAGTATAGTGTCAAAAACAGTTCAGTATCAGACTTACATTAAATCCAGTAATATCAGTCAATTAGAAGAAATGGAGCAACGGCAATACTTTCCAACAGAAGGAAACAGAGATACACTCACACTCTCTTCTGAGACTCAGACTAAACAACCCAGGTTTTTGGCTCCATCTTATGGCTGTTTGAGAAACCACACCTAATTACAGTTTTGCATTTTCTTAAAGATACAGTTTTAAAATGTTTATCCTGGTTTATATATTTCTAACCCAAATACCTGTTAGGTGACTTATATTCCTAACAGTAAACTTGAATAAATCTTCTATGCTGCAACCTTATGAATGGTCCTGATTCTTTGGGGCTGATACCAGCTGGCTTTTATGTCCAAAGTGAAACTAGAACTCACAGTCTCCTGATAGTTGGCTCAAAGTCATCCAGCTGATTTTATGTATAAGGCAGCACTACAACTCACAGCCTCCTGTTTCTATCCTGATACCTTAACCACTATGACTAAATTGAAAGACAGACTATTTCTTTGGGTTAGCTTGTATTGATTACTTATATAATTTTAAGAAGAAATAGGAGTGGTACGGTGACCTAGAAGTGGAGCTCTTTCCTCTAATCAAGGAGGCTGTGAGTTCAATCCTAGGTAGAGGCAGACATTTCTTGCTGTGGGAACACTGAGAATATATCTACTGAACAAAACTCTTCATTGTTGACAGGAAGGCCATCCGGCCATTAAAATACTTTGCTAGCCCCATTCAGTTGCTCAGACTCCACCCCGCAAGGGATTATAGAGGTCATTAAAAGAAGATGTTGATAATTTTAAGAAGAAATTCACCAAAATATTCTTCTTCTCCTGGTTGATTGTAATCAACAACAACAGCCTGAAGGATGTCAAACCACAAAATGACAGTGTTGAAGTAAAGCCAAAAGAATGTCCAGCAATTGATGACAGATTAGTGGTTAGTTTTCAACATGAATTGCAACATGGAATTGTCAATCTTTAGAGATCAGATAGATTTAGAAACTTATTGAGAACTGTGAACAGATGTCGAATATGGCTTCTTGGCCCTACCTTATGTATGCCTAAAGACTGGCCATCCAGAAATTGTTTCATACCTCCTGGAGAAAAGAGGAAATGAGGCAGGCTCGGGAAAAGTTGGTGCCAAACACTTAAGGAAAATCTTAAGATTATTAATATCCCTTGGGACAATGTCAAAGATGTTGCAAATGATCAGAACTGTTGGAAAGCACTTGCTGCCCAACATGCATTCACAGGATGATGAGGAGGAGAAGGAGGCCTTTGTATCTAGTCTTATAAAAGCAATCTTGATGTGATTGGATGAGTTCATTATGATGCTCTTGGTGCACTGTAACTATTGCTAATGAAGTATTCCAGAACATCTGCAGGGCAGAATACAAACAGAATCTTGGTGCAGCCACTTTGCATATACTTTCAAATAAGACCTAAAGCAGTTCATTTCAGAAACTACATAGTTTGGAAATCTAACACCCGGGGGGGGTGGAGGGTGTGAAACAAGAATTCTAGAAGCATCCCTAACCAGGTTACAACTGCTTTCTTTCATTTGCAAAAGGATTTGAACAGACCTGATTTCCTGTAGACTGTGTGCACCACCTATGAAAATAAATGAGAGTCCTTCATACCAGAAGTCAGGAATAAGTATTAACTGTCAGAGTGACTTTATACTGCCTGAGTTATAAAATTTAGACTTAATGTATAGTATATTGGTACTTTGTTGAGAGTGTGATATTTGTGCTTGGGATCTTGGTTTGGCAAGTTCCAGTAATTTCCAGTCCCCGTTTGGATCCATTACCAATCAGCGGAATAATGCAGCATCTTCTTCTTAATGTGATTTACACATTGTTACTGCTACTCTCCCAGTTTTATGCTGTCTTCCGGAATGCCAACATTTGCAATTAGAGAGATGAAAATCTTGGCTTTGGTTGAAGCTTTTATTTAACTGGAGGAGAAAGTAATCAGAAGCATTTGACTCAAAAATGATGGTGCCAAACTGCACAACAAGCAATTAAGAAAACAAAAACTAATTTCATACACTTGGATGAAGAAGCTGCTTTCAAAGTCAAAAGATTTAGAGTATAGTTCAAAGTTAGAAAAATCTCAGTGCATCTAATTGCTTCCTTTCTATACACAGCATTTGTTGGGATGTGAGCTTCACTATTAATGGAACATAGCCCAAGACAATCTTGATATGAATGTATGCAACAATTTATCACCATTTGTTGAGATGTTTTGTGTGTATCTCCATGTCTTCGCACAAAGACAGCAGCATGGTACAGATGTGACAGGACACACAGCTGAATCACAATCTATTAGTATGTGCCCTAGTGCATGTTTAAAATGACACACACTAAAAAAATCTCTACCCAAATGCATATATAAACACTGCTTTTTCTGAGGGAAGAATTTGACGTAAAGAGAAAAAGAAAAAATAATACATGGAAGCTTCATTTTGGCAGTGTTATATTGATCAGTATGTGCTTATTAATACCCTAGAACAGAGTGTCAAACTCAAGGCCCGTGGGCCAGATCCAGCCCACAGGGTGCTTAGATCTGGTCCGTGGGGTTACCCTGGAAACAGGAAAGGATCAGCCCACTGTGCAAAAATGGAGCCTGGGAGAGGGTTGCAGGAGGCTGTCGTGACCAAAAACTGGGCACACACACAGCCCTCCCGGGCTCCATTTTTGTTGGCAGAGGGCTAGCAAAACAAACTAAAAGGAAAACAAAAGGAGAATATAGGCATGCAAGAAGGGACAGGAAAGGAGAAGAGGAAAGAGGAAAGACAAGGAAAAAGAAGGAAAGATGGGAAAAGAGCAGGGAAGGAAAAATAAGGAAAGAGGGGAAGGAAGAAGAAAGGAGAGTGAAGAGGGAAGGAAGGAAGGAAGGAAGGAAGGAAGGAAGGAAGGAAGGAAGGAAGGAAGGAAGGAAGGAAGGAAGGAAGGAAGGAAATTATAAGGAGAGTGAAGGAGAGTCTGAGGGAAGTCCTGCCTTAGCACTTGGCCACCATAGGTGCCCCTAACACTAGTGATGTTGAGCTGGCCACCCCACACTGGCCACGCCCATGCTGGCCACACCCACCTCACCTTGCCTACCTCAGCCCCTTGAGGTCAAATACAACCCTGATGTGGCCCTCAATGAAATATATGTACACCTGTATTATTACTACAAAAACAATATTTAGGAGGAGTAGCTAAGGAAGTAGCTACTAAACCAAAGAAATGGGACAGAAGACAAGATTTATCGGAGGAGGAATTTAGTATAAAGCAGAAGAGTCCGATAATTATTAAAATAACAGGGGAAAGGACATAAGTGACCCTTACTTAATGCTCTGGAGCTGACTTTTTTTTTTTTTTTTTTGCTGAGATTTGTTACAAACTTGAAGCCAACTGCTAAAAGGTTATTGAATGAAGAGAAAGACTTAGTTTAAAAAACAGTGGAGGAGATTGAATTATCTTTTGACTTTTGCCCTTTTGTCCAAAAGGAGTTCAACTGATTTGTTCCAATGTCTTGTCTTAAATATGACATGAAGATATTGCCCTGAAGAGTTGCCGAAGTGTACTTTATTATGTTTCAGCCAGAAGCAAGGGCGCCCAGAGAGTGTGCTCAAAAACAGTTTCTTATTCGTGTTGTGACACTGATTGTGTCATTTGCTCCCCCTCCCCTTCTCATGGCTGCCTTTGCTTTCAGCTATTTTTAATTGGCTTTCTGATGGCCTGGATTATCATCAGTGGTTATCCTGCTGTTTTAGTGGATGGTGGCTTCCCTGTCCTTATTTAAGATTATATGTATGGTATTTTTGTATTTGAGGAAAGCAAGCTTAGAAAGCTTTCTGCTTTAAAGACCGGCATAAAAATACCTTGATGAGTGAAATGAATTAATAAATATCCCGCATAAGCGATTATATCTCCCTCCATTCTGTGGTGTATCTTCTACTGAGATGGGAGATTAGAAAAGAATGTGGGTGGAAAGTGATAATTAACAGACTGGATGGATCATAATGATCATTTGGTGACTCCTGCAATCAATACACGCTGGGCCCTGGATAGTTGCCGTGGTGGCCCAGGCAGGGCTGGAGGGATCCACTTTTGCTAGTAGTTGGTTTTGCTAGCACTCTGCCAGCAAAAACAGAGCTCAGGGAGGCCTATGCCCTGGAAGAGGTGGTATTCAGCAGGGTCGGAGAACTGGAAAATACCACCTCTGACTGGCTCTGTCCCCATCTATACTATTTTTATTTTATTTTTATTTATTTTTATTTGTCAATTGCTTACAAGGTAATAGGTATAAGTAAAAACATAGTTATGAATACATGGATACTTATAAGAAAAATAAATATATATATAAAAGAAACAATAGGACAGGGACGGTAGGCATGTTGGTGTGCTTATGCATGCCCCCTTTGACTCCCCAGTCCCAGCTGATCGGCTGGGTCTTCTTTGGCTGCCCTGCACAGGAGAACGGAGCTGGAAAGCAGGTTAGTGGGATGGGGAGAGAATGTGATTTTGCAGTAACCTTCCCTCAGGAGGGAATGGAGATTTTACAGTATCCTTCCCCTTTCAGGCCACCAAGCCACACCCACCAAGCCACACCCACACAACTGGGAGTAAACATTTTTGAATCCTACCACTGCTCCCTGGGCTCCATTTTCGGCTGTGACGACTTTCTGCAACCCTCTGCCAGCAAAACGGGCACTGCATGTAGCCATTCTGAGCTCCTTTTTCACTGGCAGAGGCACCGCAGGTCGGTCCTTCGCTGCGTTCCAGGGCAGCCCTGCAGGCCAGATCTCAACACCCTGCAGGCCAGATCCAGCCTGCAGGTCTTGAGTTTGACACCCCAGCAGTAGAGCAATTAATCCCTGGTCTGTAGCTCAGTACTGGGCCATGGCCCATTTGGAACTGGGACACATAAGTGGCAGGCAAGCATGCACAGCTCAACTTATGCAAGTGCCAGGTGCGTGTGTGAGCATGCAAAGCTCCATTTGTACAAGTGGTGGGCCCATACCCACCTCTGGCACAAATGGACCTGCATGTACGAGAGTATTTGCTCACTGTTTGCACAGAACAGTGGTGGTTTTCAAAAAAAAATTTACTGGTTCTGTGAGCGTGGTTTGGTGGGCATGGCATGGCTTGGTGGGTGTGGCAGGAGAAGATTACTGCAAAATCCCATTCCCTCCCCACCCCACTAACCTGCTTTCCAGCTCTGTTCTCCTGTGCAGGGCAACCAAAGAAGACCCAGCCAATCAGCTGGGACTTGGGAGGCAGAGAATAGATGGGGGCGGGGCCAGTCGGACATGATATTTGCCAGTTCTCCGAACTACTCAAAATGTCCGCTACCGTTTCTCCAGAACTAGTCAGAACCTGCTGAATACCACCTCTGGCACAGAACCATCCCTCTCCTGTCTCCACCACCATCTCTGCTGGTCCATAAAGTCAGAAAGGTTGGGACCGCAGCGCTGCAGTAGAAGGCATTAAGCCCAACATCTGGGTGCAAAATCCCAGTAGGATGGATCATGATGGTAATGATGGTCACTATAACCAAAATCACAATACCCACACTATATTTTATCAGCCATTCTTGGTGCTGATAAAACTTATTCTCCTGAATGTTATTGTTCTGATGGAGCGGTTCTTTTTGTTGTTGTTACATACTTTTATTTAGGGAGATCAATACAGTAGAGTTTACATTGTTTGATGAGTGAGGCTTCTGTAGCACAATGATTTAGAAAGTGGAACGCTCTGCAGTATTTGTTGTGATGACGTTTCTTGACCCTAACTTGAGGAAAATACTGCTTTAGGATTATCCTGACTGATGAAGAAATAACTGAAATGCTGGTTTTCCATTCCTAACTTCCACAAAAAGATTTCTTTTTCTAACTTTTCTAATTTCTGAACTTCAAACTCCACAAATCTCTAGAGTTTTGGAGGAATTACTTCATTTCTCCATGAACCACAAATCTAGGGGACAATCTCATTGCTTCTGTTTTCATGGATGGTCCTGTGGGAAAGAAGTACTTTTTTAAAAAAATCCAATCAAGTTAAAATCTTTGAGAAGAGGCTTGGTGCCAAAGTTCCAAATAAAACATAGAATTTGTTTTCAAGAAATAATTGCAATTTGTTCTCTAGTCTTCAAGCACTCATTCCATTTATAGACAAGTCTTCTCCAACATAAAGCACCAAGCTAGAAACCAGGAGACTTTGTGTTCTAGTCCCATTTTAGGCATGAAAGCCAGCTGGCCTAGTCACTTTCTTTCACCCCAACTCACCTCACAGGGTTATTGTGCAGAAAATAGGAGGTGGGAGAAGTATTGGTATGTTTGCTGCCTTGAGTTATTTATAAAAATAATCAAGATGAGATAAAAAAAAAAACTCTAAATAGGAAAGCAGAGAGAGCATTCTTGGAAGATCTCCCTTTTAATCCCAAACCCAACAGAGTTTGTCTATTGGTTAGAGGAAACAGAAAGTAGATATAGTCTAGAATGGTGTTTCTCAACTTTGGCAACTATAAAATGTGTTGACTTCACCTTCCAGAATTCTCAGCCAGCATGCTGAGAGTTGAAGTCCACACATCTTACTATAAGCGATATTGGTCTAGAACAGGGGTCTTCAAACTTGTCAGCTTTAAGACTTGTAGACTTCAACTTCCGGAATTCCTCCTCCAGTCATGCTAGCTTAGGAATTCTGGGAGTTGAAGTCCACAAGTCTTAAACTTGCCAAGTTTGAAGACCCTTGGTCTAGAAAGTCACCCATGGAAGACGAAAGGATGCATCAAAAGAAAAGAAAAAAAGGAGGAACTCTGTGCTGTCAACGAAACTGCCTTTAACAGAAGAACATGAAGCCTAGAATACTTTCTTGGTGGTTATCTGATCCCCCTAAAGCTGAGCCAGGAAAGTAGATGAATCACCATCTCAGCTTTTTCAGATCCTGGAGCCATCACAATAAAAAAAAAACAATCAGGTGCCCTCCCATGAGTAACTTTATGTAAACCACTTATTTATTGGTAATAAGCAAAGCAACACAATGTTTGCGCCTGTGATTGTCCTGTCACCTCTCCACGATACCAACTTGACAGCCTCTGTGCTGAATGTGCAGCTAGTTTTTTCTCACTCTGTGCCATAATTTACAGATTTCTCAAGCTTTTCTTTGGATTTGTCCGCATTTCCACATCCATATATTTGATGTATTGTTGAGCAAGGCATTTGTTATCTTCTACAACGACATGCTTGTAGCTCAGTAAATCTATTTCCAGCTTGTCTTCCAAGACAGATACTACAAGAGCTTCTTCTGAGGCATCAGTTTATCTGATGCAAGGAACAAAATGTGTGACAAATGCCTCTAGAGTTGCAGCACCTTACACCATTCTCCTGGTCCATGTGTAGCAGCAGCTTGCCTTTTCTCATTTAATTACTTTGGCTCAACAGCTATCAAAACAATTGTACACTTGACCTGACTGCAAAAGTCTCCATCTATGGTATTTTTGCCTAAAAGGAAAGAACCATGAGTGGGGATACGTGTTTTGAAAGTGAAGTAGTAGCCTCCCCATTTTCTGGGAAGTACTATCTCTCCATTTTCTGGAGAAATTTAAGTAGAAGATGGATAGCCATTTTTAAACAGTATGCAGTACATCTAAAAATATGTTTTTAGAGAAGAAAAGAGCAACAGGGGGGTGGAGGCTAAAACATATAAAGAATGGTTACAAGAATTGGGTACATCTATCTAATGAAAAGAAGGACTAGGGGTGATTAAAGCACTGTTCCAGTGGTGGGATTCAAAAATTTTTTACTACGGGTTCTTTGGGTGTAGCTAGGTGGGCATGGCATGGCTTGGTAAGCATGGCTTAATGGGCATGGCAGGGGAAGAATACTGCAAAATCCCATTCCCTCTCCACCCCACTAACCTGCTTTCCAGCTCTGTTTTCCTATGCAGGACAACAAAAGAACACCCAGCCAATCATCTGGGACTCGGGAGCAGAAAATAGATGGGAGCGGGTGTCAGATCTGTGTATCTGTCATTTCTTCGATGGAAGAAGAAAAGGAGGGGGGGAGACTGATAAAGAAATCCTTTCTTGATGCAACCTGAATATATTTAATCGTATATCGAATTTGTATAACCTACACATGATACAATGGAGGGAGAAAACCCAGATGGCTGGAACCTATCATCTCTGAGAGGCACAGCCAGGAGATGAAAAGACCATAAAAATTCCACAGTGAGATATGCCCTGGGAAACTGTGAAAAAGATCGGTCCTTACAAAAGGGGTGGGGGGGAATTAACATACTGGCTTTTGTTTCACTAAATACACAAGGGGAGAGGTTCTAAACTCCCTTATCTATCCCTGTATGCCTGAGAGACTTTAGACTCTGCTTTGAACTCCTACATTAATTTTCTCATCTCAATAAAGGGGTCCTTTTGATATGTTTGGTTTTCAGAAGTTCATTCTTGTTAATTGAATGGGAAAAAGTTCTGTAGCCTGACAGCGGGGCCAGTCAGAGGTGGTATTTGCCAGTTCTCCGAACTGCTCAAACTTTTCACTACAAGTTCTCCAGAACTGGTCAGAACCTGCTGAATACCACCTCTGCACTGTTCCAATATTTGAGGGGCTCCTACAAAGACAACAGGGTCAAGCTATTTTCCAAAGCACCAAAAGACAAGACAAGAAACAATGGTTGGAAATTAACCAGGAAGAGAAGCAACCTAGAACTAAGGAGAAATTTCCTAACAATGACAGCAATTAGCACATGGAATAACTTGCCTTCAAACACTGTGGGCTTTCAAAAAGAACCTGGGTAACAATTGTCTGACATGGTGTAGGGTCTCAAGTTCAAGCCAGGGGGTTGGACTAGAAGATCTCCAACGACCCTTTCAACTCTTTTATTCTAAGTTCTATCTAACACTGCAGTGAACAAGATCTGAGGGAGCCTCTAAGAACCATTTTCATTTTTAGAAGCTTCTGAAGACTTAAGGTGTAAGGCTTTTTTTAATATATAAAGGAATTAGGGTGAACAATAGGTGGGATATGGAGAAAGTACAAAGAGAAGAGGTTTTCTCTGTTTCTTATATCAATAGCACTTAGAAATATCCACTTAATCTAACTAGCAGGCAGCAAATTTAAGATCAGTAAAAGAAAGTGATATTTTTTGTGATAACAGCTGTGCGCTTAGATTGTTTCATAAAGGGACAAGCAACAAATCCATAAGAGAAGGAGTGGATGATTAATGCCAACTGGGAGATGGAGTCAATACAATTTGGGATACACAAAACTTTCAACTTTCTTCATGGGCTTCCCAATGTTAACTGGATAGTCCCTGCTGGAAGCAGATTAGTTTAGAAGGAATGATCCAACTATGTGCTTGTATTCATCTATCTGAAACTCCATCATACCAAACCTTGCATTTACTACCACACATACGAGGAAATTGACACTTCAAGGTTTCCAAATACTCCCTGTAATGTTGGTTTTTTTTATTATTGCCTTTTTGTATTGTGCTTAGGTATAAGTACATACAGTACAGAGAGCCAGTTTGGCGCTGTGGTTAAAGAATCAAGCTAGAATCAGGGGACTGTGAGTTCTAGTCCTGCCTTAGGCACAAAACCCCTTGGGGGACCTTGGGCCAATTTTTCTTTCTCAGCCCTAGGAAACTGGAAATGGCAAATCACTTCTGAAAACTACAGAAACTTGCCAAGAAAACTACAAGGAGTCATCCAGGCAGTTACCAAGGAGTCAAAAACTAATTTGAAGGCATAAAACAATTAAAATACATATAAAATAAACATTAAAATACTACTATGGGTGGATGTGACTTAGGAACTGAGTCTGTTTTGCAGACATTGCAACAAAGGTTTCATACACAACTTTGACCTCGGGAAGAGAGACAATTGAGATCACACTTTTATTTCTAGAAAATACAGAACAACAAAATTGGAAGGGATTTGAGAGGTTTTCTAATCCAATCCCCTGCCCAAGCAGGAGACCCTAAACTAGTGATTCTCAACCTTTTCTTCACCACAAACCTTTTTAAAATACTTTTTGCAGCCATGGACCTTGACCACATACTCCCAAGTCTTAAGCTTTAAATCATAATATTTCTTCAAGCTTTCACAGATCCCCTATGATGACATCATGGGCTCCCCAGGGGTCTACAGACCAGAGGTTGAGAACCGCTGCCCTACACCATTCCAGACAAATGGTTGTCCAATCTCTTCTTCAAATCTCCAGTGATGGAGCAACCACACCTTCTGGAGGCAAATGAAGGCCACTAATTGTTCTCAACTGATAGGAAAATTCTCCTTACGCCTAGGTTGCATCCATTAGCTCTTGTCTTACTCTCAGTGTCAACCCTGAAGTTGGCTGAACTGTGGGTATTTTCTTTTGTAGTTTTTCTCTAGAGAGTTGCTTCTTCTCACAGCTTCAGGGCTGACACAGCCTGGAACGAAGGCCAGGGAGTGGGGTGTAGAGATAGCTGGGGTGCTGTAGCCAAAATAAAATTCTTTCCCCTGGGAATCATGGACATTGGTGCAGGTGTTTGAAAGGTGGAGAATGAGGTCATCTAGCAACTGAATGACAGGCTGATTGGACCATGTGATTAGTAACTCTGGGGGAGAGTGACAAAATTTTACTTTTAATTGGGTATAAAACCGACGGGAACCTAGAGCTGGTTTTTCACCAAGAAAATGCCAATTTGATATGTTCCAATAAAATGTTATTTGAGGAATATGCTTGCCTCGGACTTCTTATTGAATGGGTCATATTACTTGGAACCTTGACACTCAGGTGCTTTCTAGAATAGGTTGTCCCCCTCTTCTTTGTGACACCCTCTCAAATATTGGAAGATGGTTATCATGTCACCCCTAGTCCTCTTCATTAGATTGCACATATCCAGCTCTTTTCCCTCTTGAAAGGAAGCAGTCCACTCTGTCCCCAAGCTTATCTTTCTTGAAGTACAAGACCCTCAGAGACCTCCACCTCAAGCTAAGGAAACATTTTAGTTGCCCTGGTAACCATGATGTGGGTGGTCTTTTTGCTGCTCTTGATGGGATGTGTTATTTCCAGTTGCCGTAGCAACTACATTTGCTCAGTTCCTGGCCCACAACTTCCAAATGAACAACGGCCATTGTATGTTTATTGCCACCAAAAGGAGATCTATGTTTTGGAGCTGCTGCAGACATCCGGGTTGACACTTTCAGGCTTTGTATCAGTTGTGATAATGATGATGATCATAATTACTATCATCGTCTCGAAGCAATTTAAAATAAAAGTCCAGGGAGGAAAACACAGTATGGTTAACAAGGTCAAAAAAGTAGCCCTTTCGATATGAAAATTGAAAAACAAATCCATATAAATTGGCTGAATTCCTGCACTGAGGAAGGGTGTTGGATTTCAGGGCCTAAGTGATGTCTTCCAACTCTGTTATTTTATGAAATGGTAATTAGTAAAGAAAACGAAAAGAAAAGAAAATAAGATGTTGCTAAAATAATGGTTATCAAGAAGCTCGGTCACTGTGGATTTCTTCTTTCTCTACTACAGAAATGTGGCAGAATAATTCTGTTTTGCTTCCACCTCCCAATTTCTCTGTCCATCAGAGTTAAGTCTGGCTGATCGCAGAAAACTAAATAGGGCACACCCTGGTTAGTGCTTGGATGGGACACTACCAACAGACTTGTAAGCTAGAAATTGCAAAAACATCCTAGAAAAAGGCAAGATAGTTCTGTATTGTTTTCAGGAAGACTATACAAATGTGCCAGTTCTTGAATTCATGTGGACATGAATTAGGCTTGATTTTAGTATATTGTTTCATTTAAAACCAAACAAGGTAGAAGAGAAAGCCTAACAATGATGAGCAGAATACAATTTGCAACTAAGGCCAAAACCATTTCCATTGAACAAATAACATCTAATGTTTTTAAAATTAACTCAGACTGGTGATAGGAAAAGTGGTTGGGACAATCAAAATCCATGTAGCCTCTGAAGCAGTGTTTTTCAATCTTGGCAACTTAAAGTTGTGGGCATAGAAGCCTATCTAAAGAGAAACCTATCTAAAGAGAAATCCACAGATCCACAGAAAAAGATCTTTAGATTGGACCACCAAAATTTGATATCAAGACAGTAGAACTCCACCAGTGCAACTTGAGAACAGAGGAAGAGATGAAGTGGGAAAATGACAATGATTTGGCCCTAAGATCCCTCTTCCCACCCTCATTCTCCTCTTTTGGAGGGAATAACCATGCCAACCAAAACTATTCTACTGCCATATTTTAATGGTACGTGGCATATTGATCCGTAGCCATTCCCATTATGGATAGAAGGCTTCTTTTCTTCTCCTAACAGAATCTCTAATGAAAAGGCCTGTTCCCTTTTCACACACAGGGCTGCAAGTCCACAGGTGTACCATTCCACAGATTTAGAAATATCCTGCCACAAGGCACAGTTCTTCCAGTAAAATCTACAAAACATGTAATGTGATTCCATGATGGGGAATTAAGATTACAGTGCTCCACTCACTTAGATAGCATTATTCAAAACAGAAGTGTTCAGTCTCTAAAGCAAGGGTAGGTGACCCACAAACCACATGCAATCCCCTCTTCAAAATTCAGTGGTATAAATATGTGGTTTTTAAGAGCAAAATAAAGGTACCAATAAAGGAAAATATTTGTAGCTCAGGATTGAAATGAGGAGTCCTTGTGAGTCTCTGAGCTTGGATAATTTCTTGCAGACGTTCCATTATCCAAAGTAGGTAACATCATCAATGCTAGAAGGTGTGTGGTTTGCTCTCAATTTCTATTCTAGTGGCTTGTTCTGTCAGTATTGATGGTTCTTTGACGGGGTTGCTTACTGTTAGCTTGTCTGGCAGATCCTTGATTGGAGTATTAATTATTTCTTAATATTTAGTCTGATATTTATTTTGGCGTTAACCTATGCTTATCTGAGTGCTGATTGTTGGTAAGGAGATATTTTGTTATTTCTGTTCCTTTTTTGGCTTGTTGATTGTCTCTTTAGCACAGTGTGTAGCTATTATTTATTTCTATGTGTCTGTTGATTTGTCATTGTGCCAGGCTTCTAGAATTTGCTTAGCAGTTTTGGACTTGGCTTGGTCTAGAAGGGTCACAGTTTTCCAGTTGAAACTATGGTTAAGTCTGTCTATAAGTTGTGAAATTACAATTACAAAAAATAGAGGTTGCAGAGCTTGAGACATTGATTCTTTATAAAACCTACATTATTTTTACTTAAATTTTTTCAGGTCTCGCACTCCTACTCTAAAGGGATCATGGAAAAAGGCTGTAGTTGGGGAAAGCAGATCTACAGTAAGTTACTCAGTTGAAGATTCTGGCCACAGAGACAGGCAATAGCGACTGTCTCTTGTGAAATTTGACTGACCTGCCATTCTTGTGACAGAAACAGCACCTTGAAATAAAGTGATGAGATTTCGGTGTGCTACCTTGGATGGAGATGCAGAAATGTGGGGTTCTATAGCCAAATTGTTCAAGTGGTGCTGTGGGAGGAGGAGGAGGAGGAGAATTCACCAACCATGGGAAATAAATGTTAAATTTGTTAAGATTTCATGGTTAGCTGCACAGATATTCACGGGCTGCTTTTCACTGTCAGGGTAACAACTAGTTTTCCAGTGGAGAGACAGAGTAATGAATAGGTTGTGAAATATACTGGTAAAAGTGAAGGACTTTATTCATCATCTCTGATTTTCTGGAAGACCCCTTTTCTCCAGCTTTTCTCGCCACCCCCCCTCATCCATTCTGTCCTTTCCTTATTATTTTTTAAAACTGTTTAATATGCATGACTTTTTTTAAAAAGCATTTCCAATTCATTGCAGGGTGATAAAACTTTTAAAGTGGCAAGACACCCGGCTTGAGAGTTCATTATGTAATAATTAATACATGTTCAAGTACTGTGTAAATATTATGTTGCAGTCCCCATAAGGAGACACAGACAAGATCTCTGACAGCACCTTTTCAAAAACCAAACGTTAGCAATTAATCTCTCTGAAAAGTCTGACGTGTCAAAATGGATGTTCTTTTTAAAAAATTACAATCTGGAATGTCAGCGGGAAGGAGGGAGCTATTTCGCATTTTAATCATGGAACTTTCTTGTCTTTGAAAGAAAAGCCTCCTCTCCAATCATTTGTAGCTTTTCTCACAAGGAAAACTCCAGGTGGGGAACGAGATCCAGATAGGCCAGTGATGGCTAACCTATGACACGCGTGTCACTCATGACACGCCGAGGCACTTTGACTGACACGCCTGTTGGTGTGGGGAAAACCTGCACATTTAGAGGCTGCCTGTGCTCTGCTCCAATCCCTGCTCCCTGCTTGTTGCGTGGAGGCGTGGTGTCACCACTGCCGCAAGATCTTTGCAGCAGAGAACCAGTTTTAACCGCCATAAACTGGGGTTTGTCAGTTTCATTACCTCAGGAACGCTACAGGAGGAAAGGAGATCCATGAGGTTCACAGCCCTGTAAGGTGGCCTTCCGATCCCCACATCCTGCACCTGCAGCCCTGAGACCAGGGAGACGAGTTTCACAGCCCTGTGTGATCACCCCAGCCCAGTCCGTCATAAACCAAATTATTGATATTTCTTGAAGTGACACACGACCCGAGTAGGGCTACACTTTTTCCTGATTTTCGACACACCAAGCTGAAAAGGTTAGCCATCACTGAGATAGGCCTTTAGTGAAATCAAATCTTGCCCAGGAGATCATGTGACACCGGGGGGGTGGGGGATGGGAGTTTAATCATATGCTCATGAAGTCCTGCTTCCTGATGGCATAAATTTCTGTTTGTACTGAGTATGTTGATAGAGAAATTACAGCATTCCAAATAGTTCTTGATTTGCTTAAAGGCCATTCAAAATTCTAACGGGCCTACCCAGGGCTACTTACAACCTAGATTCTAAATTTAAAAGTTCACACCCTCCAGCAGTGGAATCCTACCTGTTCCACTACTGGTTGCACACGCACCTAACGCACACACACAGCTTTCCTCACACCAGCCGAGGCCTGCGGCACCAAACAGCTGAGAGGATAAAGAAGATAAAAGTGCAGGGGCAGGTGGGAGGGCAGATCCTGTGCTTTTCTGTTCTTTCTCCTCTCAGCTGATTTTTTTTCCTCCTCTCAGCAGATCCTCGGAGGCTTTTTTTTTTTTTTACTACTGGTTCAGCCAAACCGGTCCAAACCAGTAGTATACCACCACTGGTGCCCTCCCACATGGTCATGTGACTTCAGTTCAGGTATTTAGCAACCAGGCTGCATTTACAAGTGTTTGTCACATCCTGCAGTTGTGTTTTATGACCCTTTTGCTGAAAACCAGCAGTTACTTCTGGGTTTTGACAAAACCGGCCCCATAGAAAACCCTGGTTTGATTATCGACCAAAGGAACATGTGTGCCAGTTGCTTTATGATTATGAGGTTTGCTTAATCACCACCACAAAATAGGATCCAGCATGTGAACAACCCACTTTACAACTGTCACAACTTATGACCATAATGGGTAGGCTTCATTATGCTCATAACTTGAGGAGTACTTGTAAACACAGAGTGGATGCCTTGTCTTGCACTGAGCAGATCATCTGGCATGCATTTTCTTTCAATAGGAAATAATATCTATTGCTCAGACTTGAACTGTGAAGTTCTTGGTGCAACCATGAACTCCAAATAGATGGAATACTGTGAGCAGACTCAAACCACAATTTTATTCTCTCCAGTAGTTATCATCCAGATAAGCAGGGATTAATACCTGACAAACAACACAAGCTAATAATTCTGGTCTAGAATAAGCAATGTGGACTCTGATGGGGGTGTCTCATCAAGCCCATGAGACCTCTACCAGCTTCATTGGTTACCAGTTGGCTTCCCAGTGTTGATTATCACCCATAAAGCTCTTTTTGTCATAGGGCCTGATTATTTGGAGGACTATTTGTTTCTGGTTGTTTCTGTCTATCTGATGAGAACAGGCAAAGTGAGCATACCTTGGGTCCCATCAGTTAAACAGTGTCATCAAACATGACTCAGAAAGTACGTTTTCTCAGCCAATTGCACCTGCCCTCTAGAATGAGATCTGATGTAGGAGATGACCAGGTGAGCCCAGGGGAGGGGTCAAATGCATCATCAGCCATGAATCCTTTTGCACCCACAAGAGATCTAAATCCAGCCCACCTTGAATTCCTTCTACTCTTATCTCCCACTAATTTCCCTTTGCCAGATTCAGGTTCAGATTCTTGTAGAGAGCTTAAGCTTGCAATAAATCCATTTGAACTGTCTGGATCTCCTGATTTTTCTGGTGCTTAACCATGACTTCAACCCTGACAACATTTAGGAAGCTATAAAGACCTGGCTATTTTCATAGGCCTTGGGGACATGTTGGTGTTTGACCCCCTATAATATACAGTATTTGTCTTCTGATCATTCATGATTTGTTTGGTTTATTGTACTATTCTTCCTTTTTTAGTTGTAAGCTGCCCAGGTCTCTTGGGAGTTGGCAGCCTCTCTCTTACATCAACCACTCAGTCAGTTAGTCAGTCAATCAATATCAATCAATCATGCAGCATTATGAGCCCTGCAATCATTCAGCATTATAAGAATGACAAAAAGATATTCAGAAAACAATTTCTGGGGTTTTTTTCCTCAAGATTTTACAGGTTTTCTCTCTCCTCCCATCTTGCCTTAAATCTAACCTTTGTGACCAACAAATAGCATGATCAATTTCTACATGCCATTAAAAAAAAAAAAGCTGTTAGGCTGCTTTCTGGGTCTAGGACAACTTGCCACAGCTAACCAAGCTGCGGCCATCTTGCCACAGCCAACTCTCTGTGGACAACTTGCTGCTGAACAATCCAGGTTGGATAATTCAATAAAACAAATATTATGTGCCATTGTTTCTTCTACATTGTTTCCATTTTTGTCAATAATGGCCACAGCAAGATGGCTGTGGAGAGATGGCTGAAGCAAGTTGTCCCATTCCATGCTTTCTTCCCTTTCTCTCCTTTTAGTAAAACTAAAAGTCAAGTTGAACCTTAGCTGACCTTCCATCAGTTGATTATATCTGGTCATGGCTGGTTTAAAATTACTAAATTCTGAACATTTAAATGGAGCAAGCATCAGCCATATGGAATAGATTATTTTGCCCCCCTTAAATCTTCCTGCAATAAAATTGTTCATGAGGGGAATACTACTGCTGCAGTCCAGCATTACCACCTAGTATTCCTTACACTAACTGAGTTTGTGTGACATGTTAGATAAGTAAAATGGGGTTTCGTAGTTTGCAGTAATAGTATAGGAATTCTGCCATTGTTTTAGCCAACCAAGTTGACCAATCCTTCCTGTTAAGTTATAACATCATCAGTTTATCGGGAAAAATATGTATATGAATAGAGAAATTATATTAACCTCTGTTTAGAGCTTAATACATTGTGTGAACGGAGGCACAGAGTGTCTTTTGAAAGCTGGTGTTATGAAAAATGGAGTCAAACCAATCCCTTTTGGTTTGCATTGAAATTGTTGTGATCCATCCAGAGTTCATCCCTGGGGGGAAAGGTTTAGTAATGTAAAACAAATCAAGTAAAATGCAACACCACTGCTACCATCACCAGTGGTCCCAGTAACATTAGGAATAATATATATTAATGATCAGGGTTGGGATACGAAAGGGTTAATTACCGGTTCGGGATTTATGAGCTTCCCTGCCCCCTGTGAGCCCCGCACCTGTAAATCGTCATAAATCATCATTAGCACATTAGCATGCTGCCTGCCAAGAAGCAACCTTTGAAACAGCCCTCTTTTCTTGTTTTTTAACTGCAGCTGTGCCTCGTTTGGCAGCTGAAGTTGAAAAATCAGGAAATAAAGATCAGATAAGAGCCCGGGTGGACTGGTGGGCAAAAACATCAGCAGACATAGAACTGGTTCTACGTCTGCTGCTGTTCAGAGCTACCGGTTCTACAGAGGTAGACAGAACCGGTCGAAACCCACCCCTGTTAATAATTCAGATTATTATTCATAAGCGGTGCAAGATCAGAAGATGTGGAGAGACCTGGCCCATAGAATCACCAAAAGTTGGATAAGACTGAATGGATAACTTCACATCACCTGAACCATGTTGGCTGGGAAATTCTAGGGGTCCACACATCTTAAAGTTGCTAAGGTTGAAAAATACTGTCTCAGCTGCCTCTGAACCCCTGAACATAAAGCAGATGGTACTCACTCTTTGATGCAGCCACATCTCAGCTTTATTTGGAAAAATCAAGATTAACAGCAGCAAGAACTGAAAACCCGTGAAAAGCCAGCGCTGAGAGCTAATGTCTCTCAATGCTTTAAATACCTCTTTTGTAAATCAGCCTTGGGTTATCTAACATCCACTCCCTCCTAATACCACATCCTCCTAATACCTGCCCGCCATCCTGCTTCTCTTATCCTACCCCTCAATCATACACCCTCTACTTCCCTACACTATCCAAACCTCCCGATCCCTCCTAACCTACCCCTTGGTCCAACACACCCCTGTGCTTCCCCGCACCTCTCCCGAACATCACAATCCTTGCAGTCACAATCACACGTAGCATCCAGGTGTGCGCATCGCTGTTCCAAGATGTTCAGCTGCCCTGCCATTTCACAGCAGCTCCACTGGGCCCTGTCACATGAAAGAACGCAGGATCGCCAGCACAGGTGCTATTCAGCAGGTTCTAACCAGTTCTGGAGAACCGGTAGCGGTAATTTTGAGGAGTTGGGATAACCAGCAAATACCACCTCTGACTGGAGATTTTACAGTATCCTTCCCCTGCCATGCCCACCAAGCCTTGCCCACGGAACAGGTAGTAAAAAAATTTGAATCCCACCACTGATCGCCAGGTATGATGCCTAGTCCCGAGCGGCCGTCACCATGAAGATTGCAGGATCTCCAGGCAGGTTTAGTCCCAAGCGGCCATAGCATGCACCCCCTCACGTCCCGCCAATGTGTCAGGCTCTGGAACAGGCCAGATGGCATCCAGAGCCCGACATACTGTTGTTGAAGGTTCAGACTAACTTGCTGTAGAGCAGGGGTATCAAACTCGCGGCCCACGGGCTGGATGCACCATGTGTTTGCCCCGCCCATGCCCGGTTTAGTGAGGGGGGAAAAAGTCCTGATAGATCATGTGACACTTCTGTGATGACGCCAGCCTGACATTCCTGCTGTAGAGGATAAGACTAGAACTAGTGGGGTGAAATTTGAAGCATGTACATATAGTTTAAGAGGAGCTATCAATGAGTAGAATAGGTTACTGCGTGGAGGGATTTCTTCCCCTTCACTGGAGATTTTCAGACAGAAGCTGGATAGTCATCTATCAAGGATGGTGTAATGGATCCCGCAGTGTGCAGGAGGTTGGACTTGATGCCCTCTTAGCTTCTTTCAAACTTGATGCTTGCACGATAATTCCAGAGCAACTGCAACCTTGTCATTCAAAATATTAAAGTCTTCAAATTTCAACAGGCTTACAGCCTCTGCAAAATTCAGCTGTGCTTCAAGCAAGAATCTAAGAAAACACTTCCCCCTCCCCCTCATTTTCCGAGCCAGTTAAAAGCACTGCTTTGCAAGGTAGCATCAAGAGCCAGCTGTCAACCATTATGCTTGTTAATTTATTAAAACCAGTTCTTTATCCTCTCAGGAAATCATGGCACTCACACTTCCTGCCAGACAATCACATTCAAGGGCCAGGCTGTTGAACTTGTTGACAATATCAATTATTCAGTTTTCTGCCAATTCCTATTAGACTTCTCAGGCTGGAGAATTTACACTGCATTATTGAATTAAACACACACACAGCTAAAAGCTTCAGGGAACTCAAACTAATTAGCCAGCATTTGTAAACCCCTTTGTTCATGGTAATTTGTTTACAAGAGTAGCTCAACCTTTTAATTATGGTATGTTCATACAGGCCAGTTACTGTACCTTTGTCTTTACATGTGCATTGATGAGGTGTGAAAAGGACAATGGGCAGGAAGTAATTTTTGATTTAATGAGCAGTGGCAGTCTGGCCCGTCGTGCTTAACCTAAAATGCAAGTGTGTTTTTAATTACACAGAAGGAAAATTAAACACCCCATGTGAGACACTGAGCACATGCTCCACTCTATGTCAGAAAAAGAGAGAAAGAAAGACACGTTGCTTTCATCCCTGAGAAAACCTGGCTAGGTGATTTTTAAAGATGAGAGAAGTAAGGTCAGGGGTGGGATTCTGCTGATTTGGACAGGTTCAGATGAACCCCTTGCTGCAAAGATCAGCTGTCTCTGAACCAGTTCGCTGCAATGGTCATGTGGGCCCACCTGGCCGCCCCTGAGCAGTACTGACCTTTCTCATCCCAACTGATCAGTGCAGAAGAGCGGATTTCCACTCCCCAGCTGTGTTACTCCCCCGAAGTAACATGGTAGATAAGGACTTTTGCACTGTCTTGATACACGCTACGCAAAGCATGCAAATGTGCGCAAAGCATGCAATCACTGAACCGGTTGTTATACCAGTGGCATCCCATCCCTGAGTAAAGTTATGGTCACTGTGTCACCTATCCTCAAAACTATCAGTTTAGTTTAGTTTAGTTTATTGTTATTGCACCTCGTACCATGAAATTAAATACCATCTTCAGTGTATATTATGACAGAAAATAAACACAAACACTCATCTTCATATTCGATACATTGAATTGAAAACCCCTGATATTGCATTAATATTACACTATACAGTAGAATTCAATAGAGTTATTGCTCAGGGATAGAAGCTGTTTTTCAGCCTATTTGTCCTTGTTTTTATTGTTCTGTACCGTCTGACAGATGGTAATAGTTCAAAAAAAAGGGTGCCCAGGATGAGATGGATCTTTAAGAATGTTTTGAACTTTCTTAAGGCAGCGGGAGCTAAAAAGCTGTTCGAAAGAGGGGAGAGGGCAACCAGTGATCTTCTGGGCAATGACGTTAACCCACTGGAGTGCTGTCCTATCTGCCACTGTGCAATTGGCAAACCATACACAGGTGCAGTAAGTTAAGATACTCCCTATGGTGCAGTGGTTGAAGGTCACCAGCAGTTTCTCATTCAGTTGTTGTTTTCTGAGAAGTCTCAGGAAGTATAATCTCTGCTGGGCCCTTTTGACCAGTGCTGCATTGTGAGCACCCCAGGCCAGGTCCTCTTTCATGGTAACACCCAGAAACTTAAAACTGGCCACTTGCTCCACTCGATCTCCATTGATAAGCAAGGACTGGGTGTCTGATTTCACCAATCTCCATAAAAGTCATCTGTACTTCCTGTGGAGTTGATTTCTTGGTCTGGTCTATCCACTGGAGCTGATACTAAATCCATCTCCACCAGTTCCCTCCTCATGCTGGTATACTGATTGATTGACCACATTTCATATTTCACTACAATCAATTTGACTCTTACAATATAACCTGGAAGAAAGTGCCTTGTGGTGGCATTCTTTGACTGACATTGCCTCCACCCGATCTCACAGTTATACTAGACTCAAGCAGTCTTGAGCCAGGAGAGACAAACCCATAAGTTCAAGTTTCCTTTAAGTCAAATTCAACTCCTAGTCATTGGGAAGATCCATATAGAGGTTTGGGCAAATATACTTTAAAAATGTGTATAATTGCATTGAATGTTTCTTTGAATTTCCAGTCCAGTCTATACGACTGGTATATCCTGGTGGTCTTCTGTAAATGTAACAGAATAATAGAGTTGGAAGGGATCTTGGAGGTCTTCTAGTCCAACCCCCTGCTCAAGCAGGAAACCCTTTATCATTTCAGACAAATGGTTGTCCAATCTCTTCTTTAAAAACCTCCAGTGATGGATCACCCACAACTTCTGGAGGCAAGTCATTCCACTGATTAATTGTTCTAATTATCAGGTCTTTCATCCAAGCATTATTATCCATCATTTATTATTATTATTATTATTATTATTATTATTATTATTATTATTATT
>NW_020769348.1:1939512-1952577 GCF_900518735.1 Pseudonaja textilis
TTATTATTATTATTATTATTATTATTATTATTATTATTATTATTATTATTATTATTATTATTCATCCAAGCTGCATTAAATCCTGTTCACCTTTTAGAGAAACTATGGACAGTAGATGTTGGATATTTTCAAATGGATGTTCACTCAAAAACACTTGTATTGAAGCATATTTTTCAGAGGGCTTTAAAACAGTCTGAATCACTGTGGGAGCATTCAAAAAATGCAAACACCCTACAATCAGTTTGACATGCGAATTGTGGATTAGTCTTGGTGACAGAGGGACTGCCTCTGGGCTATCTGCTGGGACAGTAGTGGGCTTCTTTGTGCAGTTGCTGGCCACTGTGAGAAGAGACTGGTGGATGAGACAGGTTAGGGGTCCAATCTATCAGAGCACTGCTTATGTTCTTATTAAAAAAATCCTAGATATCTGTTCACCAAACAACTCTAACCCCATTTGAATAACAGAGCTCCGTGGAGTCAGATAGGTCATTTAAAGCAGGGGTCTCCAACCTTGGCAACTTCAAGAGTTGCAGACTTCAGCTCCCAGAGTTCCTCAGCCAGCTGCCAAGGTTGGAGACCCCTGCTTTAAAGTAAGTCCCTGTATTCATCAAAAGGAACAAAACTGTACCATCCCTCAAAGAACCCTCTATAATGACAGTAAAAGGGCCTATCACTCTCTACTTAAACCACCCTACACGTAAGTCCCTATATTTGAGAAAGATCAATCTAAAAAGCAAAGCATATTTTGAATATTGATATACAAGGAAAAGTAGATATATTAATTAATATATACATTTAAAGTGGAACTTTAAAAAGAAACATTAAGAAAATTTAAAATTTTAGGGCATACTCACAAAACTCGGGAAATGGAGGAAATTGACTGATGGCAAAAGATGCAATCTAGGTTTGCACTGATCTCCATATCTTTTCATACATTGGCCAATGGTCTGGAATGGTAAGAGGAGTGGATTGCATAGCATACTGGCCCAAATTAGACAATGCTATGTGGATTTATTTCATTTCAACAGAATTTTGCAGTCTAAACATTATGTCCAATTCTTCTTCTTTAAACAAAACTATTAAGCAGGAACTTTTCATTTAAATGCTGCCATAGGTTCAGACCCAGCCCAAGAACGACCTAGTCCTAGAACAATCAAGACAAAGTCCAGTTCTTCATTTGCTTATAACATGTAGACAGAATCTTGCCAGACTAAACCTATACTACTCTAATGGGTGGATATACCCAGAGAGATTCTAGACAGTGGCTGTCCTAAATATCTTCTTCCTTCTCTGATTCAGTTCTGGGCTGTATTGTCTCTTGTCATGATGCCCTCCTTGAAATGTGCTCTCTCCTTTCTAGGAAGCTGCTGGCTCATTGGAGTCCTTTACACCTTATTTTGGTGTAATGTAATGAATCTCTTTCTCTCCCTTTCTCCCTTTTCCTCTCCCTCTCCCTCTCTCTCTCTCCATGTATTTGAGTTGTGCTCCACTTGGGGTTTGGGGTTTACAAAAAGGATCATATACAGGGTGAAGATCCGATATATAAATAGATCAATAAAAGGAAAGACAAAATAAGATTTTTAGTCCTATGGGGTATCTCTTGCAAAAACATGACTTCACCAAAGCCACATGTTTTCTTAACACTTTCCCCCAAACATGATAAATCAATTTTCATCTAATTAAGTTATGCTGAAAAATTCATTTCTTAGCTGCTAAAACTGACAAAATATATACTCCTAAATTAAATTGTTGTGTGTGTGTGAAAGAAAGAGACAGAAGACTCACTTAAATCCTGTATAGCCCCAAATGTTAAGTAAAACTAAAAAAAAATGCACAAGATATTCTGGGCATGTAACACCCTTTGTAAGAGTGCTAATTTTATACAAGGAGAAATTCATGGTTTCCTGTTTTCCGAGAGTTCTGCTTCCTCTCCTGAATTAAATGGAGCAGTGCCTGCCAATATTTATTAGCTTGTATCTGCATCAGGTTTGTACTATAAGCAACAGAGAGAAGGAGCTGAAATCAAGACTAAGTTAAATGTTACTACCACTACCACCCCAACTCTGCAGGACTGGAAATGCTTATTCTGTGTAAATAAGAATAAACTATTTTCTTTTTTGCAAAAAAAAGCTTTTGGAAAAACTCTTGGTGCCCAAATATTTGGTGGAAGAGAGTAGATTAGATTGGAAACGACCTTGTAAACCATCTAGTCCAGCCCCCCGCCTAAGCAAGCAACCCTACACCATTTCTGACAAATGGCAGCCCAGCCTCTTCTTGAAAGCTTCCAGTGATGAAGCTGCCACATCTCCCGAAGGCAAGCTGTTCCATTAGTTGATTGCTCTCACTGTCAGAAATTTTCTCCTTATTTCCAAGTTGATTCTCTCCTTATTCAGTTTCCATCCGTGATTCCTTGTCTGGCCTCTGGGTGCCTTGGAAAATAGCTTGACCTCTTCCTCTCTGTGGCAGCCCCTCAAATATTGGAAGAGTGCTATCATGTCTCCCGTGGTCCGTCTCTCAGTAGTCCTTATTTACTGCTGAATGCCCAGTGTTCTTTTTCTTTTTAAACCTTAAACTGATCCCACCAACAATGCAGCCTCTCTTCTTACTTTTTCTTTGTGGAGAAAGTGAGAATCAGCTTGTTGTTGATTCGTTAGAAGTTTGCTTCTAATACTGAAAAAGATAGGGAAGAGGGAAACATTGTACTCAGAGGTTCATTTTAGTATTAAAATATTCATCAACTTACAAGGTAAGGTGACTTTTCCCTCACCCAAAGCACATGATACCTTCAAAATTTTCATTCATCCTAAAAAGTTGAAAACCTTGTTTTGCTCTCTTTTCCTTAACAAGCAAGTTCTGTAGAATCATTTGGCTGAAGGCAGAATAGAATAGAATAGAATAGAATAGAATAGAATAGAATAGAATAGAATAGAATAGAATAGAATAGAATAACAGAGTTGGAGATCTTCTAATCCAACCCTCGACTCAGGCAGGAAACCAGGGGTATCAAACTCATGGCCCATGGCCCGGATGCATCATGTGCTGGGCACGACCATGCCCGGTTTAGCAAAGAGGGAAAAAGTCATGATACGTCACATGACACTGCCATCACAATGCAAGTTTGACACCCCTGCCCTATACTATTTCAGACACATGGTTGTCAAATCTCATCTTTAAAACTTCCAGTGTTGGAGCATTTACAACTTCTGGAGGCAAGTTGTTCCACTGATTAATTATTCTAAGTGTCAGGACATTTCTTCTTAGGTAGCTTGTCTTCTTTATATATTTCCACCCATTGCTTCTTGTCCTGCCCTCAGGTGCTTGACTCCCTAATTCTTTGTGGCAACCCCTGAAATTTTGGAACATTGCTAGCATGTCACCCCAGTCCTTCTTTTCATTAAACTAGACATATTCGATTCCAGCAACCGTTCTTTATATGTTTTAGTCTCCAGTCCCCTAAACATCTTTGTTGCTCTTCTCTGCACTCTTTCTAGAGTCTCAGCATCTTTTTTACAACATTGTGACCAAAAGTGGGTGTGGTATCTTCCAAGTGTTCTCCTACCAAGAGAATGAGAAGGGGGAGTCAACTTATCCTCCAACGCACTTGAGGGCAAGACAAGAAGTACCCAGTGGAAGGAAAATCAGTAAAGAGAGATCCAATCTAGAACTAAGGAGAAATTTTCTAACAGTGAAAATGATGGCTGCCTTCCCCTTCCCAGTCATGTGATTCATACTTGGCAACCATTTACGGCCATTTGCCGCATTCTGCAGTCACATGATCGAAATTTACCACATTTTCTGCCAAAATCGCGTGTTTACTTAATAAGCACAGTGATTCATTTAAAGACAGCCACAAAAACGGATGCAAAATTAGGTGTGATCATGTGGTGGACCGTTTAATGGCCAGTCTTATTTATACAATTACAGTTATAAGTCGAGAACTATCTGTACATTATTATCCTCTATTTTTGGAGCTTACCATTCTTGCTTCTGACCGTCATTTTTTGGGGAAATTTATACTGTACATTACCCTGCAAACTAGATGCTCCACCGTGTTATTTAAAATGCATTCAGAAGGCTCTGCCTAAATCTTTTAATCCCATTTGATCTACAAACATAGCAGTAACATGACAGGTTGGATTAGCTCACTTGGGCCTGTGTGAAATTACACATCTCAAGCCCTATTACAAGGAAAGCAACAGCTGCAGCTTCAGATAGAGTTTTTCCCCTTGCTTTTCCATACCATTATTCCTTCCCCCGCCCCACCTTGCATTTGTAACCCTGAGCTAGACATGAATAAAACTTGTCCTTCTACTTCCGCTCGATTGAAATACATGCACACAAGATTCTTTTTAAAAAAAATTAATCTCCCCAGCATCAGAGTGACTGAAATACCGTTTTTTTTTCCTGTGAAGGTTTCGCTGTGTTTCCAGGATTTTTCCCTCAGGACTGCTTAGAGTGAAGCAGTTAACCCTGCACACACTTCTGCTGTGGCATCATACACAGGTTAGTCCTTGACTTAACAACAGTTCATTTAGTGACTGTTCAAAGCTGAGTTTAGCACTGAGGAAGTAGCAATAGCACTTAGACTTATATATCGCTCTGTGTGTTTTGCAGCACGCTCTGAGAAGTTTACACAGTCAGCATATTGCCCACAACAATCTGGCTCCTCATTTTACCAACTTCAGAAGGCTGAAAGGCTGAGTGAATCTTGAGAGAGTCAGGGTCAAACTGGTGGTAGCGAGCAGAGTTAGCCTGCAATACCTCATTCTAACCACTGTGCCACCATCCCTCCTCCTCATGTATCACCTTCCGATCTCTCCTCTGGTCTTTCTATCTTTGATCCACTTCTTCGGATACTAGACTAGGGGTGTCAAACTTGATTTCATTGAGGGCCGCATCAGGGTTGTGTTTGACCTTGGGGAGCTGGAGTGGACATGGCCAGCGTGACGTCACTTGTGTTGGGGGGCTCTGTTTTTAGCTATGACGGCCTCCTGCAACCCTCTGCCAGCAAAAATGGAGCTCGGGGGGGGGCTCATGTGGCCCTTGCGAACTCCGTTTTTGCTGGCAGAGGCACTGCGGGCCAGTCCTTTGCTGTTTCCAGGGTGACCCCATAAGCCAGATCCAAGCACCCCATGGGGCAGATCTGGCCCCTGGGCCTTGAGTTTGACACCCCTGTACTAGACAATTTCCTCTGATCTATATTTGTAATGAATTGAACATTTATATT
Source organism: Pseudonaja textilis (assembly GCF_900518735.1). The sequence goes on from NW_020769348.1 coordinate 1,944,740, forward strand.
TTGGGAAACAGTAATATCTATCCTTTGGAGAAGCTTTTCTGAATGCTATTATTCAGTTCCTGACTTATAAACACAACTGGGATTAGAATTTTTGTTGCTAAGCAAGATACTTATTAAGTGAGTCATGCCTGATTTTACATCTTTTTTTGCCATGGTTGTTAAGCAAATCACGGCAGTTGGTATGTGAATCATGCAGTCATTAAATAAATCTGGCTTCCCCACTCCACTTGGCTTTGCTTGTTAGCAGCCAGCTGAGAAGGTCACAAATAATGATCACATGACTCCAACAAGTGTCGTAAATACATACTTGTTGTCAAGCACCGGAATTTTAATCTCATGACAGTGTCAGTTGCAAGTTGCAAATGCAAAGACCGACTGTAAATCATTTTTTCCCATGTCGTTGTAACTTCAAAGACTCAGTAAATGAATAGTTAACAATTTGAGGACTGTCTTTACAAAAGAGTACTTTTTAGGATAAAACATATAAAGAAAAACACCTTTGGGTGAAAAAACAAATAAATGCAATTTATATTGGAGGATTAAATTCTAGATCAATGCAGGACGAAGCAACAAGGCATTGTGAGTGAATATAAGTGCAACTGGTTGGAAAAAGAGATTATTCCATCTATTCTTACTTTCCAACTTTAATTCAAAATGACAAAATAAGAAAATGCCACCTGTATCTAATATTTGAGATTTTATAATCAAGGCATCTTTTAGCTTCAGGCTCGCATCCATTTCTACTCCTGAAATCCAGCTCACTGGTAAAATATGTCTGTATGTTATCTTCTCACTAATCATTCTAAATGACAGTAATTAATATGAAGCTCATTAAAAAAATTAAATATAGTGAGTCGGTAATAAAAAATGGCAGGGGTTTTTCCCCTCTCTCCTCCCCTTTTTTGTGATTGTTTTTAATGAATAAACAGTGACTCTTCCATTCATTATTTATCTCCCTCTGAATGTTAATGAGTCCTTTCCAACGCTCATTAACAAAGTTCAAAATTTATGGAAAAGTGGTACTTCATAAATACAAAATTCCTTCACAGCTTAAATATATACCAGTTCAGAAATCAGTAATTATGTCTCAAACTGCTCATTTTACTTATAATTATAAGCCAACGGTGGCAGAACAGCACATAAATTAAAAATTAAAACAAATAAAAGTGTAATCTAATATTTATGGAAGTTACACTGTGTTTGAATTGGGGGGGGGGGGGAGGAAGGAGAAGCATTAACTGAAAACGATTAACCCCCCACATATGAAGTCTCTCCTTTAGCCTTATAAATACAGAGGTTGAAGAAATACAGTAAACAGGGATTCTTTTTGGCTCTCCTGTTGAATTCAAAGATCCAACAGGCGTTAGACAAGTCTAAATAAGTTGACGCAAAGCTGGAGATCAGAGGACATTGGTTGGTAGCAAAAATGGTGGGAGCTCAAGGCAGAGGGAGCACGGAGGTGAAAGTTCAAAGAGAGAGAAAGCAAGCAAGATTAGGACCTTGATAGAGGAGTAGATTTTATAGCTTTCTTCAAATTCATCAGGTTCAACGCATATCAGGCTTAAAATGATAATCCTGCTTGGAATTCCTTACAACTGCCCCAAGTGATAGATAGATAGATAGATAGATAGATAGATAGATAGATAGATAGATAGATAGATAGATAGATAGATAGATAGATAGATAGATAGACAGACAGACAGACAGACTGATTTTAGACCTTTTAGTTCTTATCAAGAGAACAGAACTCTCATATAAGGTTATGGCTCACACAAGTACAGCATCCTCCTGCCTCCTAATTCCTACAATTTCCATGTTGCCCAATTTAACCAGTCTCCCAAAATCAACAAAGGTATGAGGTGATACCTCATTTCTTTATTGGTTCACATTTAGAATTTTACTAAACTTTCTACAATAAGCATATATTCTGAGAACTACTGAGGAGAGGCTGTCTTCCCCCTCTTTCTCCCATAGGAACCATTGGAACTGAACTGCCTTTTACCACTCTGAAATATAGTTCTTCCTTCCTGGGAATCCAGACTACATTCCATCACACATGCAGCCAGACAGCGTTGGCAAGACTGTGAGAGTTTGGCTTTGATTGCATCTTGATTTTAAACTTACACTGGCTAGGTTTGGTTTGATCCAGTGGCTTATTACATTGTCCAGATCCAGACTATCTGAATTCATTTATGGCTTCCTGTCCAGCTAGTCCTTGACCTGCAACCATTCATTTAGTGACCATTTAAAGTTACAATGACACTTTTACAGTGACTTATGATCATTTTTCACACTTACCAACTGCTACAGCATTCCCCAATGGTCACATGATCAAAATTTGGATGCTTGGCCACTGGCATGTATTTATGAAGGTGGCAATGTCCCTAGGTCATGTGATCATCTTTTGTGACTTTCTGACAAGCAAAGTCAGTGGAGAAAGCCAGATTCACTTATAAACCATGTTACCAACTTAACAATTGTGGTGATTTCACTTAATAACTGTGGCAAGCAAGGTTGTTAAAAAGAGGCAAAATTCATTTTTAACAATTGTCTCACTTAGCAAAAGAAATTTTGGACTCAGTTGTGAGGGTAAGGTGAGGACTACCTGTTGTCAGCGTTCCAACCAAACTCTCCATCTAAAATCAGCACTCAGAAACAAGTAAGAATTTGTTAAAGGTAAAGGTTTCCCTCACACATACGTGCTAGTCATTTCCGACTCTAGGGGGCAGTGCTTATCTCCGTTACAAAGACGAAGAGCCAGCGCTGTCTGAAGACATCTCCGTGGTCATGTGGCTGGCATGACTAAATGCCGAAGATGCACGGGACACTGTTACCTTCCCACCAAAGTGATCCCTCTTTTTCTACTTGCATTTTTACATGCTTTCGAATTGCTAGGTTGGCAGAAGCTGGGACAAGTAATGGGAGCTCACTCCATTATGCAGAGCTAGGGATTCGAACTGCCAAACTGCCGACCTTTCTGATCGACAAGCTCCGTGTCTTAGCCACTGAGCCACCATGTCCCATACAAGGATTTATTAGAGGTCATCTTGGCACATCTGGGGAAAACCTGAATGTGAATTCCTGTATTATCCCCTGCTATATTAAACTCAAATCCAACCCCTTTTCTGATGACCCACAAGTCACACTCTCCAATCCACTTCCATTCTGAATTCTTGCCAAGTCCAGTCACTCCCCTCCAAACTCCAGTGACTCAACATTGAGCTCTGTCGAAAGAATGTTGTTGTGGCTATCCTCCCTTCTCACTTTAATTTCATTCCCATCCTCCCTTGTGGCAGCCCCAAATTTGATTCAAGATGGATCCAGGGCTGACACCTGTATCACGAGAGCCCAAAACATGGCTTAATTCAGTAACCAGATGAAGTGTACGTATAAAAAACAGCCTTATGGATGCATGCATCTTGAGATCCTCCATGCATAGAAGGATTTTTATTGGAATTTTGGATTTATCTATTTTTACATTGGCTTAATCATATTTCATGTTGCTGGGAGTGTACTGTTTCCCTGGGCAGCATTGAGGGAAAGAACCATAGTCCTTATCAAGGGCAGAACCTGACGCTAATATACAATATTGTATTTTTTCTATCCAATGTCAACCAAAATTGCATGCCATTTTTAAAATGAAGCACTGGCAACTATTTCTTCCCCACCAAAGTATCTATACCAGTTTTGAATTTAACCAACATTGCTGTTAGGAATAACAAGGTTACCTAACGTAGTTTGGGTAAAATAATATATACAAACTATGATAGTAAGTTTAAGTGTGTGTCACTTTAAACTGCAAAGCATGTAATTTTGGGTGCGGTGTGAAACCGCCATAAGAGGGAGCAAGAGAACCTGCTGGATTGCTGACAATTGCTGACTGGTTTGATGGATTGATGGTTTGTTAACTGCGTGTTCCCTGCTGCTGAAGGAAGAAAGGAGGTTTGACTTCTTCATATCTCTACTGCGAGGAGATATATTACTGGACTGATATTTGTAAGTTTACTGACCTCTCTTTTTTGACACTGGACTTTGCAAATGAATAATCCCAGGACAGACTGAATTAGTGAATGATATATGGACTGTTTTTGACTATGCTAAAACTCTTGCTGGAATAAACTATTTAACTAGCACAGTGTATCTGTTTTACTGAGTGTAAGCTACAAAAGCGTTTATCTCACATATTTTGCCTGCCTGCCTGCCTGCCCTGCAGATTCTGCTAGGGTGTATCCCTAACAATTGCTTTGTAAATTTTTTGGAAACTTTGTTGGCATAATACAGGTAATCCTCAATTTACAACTGGAATTGAGCCTGGAATTACTGTCAGAAATCATGGCACTCACGCAAATAAGCAGTATCTATGTGACCACATCAATTTTTTTTGCAGCAGCCATGAAGCAAACAATGTAGTTGTTAAGTGAAGCATTATATCCAATGGGCATTTTTGCCAAAAATGGGAAGTAAACACCAGTTTCGGCTAAAATAAAAAAAGCCAAAACTCACAGTCAGGTGACCACAGGACATTGCAAATGGCTTTAAATGGGGGCCAATTGCCAAATGCCCCAAATTAAATCACATGACTGCAGGTGGTGGACACAGCCATCAAAACTCTGAAATTGGGTGGTAAGTAGCTCTGAAGAGGCCTGTCGTAACTATGCGACCAATCGTAAGTCAAAGACTGCAAAGATTTTTCCATAACATTAGGGTCTTACTAAAATAACACTGTCTTTTTCCTACCAAATGTGATGAAAAGAGAATCTGCTTTCAAAAAGCCCTTCAATGAAGCTGAGCATTTCAGAGATACTCTCCCAGCTTGCAAATGGTGTTTTTGCACTTACAAAGGTAACAAGGGATTTGCACGAATTTCCCCCATACAATCATTTCTCTAGTGAGCTGCTACCCTCACTTCCATTAAACCTCAAGGGAAGACATCAGGAGAAGCTGCCTTCTCCCTGGGCCTTTTGCAGAGAGAGAATTGTGAGCAACCAAAGAGATTTCAGAATGATGGAAAGCTGCGTCACCAAAAACAATAACATCAGCAGAAGATCCCTCTGCTTCCTTGAATAACCAAGTAAGGTCAAAAAGACCTTCAAGAGAAATTATATCCTCATGCAGCCAAAGAATCTTTCACAAGGGAGGAAAACTTTGCTGGAACAGCAAGGCAGATTTCTAACATAACATAATACAGAAGTCAGAGTTTTCCTTAGCCTCACCACGTTCGATGCTCAACATGGCTGTTCTTGATTTTCAAAACTCATCTAAGACTTCCCTAACCAAGATCTTATTGCAGTGCAGAAGAACCACGGTGGAGACTTTCTCTCTAGCTTAAATCACCCCTGAGGGGCACATCAGACCATCATCTTCAATTCAGATGGATAAGCAAGCATTACGTGCAGTGGTAGGATTCAACCGGTGTAACAACCGGTTTGGTGAGCACACGCTTTGAGCTTGCATGGTACATTTGAAAACAGCTCTAAAACGTACCTTCTTCTGCAACCCCGGTGAATAAAACAGCTGAGGCGTGCCCATCCGCTCTGCCATGCCTATCAGCTGGGCTTCAAACAAAGGAAATATAGGACAGACTAGCGCAGAGGTGGGTGGCTAGGGCCAACTGATCACCAGAACTACCAGTTCACCCGAACCAGTCCATACTGGCTGAATCCCACCCCTGATTACATGGAGATTTCCTCCGAATTCTGGTTCCAGGACTACAAACCCTGTCAGGACCTTGATCTGGTTGCCATGGCCACAAGGGGAGGGATCAGCTTCTGCCTTGGGGTGGCTTTCTGGGCCCGTTGCAACCCTCTTCTCTCCCACATCCATCTCTAGATGTGGTGGCCACACCGGGTAGCTCTTGCGTTCTAATTAAATTGTCTTTGTGCTTTGCTGGTTGAAAAGGTATTGTGGAGAAACAGCATCTGTTGATTACACAAAGCTAAGCAATTTCTTTGGCAATCATGGGCAGGAGTTAGCTAATCACAGAGCTGGAGAGCTTCCTGCTGCGTTTTCCATTACCTTGTAATTTTTGTCTTGTTCACTGTTGCTGAAAATGGCCCCCTCTGCTTTTGAATTCGTCCCGCAGCCCTCCTCCTCCTCCTCCTCTTCCCCACTCCTCTTATCAGTACAGATGCTTTCCACTGGGGGAATGTCTTGAGCTTAGTTCCTGGAGTTTTAACAGCCAGGAAATTTCCAAAAGGACGCCATTAATCTCCCAAATGTATGTCATCTTCCTTTTTGAAGGACTAAATGCAATTAGAAACAATTTGTTTGGAGGAGGGGGCATTTTAAAAAATCATAATTTTCTCACCCGGTCCTTGTAGCGAAAAGAGAGAGGGCTGATTTAAAAAAAAAAAAAACAACTTAGAGCATTTGCAGCTCATTAGCAACAAGATTCACAAAACATCTGGCCTTGTCTCCTCCTCTTTCTTTCTGATGGTGTTACTTTTATTTTATTTATTTATTTGTCAATTTGTCAATTACTTACAAGATAATAGGTATAAGTAAAAAGATAGTTATGAATACATGGATACACATAAGAAAAATAAAAAATAAAAGAAACAATAGGACAGGGACGGTAGACACGTCGGTGCGCTTATGCACGCCCCCTACAGACCTCTTGGGAAAGGGGTGAGGTCAAGAGTAGACAGTCTAACTAGACAGTTAAAGTTTTTGGGGTTTGGGGATGAAACCACAGAGTCAGGTAGAGTATTCCAGACATTGACCACTCTGTTGCTGAAGTCGTATTTCCTGCAATCAAATTTGGTGCAATTAACCTTGAGTTTGTATCTATTGTTTGCTCTTGTGTTGTTATGGTTGAAGCTGAAGTATTCATTGACAGGTAGGACATTGCAATGTATGATTTTATATACTATACTTAGATCGGACCGAAGGCGGCGTAGTTCTAGGTTTTCTAGGTCTAGAATTTCAAGTCTGGTGGCATAAGGTATTCTGCAACGAGTAGAGGAGTGGAGAACTCTTCTTGTGAAATATTTCTGGACTTTCTCAACTGTGTTAATATCAGATATGTAATGTGGGTTCCAGACTGATGAGCTGTATTCAAGTATTGGTCTAGCAAATGTTTTGTATGCTCTAGTTATTAGTGTAATATTACCAGAGAAAAAGCTACGTAAGATTAGGTTAACAACTCTTAACGCCTTTTTGGCTATGTACTTACAGTGGGCTCTAGCGCTTAGGTCATTAGAGATGAGTACTCCAAGATTCTTGACAAGAGTTTGGATCATCAACAAGGTCTTGACTATTCAGCCTGTATTTTATTTTCTGATTATTATTTTTTTGCCAATATATAGGACAGAGCATTTATTTGTTGAGATTTGAAGTTGCCATTTGTTTGACCATTCTGATACATAGTCAAGGTCTTTTACAGAGTGCCAGAGGTTTTTGCATTCATTCCACACACCGGAAATGCAAAATTGCTTTGCCAGGAACTCATTAAATGTTCTCACAGGTCAAACAGTGCAACCGTACTGTTTGGGGAAAATTGGAATATTTCCCCACTTCCCTTTCCCACTCAGAATGTTATTCTTACCATGGCAAGCACGCAACAGCAATATATTATTCTTTAAACATCTCACCATGGTTGGGTTCCCTATGCACAAGACTCACAGCCTGGAAATATCTCTTTTAGTTCCAGGTCCTCGTGATTTGACTGGTGTATAATTGTGCTCTCCCATCAATGAAGAGGAGGAAAAGGAGGAGAAGGAGAAGGAAGAGGAGGATGAGGAGAAGGAGAGGGGGAGGGGGAGGAGAAGGAAGAGGAAAAGAAGGGGGAGAAGGAGGAGGAGGGGGAAGAGGAGAAGGAGGAAGAGAACAAGGAGGAG
>NW_020769348.1:1955549-2015284 GCF_900518735.1 Pseudonaja textilis
ATAGATAGATAGATAGATAGATAGATAGATAGATAGACAGACAGACATATAGATATGAAAGATAGATGATGGCTAGTTAGAGGGGGGGAGAGATAGAGTGGGGGGAGAGGGAGAGAGAGAGAGAGAATGGATGGGCAGACAGATTTACAGTTTTTAGGGAGCAGTCTTTCTTCCTCAGGCCTTCCTCAAGGCAAACCAATTTTCTTATGCCTAAGAAACCCAGATGGAGATGTTAACTTCTCCGGCTTATCTAGCTGTTGGTTAAGATTCATCAAAAATTAGCTCTGTTTATTGAATTACTCCTGATATTAGAGATTTTTAAACTTTAAGGAAGAAAGTGTTCTGAACTGCACCTTTGAATGGGAGCAAAACACAGACTATGGAATAACAGAATTGGAAGGGATCTTGGGGCTCTTTTAGTCCTACCTCCTGTTCAGGCCTTATTCAGTGGAATTGTTGAACTAGAAAAAGAGAATTCCCCTCACAAATATATATTGAATCATATAGTAAAGTAATAGTAAAGAACTTGTAAGCTCTTGTAAAAGAACACTTGCAAACCTTTGTGCTACACTTGTTGGAAGAGGCAGCTTTTATCGGAAACCAGCAGAATTAAAAGTAGCCACTTCTGCTGCCAAACAGTCCCGAGTCTCATTAAAACACACAGGACAATTGATTTACGGTAATTGGTAATCAGTGTCCACAATTAAAAGCTGTGGCACAGGTTCTAAATTTCCAAAACCACCCAGTCCAGCAATCCGCTCACAAATTTCTGCTTTCGAGCATGGAGTTCAGGTTTCACAACAGATAACAGATCATCAGAGTTGGAAGGGATCTTGTAGGTCATCTAGTCCAACCCCCCACCCAAGCGGGAGACCCTACACTATTTCTGACAGATGGCAGTCTAATCTCTTCTTGAAAGTCTCAAGAGATGGTGCTCTCACAATTTCCAAGGGCAAGCTGTTCCATTGGTTGATCGTTCTCACTGTCAGAAAGTTCCTGCTTATTTCCAGATTGAATCTCTCTTGTTCAGGTTCCATCCATTATTCCTTGTCTGGCCTACAGGTGCTTTAGAAAATACCTTGACCTCTCAGTCTCTCAAATATTGGAACACTGCTATCATGTTTCCCCTGGTCCTTCTCTTCACTAGACCAGTCAAGTTACAGTTCCTGTAACCGTTCTTCATATGTTTTAGTCTCCAGCCCCTTAATCATCCTGGTTGCTCTTCTCTGCACTTTTTCTAGGGCCTCAACATCTTTTTTGTAGTGTGGTGACCAAAACTGGACGCAGTACTCTAGGTGTGGTCTTACTAAGGCTTTATAGAGTGGTATTAGTACCTCACTTGATCTTGATTGTATCCCTCTGTTAATGCAACTTACTGTAGGATTGCATTAGCTTTTTAGGCTGCTGCTGCACGTTGCTGAGGAAATGTCTGGATTGAGTCTGTGCTGAACTTTTCTTATGAACTTTTTTAAAAAAAACATTCACCATTCTTGATGCGTTTGGTGCAAAGCAAATTGCTTTCCCTTTTTTCTTCCCCAAAAAAGAAAAGTTTCCGGACAAATTTCAGAAGTCAGAGAATATGCTGGCCAGGGATAAGGCAGAAGGAAATGTCACACCTCCACTTTGACCCCATAAACAGCAAGTTTTCATAACCGTCACCCTAAGAATTCTGGTTTCTTGATTATGAAGGCCGAAATGCAAGAAAATAAAATCAGAAAAACAAAAGTATTTTCTATCTTCACAACTGTAAAACCATATAATAACATGTCAGTCTGGGTTTTGTCACTGTTTTGTAACTTCATGTCTTTCTTGACAAATGATAATAAACATATTGAATGAATGAATAAATACCTTTTAGCTCCACGTCTTCCTTGACAAACATAAATTGATATATTACAGAGTTTCTGTCTTTCAAAAATCTCCTAGATGTGATTATGAGGCTTGGTTTTCAGATATAGTACTAATACAGTATATAGGCAGTCCTCGACTTATGACCACAACTGAGCTCAAAATTGCTAAGTGAGACATTTGTTAAGTGACTTTTGCCCCATTTTATAACCTTTCTTGTCACCATTGTGAAGTGAATCATTGCAGTTGTTAAGTTAATAACGCAGTGTCAACTGTGCCGCTTCATTCAAAACCCAAGAAAGAAATCCTTCAACTCCATTAAAATAGAAAAAGGTATTTTTACTGAGTTTGAAGTGATAGCAACAAAAGAAAAGCAAGATGTCAACTCATAAAACATTTTGTAGACGTTTTATAGTTGACAACAGAAAGAAGGGGGGGATTTTCAAAGAGCAGGCAGCAATGTTCAATCGAAAATACATTCCATTCATATTTTCTTCAAAGACTGATGAGATGGCTGAAGCTTCTGTCACGAAAAAATCTAATTGGAGAGCATGATTGATGACTCTTGGCTATGGACGTTTTCCACTGGATAATACACCCAGAGGGGTGGGAGGAAAAGCAGGATCAAGGATGACAGTGAATTATATATCTCAGAGTTGGCTACGCCCAGGTTAGTGCCAGACATAGAATGATACCTTCAACTAAATCCTCTTTAGTTTGGGGAGCGTGGCTCAAGGATCATGATTTAATTGGAGTAACTGCCGGAACCCTGACACAAGATCTGAGGCAAATAGGCACAGAAATTACATATTGAAAGTTATCCCGAGTTCCCTCCCACAGGAGACCAGACTGGTCATCTAATCTGAGGTGTGTATGCTGTCATGTGGGGTACATCTTCAGGTAGTTTCTCACTCATCTGGTATGCCAAGATGGTTGACCTTGGCTTAGTAGAGATAATGCAGTTGTGCAGTAAGCAGGAAAGCATCCCCTCCTTTTTAGTTCACACAGAAAACGTCTTTGTTCTGCAGCAACCTTCCCCTTCCAAATACCAAATTACCCCTCACCCTGTTTTCATGGCAGCTGACAAGAAGCAAGCAGCAAAAGATGTCAGGAAAACTGACTCGTATTTATGACAGTTGTGGTGTCCTGGAGTGATGCAATCATCTTTTATGACCTTCGGATAGGTCATAAAAGGTCAGTGGGGAAGCCAAATTCACTTATCAAACCACAACTGTCATAAATATGAGTCAGCTGCCACAGATCTGAATTATGATCACTTGAATATGCCACAATGGTCATAAGGGTGACAAATGGCCACATCATTTTTTTTTCAGTGCCATTGTAACTTCAAATGGTCACTAAATGAACTTTTGTGAGTCAAGGACTACCTATAGTAGGATAGGATCAGGGGTGGGATTCTACCAGTTCGTACCTATTCGCTAGAACCGGTTGTTAACATTCTAAGCAGTTCGGAGAACTGGTTGTTAGAAGAAATTACTGGCCTAATCCTGTAAGGCAGGCAGGAAGGAAACATTCTGGTGTTGCTTACAGAAACTGCCTCTCCGTTAACCCTTATTACATTCTTGGCAGGACTAGACTTCCTGTCTCAGGAACTTCGCTGGAGTTTTTTCCCCCTCCTTTACTGATACTTTGCTTGTGTGGAGGGACCATTCAAAGTTACAATGGCACTGAAAAAAGTGACTTATGGCCATTTTTCACACTTACAACTGTTGCAGCATCCTCACAGGCATGAGAGGCCAGGCGAGGAGATGCATGCCTCGATGTGAGTGATATTGAGTTGGCCACGCCCAGCCAGTAACATGACCACCAAGCCATGCCCACCAGCTAAGCCACGCCCACAGAACCGGTTGTTAAAATATTTGAATCCCACCCCTGGATAGGATGTAATCAAGTTCCAGCCTAGAATATCTCTGGAAGCTTGATCTATGATACAAGAGTTTTCCAGCTAAGCACGATTCCATTTTCTAGATGGATACCAATTTATGGATTTTCCCATCCCTGTTCCTGGATTCTGCAAGAGGACAGTCTTCTGAAGTGAGTAGTTTGAAGAGAGGATATGGTACAATTCACATTTTTTTTTAAAAAAAAAAGGAGGGGAGGGGGTCATTTTGAACATCTTGAACTCTCATTTAAGACAGTCCTTCCCAAGGTGGCATAAAGAGGTTCATAAAATTATTTCACTTTTATCATAAAGCATGATAGAAATATGGTGGAAGAATGGAAGGAGGGTGGATGGAGGAAGAGGATTCAAGTAGTCTCTTCATTCATATGTAAGACAAAGATGGACAGACTTCATCATTGTAGGGCTGGGTTTGCTCAGAATTAAATTTTCAATACCAAAACTGAATGAAATGCAGAATAGAATAGAATAGAATGGAATAGAATAGAATAGAATAGAATAGAATAGAATAGAATAGAATAGAATAGCCACTGTAAATGTACACTAATCAGCATACATTAAAATGAAATTTCATTGCATTCAGCTTTCAAATGATCATTATTTTGCATAAACCCACATATATGGCACAGAGAAGCAACACAGTCCAGTTTGGATGTATAGATGTACATGGCAAGAAAAACAAACCTTACAAGTTTACTAGACGGATGGCATAGGGAACAAAGCTATTACAGGATCTGATAGTCCTGCTAGAAATATTTTGAAGCCTCCTCCCAGAGGGGAGCAACAGAAAGAGGCCATGAAGTGGATGCGTGGGGTCTCTAACCACGTAGTGCTTATAAGCAGCACCCTAAATGACAAGAATGTTTCCTATAATCTTCTTGGCTGTCCTTACCACTCTCTATAGGGACTTTCTATCTGAAGCACTGCTGCCAACAAACCAAACAGGGCTGCAATTTGTTAAAGCGCTCTCAATCGTGCCTCTGTAAAAAGTGGCCAGGATAGAAGAAGAGAGATGTGGTCACCTCATCCAACGCAAGAAATGGAAATGCTGATTTGCACACTTCACTGAAGATAAGGTATGAAGAGACCAAGTCAGATTGTTAGTTAGTTATTTAATATTATTGACCATCTCTACAGCTGCAGCCTTGATATAAAGTGGAATATGACTACCCCTGCTCTATATTTTTTTTTCATTTAGCTGCATCAGTAGACCTACCTCAATTTTCTGCCCATTCATGGAGTAGAAACCCCTCCGGATGCTTTGATTGTTTAGAAAAGAAACTAAAATTACATGGCTAAAACAGGAAACTCTCTTCAATTGTGAGCTTTTTCATATAAAGTAAAGGTGGATAATAATAGTCATTATAACAGTATATAAAATCAAGCCAAGTATAGAAACTGTGAATATAGAGAAGTTTCCCTTCACTCTCCTTAAATGTTAGAACTTGAGGCTTTAACTGAAATTAAATGTGGAGAGATTCAGAAGTAATAAAAGGAAGTATGGAATGTGTTCCCATCAAATATAAAGGTCTGTAGTTTAAATGGTTTAGAAACTAGCGTGATGTACAGGTGGTCCTCAACTTACAACCACACATAGGACAAGAAATTCCTTTGCTCAGCAATACACTCATTAAGTGATTCCTACCTGGTTTTACAACCTTTGGGCTGCAGTTGTTATATTAATCATGCCCCTGTTAAACAAATCCAGTTTTCCCCACTGAGTTTGCTTGTCAAAAGCCAGCTGGGAAGGTCACAAATGGTGATTGTGTGACCTCAGGATGCTGACACTATCCTGAATATATGCCATGGAGCCAAATTTTGATCAAGTGACCAACTGTGAAGGTTGTAAAATGAGTACTGGTCATAAGCCACTTTCTTCAGCAGCGTTGTAACTTTGAATGTCTGTTAAACAAATGGTCGTACATTGAAAATTACCTGTATTGGAGTAAAAGGAAGGGACTAGCCACAGAAATTGATGTGGAGATTTGAAGTAACACTCTTTCTTGACCCAACAGCCGATGAAGATGTTGAACTAACAGTTGCAAGACCCAGGTTCAAGTCACCTCTAAACCATAGGTGTTCACTACCAAACTTTGGTTAATCTCTCTCTCTCACACCCGAACATATCTCACAAGGCTCTTGTTATGGGGGGAAAAATAGGAGGAGGGAATCAAAGTTTAATGAAAATAATTAAATACAGTAAATCTGACAATCACCCATGTCTTGAACAATTTCCAGTTGGGGGAGTAAATTTTAAAGATCTGTAAATCTCACCCAGGCCTTCTGCCAATATGCCAGGCGAACTAACCACAGAACAAGAGTTACACTAATATCAAAGAAATAGTGGAACAGAATAATTAAAGAAGAGATTCCAAAGGAGGGACAAAATGAAATGTGACTAACAAAAATTAAAATATTTTTTAAAAATTATTTTCAATCATCAAATTGAATTGTTGAATTGTCCCGAGTGAGTTGTCTCACTGTGATGACCCAGGGTGGGATACAAAACAAACAGTCACCGAAAACAGGTGAAGCCCCTTTTATGCTTTCAGTTTGCTTTCAAGCTCCGAATATCTTTGATGCAAGACAAAAAACGTCCCAAACAGTTACACAAAGAAAGAGAAAAGCAACACAAATCAGACAAGATAAGGGCTGGAGGATGTCCACAGATAATACACACTGGGAAGGATGCCAGACTCAGAGAGGAACTGTAAACTAGAGATATTTACACGATTTGTTTCCAGCATTTGCCAGTACGCAGGTCCAAACTCTTATTCAGTAGTCACACCTGCAGCCCATGAAGAGGAACAAGGCCCTCTCCTCCCGAGGAGACCACATCTCTCCCTTATCCTCTCCTCCCCACGTGCCCTAGGATGGAGAGGGGATGGGCCTGGGTCCTCCTCTGACTGCTCAGCCTGCCTCTGTCCTTCCCCAGCCTCCTCCACAACCTCCAGAGCCACACTTTCACTCCCTGTCGGCTGTTCCTCCTCTCGCACAGATTCAGCCTCCACCAGGGGCATGGCACTCACAGCGAATTGTCCATGGTGAATTGGCCGCAGAGAATTGGCTGTGATGAGTTGACTGTGGCAAGTTGGCTACAGAGAGTGGTCCCATTCCACCTGGATCACCAGGCTGAACCTTCCTGATGAAGCCAACCATGAAGTAAAAGGACATATCCCACCAGCCATCCAAATTGTGGGTGCCTTGCTATCACCTCCCTCCAAGCTTTGTTATTTTTGCAATTTCTTGGGAAGCAGAAAAAAATAATAATTCCATCTTGCCGAGCTTCAATTCCTGAGACTGAAAATGAGAAAGGAGGAAAAAGAGAAGGACTTTTGGCCCAAGCAGAGACTCTCTTCATTTCTAAAACTAGATCTCTATCGCTTTACAGAAAATGCTCCTAAAACATAGGATGCAATGCGTGTCACTCTTGTGCAGTCAACTGACTGATATTCTTGAAATTTGTTTAGTGCATCCAAGGTATTCTCAGCTCCTTCCTGTCTTTGTAAAAGTAAAACTGTGCCCTGCTCAGTGCATGCCAAGGTAATTAAAACTAATTGATTCTGAATGAATGAGCAGTTTTTATGGTGATGGATAATCCACTTAGGGAAGGAGGCCTTTAAGAGAAAAGGAAGAAAGAGAAATGGTGCTTAGGAAGATGATCGGTGAAAAGACAGACTTCGGGGCCTATAAAGGAGAATATTTGTAGCTCAAGGTTGAAATGGGGGTTCCTTGAGGCTCTATGACAGTGATGGCTAACCTCTTTGTCCTCACGTGCTGAAAGTGCAATGTGTGCATGCATGTGCATGCACATGTGTGACTGCACCCATAATGCACTCCACCACCTGCTCATGCGCACATGCCCCCCCATGCACACGCGAGCCTCTGTGCATGCACACACCACCCCATGTGCCGTGCACCTCTGCGCATCCCACCCCCTATGCATGCGCGGCAGGTACCCAACAATCAGCTAGTTGGCGGGAGGCATGTGCGCATGCGCAGTGCACCTGATCTGGGGCGACAGCTCACGTGCTGGCAGAAATAGCTCTGCATGCCACTTCTGGCACGCATGCCATAGGTTCGCCATCATGGCTCTATGAGCTTGGTTGTTTTCTTACAGACATTTCAGGATTAGTAAGACTAGCACTGATGATGTTACTTAGTTCGGGTAATGAAACATCTGCAAGAAAACAACCAAGCTCAGAGAGCATAAAGGAACCCTGTGCTGTCCAGCCAGTGTATGGGAATTGGATAGTTAGTTAGCAATTGTGAGCTGTCCCCTTAAGGGAATGCATCATGGTAAATGTAGTTAAGGTATCCTGGGAAATGTAGTCCATGTCACATGACCACATCTGTAATCCTGATTGGTCACTAAATTGACCCTCGATGGGTTGGGGGAGGTTTCTTCACTCTTGCCTGAACTCACAGACTCATGGTAGCTGCTCTACCTCTACCGATACGAGATGGGAGGAAAAGGATAAGGAGATAATCATCTTTTTACCTACAAGACAGATATGCAAAGGATTGGACATTAAGAAGAACTTCGTCAACCTTCATTTTTGGCCTATTGTGAGATGCACTGCCCAGAAAGATGCATACCTGAAGGAGATAAGGGAGCACTCAAAAACCAATGATTGATGAATTATCTGCCACTAGAAAGCCATTCTTTCATGCTGGGGAAGCAGCCCTTTTATGGAGAATTACATTTTGCTCTGCACAGGTCACTGTTGCTTTTAAGTACATTTTATACCTGACTACTTAGTTTCATTCAAAGGCAGGTAAATTTAAGCTGAGACAGTAAATCACTTTCTAGCACATTCATGTATTCAAGCATTAATCTCTTTTGTTCAGTTTCATGATTTATTTTTATAAAAATACCAAAGTATTATTTTACCATCGTATTGTCGTTGTTGTTATTGGATTATGATGATGGGTAATCCGCCACCTTAAAATGACATGTGGCTCCTGACCCTCCAGAATTGGTAATTGACTTTCTTTCTAATTTTCAATACGAAGCAATGGAAGTGGAATTCATTAACAGCCCTAAGGTGGATCTGCCACCTCCACCTCAAATTAGAGGACATTGCACAATACTTTTAAAACAAAAATCTGTGTTTGGACCACGTACTAAATCCCAATACATTGAAACGAAGTCAACATTTACAGAGTTGTCACTCAAAACACAAATAACCAGGCTCAAGTTATCCTACTTTGGTCACATTATGGGAAGATTTGGGTTTTTGGAGAAGATTTTGATACTGGGAAAGATGGAAGGAGAGAGAAGAAAACAACCCAGAGAAAAGTGAATCGCAATAACAATAGCTATTGGACTTATATATTGGCCCATAGTGCTTTATAGCCCTCTCTCAGCGGTCAGCATATTGCTCCCAACAACCTGGGTCCTCAATTTATCAACCTTGGAAGGATGGAAGGATGAGTCAACATTGAGCTGGTCTGGATCAAACTGTGGCAATGGGCAGAGTCAGCCTGCAAGATTGCATTCTAACCACTGTTCCACCATGGCTTTCTAAAGTGGATGGACTCAGGTTAGGAACAGAAAGACATGGAGAGAAACTGAAAAAAAGTTTCTTTTCTTTTTTCATCACAAGCACAAAATCCAGAAGTGATTTCCAGATTAAAAAAAAAACATAAATATTTTCTCCACCTGAGTTCCAGTTATTTTAATATTGCAATAGCGAATTGCCTGTAATTGGCTTTGAGGGCAGAGTGGGGCACTATATATGTTTTTTATGAAACTGGGCCTGAACCTCAGTTTTCACTGTTGGCTTTGCACTGAAGAGGGAAAGAAGAGAAGCCACTTTTGTGACTTTCCACTTGATCTCATACCTGCACAAACATTAGCCTGGTCATTTGTAATTCAAAGGAGAACTCTGAGTCAACTTGTTTGATGATCCATCGGTTTGTTGCTGAGACCCTAGAAAGATGCTGAGATCTTAGAAAGAGGACAAAGAAGAGATAAGAGGTCTGGAAGGAAAACTGTACAATGAACAGTGGAGAAAACTAGGTATGTCTAGTCAAACACTGAGAAGGACATGGGGTCAACTTATTCTCCGGATCACCTGAGGGCAAGACAAAAAGTGATAATTAAAGAGAGATCCAATCTAAAAGTAAGGAGAAATTTCCTGACAGTGAGAACTATTAATCAGTGGAACAAGTGCTCCATCACTGGAGGTTTTCAAGAAGAGACAAGGCAGCCACTTGTCTGAAATGGTAATGTGTCTCTTACTCGAGCAGGGGGTTAGACTAGAAGACCTCCAAGCTCCCTTCCAACCTGCTTATTCAATGTTTTACATTTTCTTGACTGTCCACCATATTCACAAACATCTCTTTAAACATCAGTGTTCAAAAGATCAATATTTGTGTTCTATCTTGCTTCTTTAAAGTCCAGCATAGAATCACATGGAATACTATGACTTGCATGATTCTTATTTATTTGCTATTTACATGTGGGTTAAAGGTGCAAGTTCCACACCTTCTTTACATTCAGGCTACTATATGTAGGCTACAAAAACCTAGATGGTATGGTACTAGATAGCAAGAAAGAGACATCAGAAAATCTAAGGTTTTGCTGCCATGTTGGGGTTGCTTGGAACTGAGTCTTGGGTTCCTCATGCTGTATTTCATTCTCTTTTTTTTGTCCTCTTCCCTCCAATATATCTTTCTCCGTTAACCATTGCTAAAGCACTCAACAAAAGCTCCTGGCTGGCATATCACCAGCAGACTTTCTTAGAACATTGCAACTAACAGAATAACCAAGTTGGAAGGGACCTTTGAGGTCTTCTAGTCCAACCCCCTGCTCAGGCCAGAAAACCATTTCAGACAACTGGTTGTCCAACCTCTTCTTAAAAACCTCCAGTGTTGGAGCATCCACAATCTCTGGTAGCAAGTTGTTCCACTGTTTTATTCTTCTAATATTCAGGAAATTTCTCCTTAGTTCTAGGTTGCTTCTCTCCTTGATCATTTTTCATCCATTGCTCCTTGTCGTGCCTTCAGGTGCTTTGTGTCAAGCCTGAAATTAATATATGTGTAGCCATTTTATTTAGCCTTATTATATATTCCTTTTATTTCTTTCTCTTTGCTGATTATGGGGGGAAGGGTTTTGGGGTTTGCCACATTCCTAAGGTGGGAGGAGTGGAAATTGAGAGAATTGTTTAGGTTAGGTGGTTCTCCTTCCCGTGGGAATGAAAGCTGACCTTTCTGAGACCTGCAGGTGGAGATTGATGACACCAGGCAATGTTGATTCATTTCTATTGGGGAATGTGATTTTGGGGGGCTGTTTCTAATTTCCAATATTATGTGGTGTAATTCTGCGTTGTGTCAGATCTGGAATTACAACTGACTTTGCCAATTGTTTTGGAAGATGGGCTTTGCTCTTTTCTTTTTAAATGGATTTCATCACTTGGAAACCTGACATTTTGGAGAATAGGTTGATCCCCCACTTGCAGGTCCTTAGGTACTGGAATTCTGTTATCAGGTGACCCCTAGTCCTGCTTTTCATTAAACTAGGCATACCCAATTCCTGCAACCATTGTTCGTACTTTTCACTTGGTTTACCACATGCAGCAGTGGTATCCTAACTAATAACGTGAACTAATGTTGTGGACTTGTGGTTTGACAGTAGCATTATAAGCTACCCACAGGAGCTAGAAAAGTGGATGTAATGCTAGGAAATTATATATAAGTAATTTAAGTAATTTCCTTTAAGCTTCAAGTTCCTCCATTCTAAATTCCCTTGCCTCCAGCACATTACGGGTGTTTTTGTGGAACACATTATTTATTAGAGCTGTGCAAGCATTTCAGAGAAGCATTTTGCAGAACACATGAACATAAGCAAACTCCCACCCCTGAAACATTAAAGCAGCCAAATCCTCTGGAAAACCCACCTGGCTGTGTTGAGGCTTCTTCTTTCTCCTGTATGAACAGGTGCCACTGTCCCTGGGATCCAAAGTTCACTTTCTGCCCAGCATCATTTTGGAATGCTTATGTAACTGTATCATTTTTGGGGGAGGGATAAAGATCGTCTACATTCCCTGGACAGGTAGACCTCAGTCCACAACCATAATTGGGACCAGAAAGTACATCACTAACCAATGGAGTTGTAAAGCAAACAACAACAACAACAACAACAACAACAACAATCACATGACCATGCTGATTGACAATATGATTTCCACCTGCAGTCATGAAACGAATTACCTGTGATCATGAAGCACATTGTATAACCTCAACATGTGACTTACTGCTGCACATTGAGTTTGCTTGTTGGAAACTGGCCGTAAAGGTCACAAATTATAATCATATGATTGTGGGATACTACAACTGTTGTAATTGTGTGCCAGTTGCCAAACACCCAAATGGCAATCATATGGGGGACACTGTGATGGCTGCAGCTTTGAGGGCCATCCATAAGGCTCTTTGTTCAGTGTCTTTGTAACTTGTTGAACGAATGGTTGCTAAGGAAGGACTACCTGTAATCTGTTCTGTACAATCCTTTGGACAGTTTGTGTGCTGACCCGGGGCGTGGCACAAAGGCAATACAGTCAAATAATAAGTAGGAGTCCCTTTATTTGCCCCAACTTTGCCCCCAATGTCCTGGTTACCTTCTGGACTGGAGAAAAACTCTCGCAGAAACAGCCTTTGACTGCAGAGATTCAAGTCCAAAATATTGTCAACAAAAAATGTAACTATAAGTCCAATCAAGGCAAGATGAGGGCATTAGTCTGGCAAGGCAGGAGAAAGAATTCCAGACATGAAGGAACAGCAGTAATTCAACCCAGTTGGCAGGATCCCAGGAATGCAGATAACCAAAGTCAACACAAGATAAACTCACGTTTGCTCCCAGCAAATGCCACTCTCAGCTTGCATCTCTTTTAAACTCTCTTCCCAAGTGTGGCTAATGAAGGGAATCAGGGCCCTTTCCTCCCCCGTAAGCCACACAACCCACGTTGCTCTCTTCTCCATTCCTCCCTGTGTGCCCTAGGATGAAGAGGGCGTGAGGCTGGATCTTCCTCTGAACCCCCTCTCCCTTGTTCTACCTCTTTCCTGCTCTGCCCAGCCAGACTTTGCCCTTCCCCAGTTTCCTCCACAGCCAACGGAGCCACACTCCCACTCTCTGTCAGCTGTTTAGCTTCCTCCTCAGATTCAGACTCCATCAGGGTCATGACAGTTTGACTCAAAGAGCATATTAACATTGCTAGTACTGCTGTTGTTATTATTTAGGACTGCAGTGAGCATTTAGTACTCCAGCATCCAGCCCAAGCTCTTAGAAACTACTTTCAGCAGCTGGAATTCAAGGCATCCAGATTATTGTTCCAATATTTTATACAATTATCATTCTCAGACTGATGCTGATATAAAATAATTTTAACTGTCATTCAGTCAGTCCATGATGAAAGCAATAAGCGGAAAGGACAGAAAAGAAAAGAAAAAAGGACACTCTCCAAGTGAAAAGATCACAGGAGAAGAGAGTTCGGAAGAGACTACCAGAAGTTGTAGACTTGAATCCACTCTTAGTGGACCACAGAACCTCTCCCTATAATTAATATTGGCAGTTCTGCTTTTTACCATTCTGAGATGGGAGACAGGCAAAACTCATGATGAACCCTTAGAATAAGGGTCTTCAAACTTGCAAGTTTAAGATGTGTGGACTTCAACTCCCAGAATTCCTGAGCTAACATGACTGGAGGAAGAATTCTGGGAGTTGAAGTCAACACCTCTTAAACTTGCCAAGTTTGAAGACCCATGCCTTAGAAACAGGCAGTTTACAGGTAGTCCTCAACTTACAACACTACATTTAGTGACCGTTCAAAGTTACAATAATGAACAAAGTGAGTTATGACTATTTCCCACACTTATGATCGTTGCTGCATCCCTGTAGTCACACGATCAAAATTTGGATGCTTGGCAACAGACTCATATTTATGACAGTTGCGATGTCCTGGGGTCATGTGATCGCCTTTTGCGACCTTTTGCAACAATGGGGACAATGGGGAAGCCAGATTCGTTTAACAAACATGTTACTAATGTTACAACTGCAGTGATTCCCTTAACAGCTGTGGCAAGAAAGATTGTAAAAAACTCACTAAATATCTGTCTCACTCAGCCACAGAAATTTTGGGTTCACTTGTGGTCATAAGTTGAGGATCTGCTGAAGTTTAAAAACACTATCTCAATCTATCTGCAAAAAAATGAATAGAATAGAATAGAATAGAATAGAATAGAATAGAATAGAATGAGCTTGAAGGGACCTTGGAGGTCTTCTAGTCCAACCCCCTGCCTAGGCAGGAGAATCTATACTATTTCAGATAAGTGACTGTCTAGACCTATGATGGTGAACCTCTGGCACACATGCTGGAAGTGGCATGCAGAGCCATCACTCTGGGCATGCCAGCTCATCTGTTGCTCTTCCGGGTTCCGGCGCATGCATGTGCGCTGGCCAGCTTGTCTTCACTTGCACGGTAGTGCCAGAAACCGGAAGAGCAGGTTTCCAGCACACATGCACACATTCCAGGAAGCTGAGCTTCCGGTTTCCGCTGGGTGCATATGCTCCGGCCAGCTGGTCTTCATGTGTGCATGCATGCCAGAAACCAGAAGACCAGGTGGCTGGCATGCATGCATGCACCGGAAACCAGAAGCTCAGTGAGGGGTGTGCTCTTGGAGGACCAAGCTAGGGAAACTACATTATGGAGAAAATCTACCTATGAAGTCACTAGGAATCAACATGATGCCTTGATGCCACATAAATAATCAACCAATCATGTTTAAAGAAACACAGAAATCCAGGTAGTCTCCTGAAACAGGAGGTTCTATTGGCCAGGACCAAGGGTGGCTGCTACTGATTCACACCGGTTCAGGTGAACCGGTTGTTAATTTTACATCTGGTTTGGCAAACTAGTAGTTCTGGTGACTGGCTGGCCACGCCCATCCCGCCCCACCCTCACCCCTCCCAGGAATCCCCTTGCAACCCATTTTGGATTGCAAATAAGTGCAGGGTCTGTGCTGAGGCTCCAAACAGGTGGAAAATGGGCTGTTTCCATCCTCCAGAGAGCCTCCAGTGCCTGTGGAGGCCGTTTTCGCCCTCCTGGAGGCTCAAGGAAAGCCTCCGGAGCCTGGGGAGGGTGAGAACACCCCCCCATGGCCTGTTTTCATTCCCAAGGTGGTGCAGGAGGCCGACTAGGACATGGCCACCATGGCCACGCCCATCCAGCAACTGGGCAGAGAACTGGTTGCTAAATTATTTAAAGCCCACCCCATGGCCAGGACTGTCCTATTGGACAGGATCCAAAAAATTACTCTCCCCTATGTGTTACACAAATAGTATGCTGCCTTGTCAAAAGACCAGCCAGTGTCAACAGCTTTCAGACTAAGGGTAAAACGATTCTTTTAGCTCAATTATCTTGAAATTCAGTTGGAGACACATTTTTTTTTCTTTTGATAATACGGATTGTCTAGAAAGAGAGACTAAAAAAAAGTTATTAGCATACCTGTGGCTCGAGTTTATGAATTTTTTAAAAAGGAAAAGCTGCTTCTTCGCTCAAAGTTTGAATTATTCAGGTGCCTTGCAACACAGTCCGTGGCTAATTACAGCTTGCAGATGCAAATAGAAGCAATAATGATCACCATTTCCTGGGCTTTTATACCATGCCAGGTTTTCAACTTGAGTGTCTTCAAACATTAATTAAGTCTCACAGCACACTGGTGCACCAGGTCCAATGAATCGCTCGCAGCTGCAGTGGAAAGATGACATAATATTCAGAAAGACTGCTAAAACCCGGCTGCAAAAATTGTATTCTGCCACTGGGAGTCAGCAAAGGATTTCTTGGTATCTCCTCTGCCACCTAGTGGTCATCTGGATTCTTACAGGCTGGTTCTTTTCTAGGTTTTATGGGTCTTTCAGCTGAAATAATAGCCTGCCACATCTGCCTTCTAAATGCCTGGTTTATTAATCTTGGCAAAGAAACTTCTGTTTGAGGAAGGGTATAGAATTTTAATTCTTTTCTCCAGCTGTTTTTCAGTTTCTTTAGCAAAGGGGATTAGTGTGACTGCTTAACTTGGTTTATTGGGCTGAATGAGCAGTGATGGTTCAGTGATTAGAATGCAGTATTGTAAGCTGACTTTACCCACTGTCAGGAGTTCAATCCTGACTAGCAGCAAGGTAGACGCACACTTCCATCCTTCTAAGGTCAGTAAAATGTGGATCCAGATTGTTGGCGGTGATAGGCTGACACTGTAATCTGCTTAGAGGGGGCTGTAAAGCACCATGAAGTGGTATATAAGTGCTATTGCTATTGAATGTAGCCACCTTTTTAATTTCCCATTTGCCCCTGGCAAAACTGGAGTTGGGACACAATGGGAAATGTAAAGGGTGGCTACAGCCAGTCATGATAAGCTGTTTCAAATATAGATGCCACATTGGTACAGTGGTTAGAATGCAGTACTGCAGGCTACTTCTGCTGACTGCCGGCTGACTGCCTTTTGGCAGTTCAAATCTCACCAGGCTCAGGGCTGGCTCAGCCTTCCATCCTTCCGAGGTGGGTAAAAGGCGGACCCAGGTTGTTGGGGGCAATAGGCTGACTCTGTAAACTGCTTAGAGAGGGCTGTAAAGCACTGTGAAGTATATATAAGTCTAAGTGCTATTGCTATAGTTCTTTCAACCAGCTGAGCCTTCTGTTTTTGCATTGGTGCAATTCACTGATCTATTTTGCAGCTTACTTTGTAATTCCAAAGAAGGGCTGCCACAACGCCACCCAATTAGCCTTATTCTGGGGATTTATGGGAGCAATATGGCCACGGCCACCAAATCTGGGACAATATTTCCACTAACCTGAACTGAGTTGCAACTCCAGAGGCAAACCAAGGAGAACAACAGAGATAGCCATGATGCCCCCTCTTAGTGTCAGAACTTTATTTATTTACTGTATTTGGTTAAATTTGTATGATTGCTCAATATATACATAGGCTTACAATGTTAAAATCACAGCATAAAACCCCCCAAAATCCTACCACACCCGTTGACAGCAGCAACACAACCCAATTAACCACTTGATGGGCTCCATCTCCATTTGGGTCCCCATATTTTTAGGGCCTTTTAGAAATTTGATAAATGAAACAGGGTGGGGATAAATCATACTCATCAGTGGTGGGATTCAAAAAAATTTACTACTGGTTCTGTGGGCGTGGCTTGGTGGGCGTGGCAGGGGAAGGATACTGTAAAATCCCCATTTCCTCCCCACTCCACTAACCTGCTTTCCAGCTCTGTTCTCCTGTGCAGGGCAACAAAAGAAGACCCAGCCGATCAGCTGGAGGCAGAGAATAGATGGGGGCGGGGCCAGTCAGAGGTGGTATTTGCCGGTTCTCCAAACTGCTCAAAATGTCCACTACCGAACTGGTCAGAACCTGCTGAATACCACCTCTGATACTCATGAACGAAGGCAAATATACGTGTCCCAGGAGGCGTGCATAAGCGCACCAACGTAGCTACTGTCCCTGTCCTATTGTTTCTTTTATTTTTTCAAAAAACATTTCTTATATGTATCCATGTATTCATAACTATGTTTTTACTTATACCTATTATCTTGTAAGCAGTTGACAAAAATAAAATAAATAAATAAATAAATGTTGCAGAATTCAATCTGGGTCAGTCATGCAGAGGTTTAATTTTCCAAGCTTTTGGACTTGTGCTGGAGCCCAGAACGTCTCTCTCAACATAATGTCATACAGAGAATGGCAACCACTGAGAAAGCCTATTCTGGTGGGCTGGGTGGATATAATAGGGGATAGACCATCATTCAAATACCTTACATGTAAGCCCTGTACTGTTATTCCTCTTGACTTCCCATGTCTCTCATACCCTTTTGAACTCTTCCATTTCTGCAATGCTCTTTTCATAACATGGCTCCTCTTTCCCCCCTTGTGTATTTTATTTATTTATTCATTTATTCATTCATTCAAAATCTCAGAAGACTAAGCCTCTGGTCCTGGTGACTGACCCAAATTGGATCCTTCAACAAATCATACTGCAGGGGGAATGATGCTCCATAGAGAAGTAGCCACCACTGAGAAGGCCTTTTATTGTGGTGCCACCAGATTACATCCCTAATCAATGGGACCCATAGCATACGCTGCTGAATGATGAAACTAGAGCTGAAATGTCGCATTGCAAGATCCACCCCTTTGGGGCATGCATGTGATGTCATAACACATGTAGAGATGATGTGGGGTCCCATCACAATGTTCTAGTGCTGAAGTCACCCTCGGCTTCCCTGCAGGTAACCACCATCTGCTAAATCATAGATTCCTGGCCCCTGAACCAGGATGGTGATTTCTCATTGCATGGTAAACCATAGCCGATCATAGCCGATTCTGCAAATTATGACTTGTTGAGTCGTAATGATGAGTCCCCAAATATCTTCACAGCTTTTAGCATCTTCACTACTGAACCTCTGACTCCACACAAGTATTTGATAGTAAGATTGAAGGTCCCTTGATTGCATCTTAATTATCGAAAAGATGGATAAATTAAATGACTCACACATTCATTTTGGCAAGTGTTGGTTCAAAAAACAAATACGCGCACACACACACACACACACACACACACACACTAACAAGCAGAACCCTAGACAAACTAGAGCTGTAATCATGAAGAAGCTTCTAATTACATTTAAATTGGAAGACGAAAATTAAGCAGTTCGTCTCCTTGTAATGCATGGCCATTACAGTAATTGCGGTTCTTTTAATGAACAGCATGCATATTTACCATAAAGAAGGGGAGGGGAAAATTAATTGACAGTTTGGGCCAATATAAATGAAATTCCTTTACATCATCCATTTTGTGATCAAGTTTCTTGTCTTCAAGCCTATGGCATTTTCTGCCCGTCACAGATTCCCTTCACCCATCCAGTTTGGGTGAAAGCTATAATACGATGCAAGTTAGAACACAGGGCTTTTCACTTAATGACTAACATTTCTTCCTGATAATGTGCCCAGCTTTATAACGGTTCACTCCAATAACTGAAAATTGCTGGCATTTTAGCATTACATCTCTTGAAAACCAATTTTATTACTGTATTTGTTTAGTCTGAAATGGTCTACCCTCAAATGTTTTGAAAGGCCCGTCAGGCTCCTTCACCCACTTAGATGGAAGTAGGAAGATCACAACCTCTTGAAGGTGAGGGTAGAGGCCCAAATTTTAGATAAGTTTTCAACCTATTCCCAGGGTGGCTTCATAGGAACTGAGTAACAAGCATTGCACAGTTCTAAGTTTGTGTGAGTGGTGTCATCCCATGTGCCTTACTATGGTAGTCATTGCTTCCCAGGAATGAAGATGATGACCCAGTCACCTTACTATCAACTTTTTGGCCAACATTCATTAGGCACACACTTGTTTTTGCAATAATCAGAGCTCAGTGTCACTCCAATTGGATTTGGACCCTGAATTTTTGACTTCTTATAAAGTGTTTTTCTTTACATTCCCTGAGACACAACATTTGTACCTTCCATTTCATATCCAGAAAATGAATGCACATATGTCTGTCTATGTACAGATCTTTAAAAAGCAAGACGGGAAGAAAATCAATTTGTTTGAACTGTGGTGCTTGAGAAGGCTCCTTCTTGTTCCTTGGACAGCAAAGGTGACCAGCAAACAAGGACTGTAGTGCATAACCTCAGACACGTCATTGGAAGGAATAATCACAAAAGCGTGTCTCTCTTATTTTGGTCATATCATGCAGGGGAATTCACTGGAGAGATCAATTACGTTTGGATAAAGTTAGCGGTAAAAGGAAACCAGGCCATCAAAGAACACAACGGATGGACAGAATTAAAGCTGACACCAGCCACAGGATAAAGGTAAAGGTAAAGGTTCCCCTCGCACATATGAGCTAGTTGTTTCCATCTCTAGGGGGCGATGCTCATCTCCATTACAGCGCTGTCCAAAGCGCTGACATGTGGCTGATATGACTACAGTGCATGGAATGCTGTTACCTTCCCACCAAAGTTGTCCCTATTTTTCTACTTGCATTTTTACATGTTTTCTGTCATGCCCCTGGTGGAGATTGACTTTGGGGGAGAGGCGGAACAGCCGGCAGGGAGTGGAAGTGTGGCTCTGGAGGTTGTGGAGGAAGCTGAGAAAGGGCAGAGGCCGGCTGAGCAGTCAGAGGAGGACCCAGGCCCATCCCCTCTCCATCCTAGGGCATGCAGGGAGGAGAGGATAAGGGAGATATGTGGTCTACTCAGGAGGAGAGGGCCTTGATCCTCTTCATGGGCTGCAGCTGTGACAACTGAATAAGAGGACGGACATGCATACAGGTGAACGCTGGAAACAAAGCATGGAAATATCTCTAGTTTATGGTTCCTCTCTAAGTTTGGCATCCTTCCCAGTGTGTGTTCTGTTACCTGCGGACATCCTCCAGCCCTTATCTTGCCTGGTTTGTGTTGCTTTATTCCTCCTTCTTGTAACTGTTTGTGTGGGAGGTTTTTGTCTTCCATTAAGGATATTTGGAGCTCAGAAGCAAAGTGAATGAATAAAAGGGGCTTCACCAGATTTTTGTGAGTGTGTTTGTTTTGTATCCCACCCTGGGTCATCACACTTTCGAACTGCTAGGTTGGCAGAATCTGGGACAAGTAATGGAAACTCACTCCGTTACGCTGCACTAGGGATTCGAACCGCTGACCTGCCAACCTTTCTGATCAACAAGCTCAGCATCTTAGCCACTGAGCCACCGCATCCCCTAGCCAGAGCATAGAACAACTCAAAACAATTAGTGCAAGGTCGGAAGATGTGGAAACCTAGCCCACAGAATCGCCAAGAGTCAGACCCGACTGAATGGATAACATCATCATCATCCTCTTCCTTGTCTTCGTCATCATCATCATATGCAAATCATATCTGAATGTCTGTATAAACCAGTGTTCTTCAACCTCAGCAACTTTGAGAAGCGTGGACTTCAACTCCCCTGTTTTGGCTGGGGAAATCTGGGAGATGTAGGCCACATATTATAAAGTTGCTGAGGTTGAAAAACACTGGTATAGGCACACACACACATCACACATACAATTTCTAAGCAGCTCATAGGTCTGCGCTGGAGCTCTGCCAGGCCAACTGACTCCATTTGACACCTGGGAAATTTAAAGCTGCTGTGTATTGTTATTTTACAAGCTCTTATGCGGTGTTTGTTTTAAATTATGTGTGCTGAGATTTACTAGCGCCTGCAGGAAACTGTGTGCACAGGAAGGCACACTGGTCAGTATGCCTGAATCAGTTAAGAAGTGAGAAAAAAATAGAGGAGCAGGGAGATCCCAAGGAATGACTAACAATTCGAACACCAGCATTTTTAGATTTTAGTGTGAGCAAATCAAGGAGCCATCACAATAGATGGGACAGCTTCTCAACCCCCTGGGATGAGAATTATTCAGTCTCTTGATGCTATCCCTCTGTTGATGCAGCCTAGGACTACATTGGCCTTTTGGGCAGCTGCAGCACCCTGCTGGCTCATATTTAAGTGGTGGTCCACTAGGAAATATAGATTCCTTTCCCAGTTACTATTGTTGAGCCAGGTACCACCAGTTGAGCTGTAAAATTATAAAGCTATATATCGAGAACACAAAAAGAGATAATATTGCTTTGTACCACACTAGTGAGGCCACACTTGGAGAATAGAATAGAATAGAATAGTTGAACTTTGGAGGTCTTCTAGTCCAACCCCCTGCCTAGATAGGAAACCCTACATCACTCCAGACAAATGGTTATCCCACATCTTTTTAAAAACTTCCAGTGTTGGAGCATTCACAATTTCTGGAGGCAAGTTGTTCCACTGATTAATTGTTCCGTCAGGAAATTTCTCATTAGTTTTAAGTTGCTTCTCTCCTTGATTCGTTTCCACCCCTTGTTTCTTGTCCTGCCCTCGGGTGCTTTGGAGAATAGCTTGACTCCCTCTTCTTTGTGGCTGCCCCTGAGATATTGGAACACTGCTATCGTGTCTTCCCTAGTCCTTCTTTTCATTAGACTAGATATACCCAGTTCCTGCAACCGTTCTTCATATGTTTTAGCCTCCAGTCCCCTAATCATCTTTATTGCTCTTCTCTGCACTCTTTCTAGAGTCTCAACATCTTTTTTACATCGTGGTGACCAAAACTGGATGCGGTATTCCAAGTGTGGCCTTACCAAGGCATTATAAAGTGGTATTAACACTTCACGTAATCTTGATTCTATCCTTCTGTTTATGCAGCCGAGAACTGTGTTGGCTTTTCTGGTAGCTGCAGCACACTGCTGGCTCATATTTAGATGGTTGTCCACTAGGACTCCGAGATCCAAATTTTGTGTACAGGTCTGATTACCACGATACAAAAAATGGTGCTGAGACCCCAGAAAATATGCAAAGAAGAACAACAAAGATCATAAAAGGTCTGGCGGCTAAATCATAGGATGAACGATTACGGGAGCAAAGTATGTCTGTGCTAAGGAAGAGAAGGATTCAGGGGGAATGTGACAACTGTCCTCCAATACTTGAAGAGGGCACAGAGAAGAGGGCTATTCTCCAAAGCACCTGATGGCAGGACAAGAAGAAATGTGTGGAGGCTTGTTAAAGAAAGATCTAACCTAGAAGTAAGGAGAAATTTTCTGACAGTAACAACAATTAACCAATGGAACAGCTTGCCTCCATCACTAGAGGTATTTTTTTGTTTAATTGACAACAACTGACTGGGATGATATATGGTTTCCTACCTTGAGCAGAGGGTTGGACTAGAAGACCTCCAAGGCCCCTTCTAGCTCAATGAGTCTATTTGATTAGGGTCAGTGGGGTTTTCTTCTAAGCAGGGTTTTCCCCCAAAGGGGCTTGCAACAATTCTGAACTGCAATTTTTAAGAAATATTAAACACTGAAACAGTGATTTGGAGTACAATCTCTAACAATAAAAGCATAAACAGCGGGAGCAGCGGTGGGCTGCTGGGGGTTTGCAGGGGTTCAGGACAGCCCCTAGCTATGATTCTGTGCAGTTAGGAGAACTCCCAAATCTCACTCCTGGCTGGCCCCGCTCACCCCATCCCACCCCTCTCAGGAGTCCCCACGTGGCCCATTTTGGATGCAGGTAAGGGCAGGGCGCACACAAAGGCTCAGGGAGGATGAAAAACAGGCTTCCCAGAAGTTTGGGAAGGCTGGAAATTGGCCCGTTTTCAGCTTCCAGAGAACCTGCGGAGCCTGGGGAGGCCATTTTCATCTTCCTGGAGGCTCAATGAAATCCTCCAGAGCCCGGGGAGGACAAAGCCACAAACCCCACCGTGGTGCAGGAGGCCGACTAGGCCACGCCCACCATGGCCACACCCACCCAGCAACTGGGCAGAGAACCCTTTGCTAAAATTGTTGAAGCCCACCCCTGAGTAGGTGGACCCATTAGAAAAGCTTCCCTGTAATATGTGCATGTAAATTATGAAGCTATTTAAAGATGATTGAGAATTAAGAAAATACAAGATAGGAATCATATCTATGCCACGCAGAGAGAATACCACAACATGGAGGCCACCACAAAGAGAGCATTCTGCTATGCAACTACTCACCATACCTCAACATGGGAGTCAATGACTTAGGACCTACAAAGATCATCTTCTGATAATAAAACAGAAACATAAGAACTGGTATAGTCCTAAGCCATGAAGATCTTAAAATCAGCATCTTAAATCTAAATATTCAGGTTCTCAGTCTTCTAATTCAAAACTGTCCACCTTCTCCACTGGAACTGAGGCACCAGCCAGTATGAATTAAAAATTCCTTTATTGTGGTGGTTGATGATCCTGATATCATTATCATCATTGTCATCGTCATCATTATTATCTACTCACAACAATGTGAATTCACACTGCCAGTTCTTCAGCTGGTATTGGCCTCCATACTACACTGAATTCTTCCCAAACTTAGGAGGTTGTAATATATTAGCGTAATATATGTGTGGATCTAAGCAGTGTGGCTTTTTGTAATTGACAGATGGAAATTTTGTCAATGACAGATTTTCTAAATGCCATCCAAGATTTTTTTGGTATGGCATCTAATATTCCAATAACTACTGAGACCATCATGGCTGGTTTATGTCATAATCTCTCAACTCCAATTTTTCAAATTTGATACTTTGTGATCCTTTCCAATTCTTTGTCTATCCATTGATATTGCCACACCAATTGTTCACTTTCTACTTTTCAACCATAATTAAATCTGGTCTGTTATGAGCTAAGACTTTGTCCCATCTGTATTTGAAAATCTCACAATATTGTAACCTGCACCTTCTCGACCACTTTTATAACTCTGTGTTCCCACCTACTTTTCAGTAGTGCCATGTGACGTTTCTTACAGATGTTCCATTGAATCATTTTGTGTCTGCGTTGTGTTGATGTTTATAATCATTTTGTGTGATATTCCCACATGAGTAGATGATGTATTGTTTTTTTAACCTTCTTTGCACAATCTGTACTTTGAATCATTCAACAATTTTTCAAGTTCTTGTCTTGATTGCATTAGTTTGAATTGCTTGCTCTTGTGCAGACAAAATCAGGCCTTCTGTTTCTTTTCTTTAATGTTCCAGTTATAAGACATTGCCATCCACTTTCCCCCATTTTTTGTAGAAATTGAACATCAATTCTTTTTCTTGCCACCATTATCATCATCATCATCATCACCAATCACCACCATCAACTTCCAGAACATCTCTTTGGTCAGGGAGAAATTTCTAAGAATCTCTAAGAATTCTATTCACCCAAATTAATTGTGCTCAGTGTGAAATATGATCCTATTCTCTCTGGGCAGCTGTCATCTACCATGTCTGTGACTTGGTTTAATTCTTGACTAGCTGGGTATTTCACCATTGCTCCCATACAATTCTGCCACTTTGCATGTCTTTCAAACCCTATTGGATGGTTCCTATTTCAGCCCTGAGGTTCTTCTAGTACAAGGGTCTTCAAACTTGACAGCTTTAAGACTTGTGGACTTCAACTCCCAGGATTCCCCCCCCCAGTCATATTAGCTCAGGAATTCTGGGAGTTGAAGTCCACACGTCTTAAACTTGCCAGGTTTGAAGACTCTTGTTCTAGTAAATAAAATGCACTCTTAAACAAGAGAAATCTATATTATTCAAGACTGAGAAACACATCAGGGAAGACTTTGCCATCTGGATGATCCCTAACGTATGGATTTCAATTCCCCAAATTTCCTAAGGTAGCAATAGCACTTAGACTTCTGTATCGCTTCACAGTGCTTTTATAGCCCTCTCTAAATGGTTTACAGAGTCAGCCTATTGCCCCCAACAGTCTGGGTCCTCATTTTACCCACCTCGGAAGGATGGAAGGCTGAGTCAACCTTGAGCCATTACGTGGCCATTTGCTAAGAATTCTGGGAGTTGATATTCTCATGTCTGAAGATTGAAAGTTATCCCTGTTGAGGCTTATGTGGGGAAAATATACTGCAGCTAAGGAAGATCTCTTAAGGAATAGAAAAGAAAAATCCTTCAAGGTGAGGAAAATAGAAACAAGTGTGAAAATATATCCCTATCATCCTTAACTTAATTCTGCCTATCTTGTTCTTCGGGGAGAAAAATGTAAAGATAACAGGAATAATTCAATGTTTTTGAGAAGCTGACACCAAAGGAACATCTTATACAGATTGTTCCATCACCAGCTTCTTTCCGGCAGAGAAGATCTAATCTCAGCATCTTCTGATCCTTTTCTATAGTTCATTACTTTCTAATCACTTCTAGCCCTTATCGAAAAGAAGCTCTGAGCCACTCTGACTGGAACAAATCCATAAATCAAAGTAAGAGAGGGCTTTAGCAGAATGCCTTCCCTTTCAGACTTCACCTACCTCTGAAAAACTACAGGGCGTGAAGTTTGTGTGTGTGTGTGAACCTCCTGTATTTCTCAGAACTCTGAAAACATTCAGTCAGACTCAGACCCTATAAATAAGGAATTTTCCAGCCCACTGCCCTCCAGTTCTGGTTGACTTTAGGCTTTCACTTCCCACAATTTCCAAGTCACCCACATGCTGGTTGAAGGTCTATGCAAGTCAAAGCCCATCTAAGGAGCACTAAGGTGGAAATCTCTTTAATAATAGAATTATGTTAGATTGAAGCAACACGGAAGTCACAGTAATAAATGAAACTTCAGTAATAGATTGCTGAATTGTTTTTGTTCATTCAATGAGGCCGCTCTAACTGAAAGCAATGTTGAGCTTTTCAATTAACCGACAAAGATACCCTAGAGGAATGGCAAAAGGGCTCCCTCTCCCTTCAATAAACTAAACCTTTGAACACTTTGGTGTTCTAGTAAAGGCACCAACCTAAAAACTGGGAGACTGTGAGTTCTAGTCTGGTTTTAGCCAGTTGGATAACCTTGGGACGGCTGTGCGGTCTCGGATGTAAGAGGTGATGGCAAACCACGTTGTCATCATTTATGAGTTTCCTTTCTTCTCTTGAGTGTCCCATTTCTGCCAGAATATTTTGTTGAGGCAACATTGCAGATTAATAGTAAAGTCAATGGAATTAATAATGGGTGGAGCAGGAAGGAAATATTGGGACTCTTGGTTCTCTTCTCAAAAGCTAATCCCTTTTCTCTCTCTTTTGCAACTAAACTGAGGAAGAGAGTGAAATTAAGTTCAAGACCACTCTGGTTTAGGGATAAAATGGCTGATTCATTGCACTTTTCAGCCCATCCTTTTGCCACTCCATCTGATCACTTTGTTCTTTTGAAATGTGGGTGAATCTCAAGAATTCTAGTGAGCTCAAGTCTGGCAATGAAAATTCTAGAAAGCTCTTGGTTTCTTCTTTGTTACTTTATTTTTAAACCCTGGAAGATGGTTTCTGTACTCCGCACCTTATTAATAACCTTCATGAAGAATAAACGACAGCACTTTATATTCAATGTTCTAATGGAGGGAATGGAGAAATAATTGCAACCATTGTGTCTCAAAGAGATTTTTACTTTTGATGGATTTTTTTTCTTGTTACTTCTTTGAATCCAAGAAGTTAAGGGATAATTAAACTGAAAGAAGGATCTCATGTGCTATTTTTGTGAGACTAGAGTATTTCCTTTTTACCCATCTCTTTCTGTTTAAAAGTTCTTCTCCTACCCGATCCATAACAATTGAGATAGTTTCTCTCAGATTTCATTAGACAAAGAAGAAAGATGGAATATAGTTGTTATGTCCTCGGGACTGACGCAAGTTTCCTATCAGGTCCGTCCATCCTGCGGGGGCGTTTGCAGCCCCCATTGGCTGGCTCCCTTCGACAGCCGGCTATAAAAGCCGGCTGCTAGGTCGAGCCAGCCGCTGTTCGCTGGAAGGTCCGCTTGTTAGCATGCAGACGCGACAGCCCCCTTTATTCCCTGAATAAAGCGTGTTATTGATATGCTCTGGTGTGGCCTCCCCTTTTTCTCGAACTATAACATTGGCGACGAGGATGGGATCTGGCCAACCAGCAGCAAATATCAAAAGAGCTGAAAACACACACCGAAACGCTGAACCGTAGCCGCGCCGTTGAGAGCTCGGTCAGTCGTAATTGCGGAAGTGAAAGTGGAGCGTGGAGCCGCTCAGTTAAAAAAGCTACGTGAGAAGTAGGGCACTGAGAACCTCAGCCACCCAGCATTAGAGCACAGAATTCAACCGCTGCTGTTCGGATTCTGTTGTTAGCGAAACTTCGGCACTGCGCTCACAGCCGCCAGAACACATTAGGCGTGCAATTTGAATAGCTGTCAGCACGACGCTACAGCTATAGCCGCCTACGCCCTTGTAAGGGTGCGAAATTCAAACTGAAGTCAGTTGCGGCGCTACAGCCATAGCCACATAGAGCGTGTAACCCAGAGAGATCCTCTAAGAGCTGAAGCAGCACTGCGAGCTGCAGTTGCCACACCTATCAGGGCCTTGTATTCCCAGTGAGATTGGTCAGTCTACCAACAGGCTGAACACCCAATATGAATTCAAATCCGGCGTTTCCACCATTTAAGCCAGATGAAGACAAGTGGGACTCTTACAGAAACCGCTTCAATCACTACCTTGATGCCATCGGTCTGGCCGACGCTACAGAGAACAGGAAGAAATCGTACTTCCTGAGTTACTGCGGGGCCACAGTATTCGATACCGCCACAGCGCTACTCGCCCCAAGAGAATTAAAGAACGTCCCTTAGTCCGAGCTGTTGGAGACACTCTCCAACCATTATTCCCCAAAGCCATCGCAGATAGCGAGACGTTTTGCCTTTCGTATGAGGAAACAAACAGATGGGGAATCTATCAATCAGTATATGGCCGCCCTGAGAACCGCAGCTCTCCACTGCGAATTTAAAAATTACCTAGACGACATGCTCCTGGATCAACTCGTCTGTGGAGTCAGAGATGTAAGGTTACAGAGGCGGTTGCTGGCCAGAAAAGATCTCAACCTCACCCAGGCGATCGAGGAAGCCTTGGCTGCAGAACTAGCGACCCAGTCGGCCGCTGAAATACAAGGAAGTGCAGCCAAACCCAGTCCGGTCACTGTTCATTCCGAGGAAGCAGTGAGCGAAGAAGACCCCACCGAACACTTAGAAGTGCATCGCCTCAAACCCTTCAAGCAGCCACAGGTAGGTGCTAGGCCTAAAAACGGCAACGTGCCTAAACACATCCTGTTGTGCCTCTCCTGTGGGGGGTCCCATGCCAGAACGACTTGCAGGTTCAGGAACGCCACCTGCAACAATTGCGACAAGAAAGGCCACATCGCCAGGGCCTGCCAGGCAATGCACGCAGCTCCACAAAAGTCATCGTCCCCTTACTCCCCTCCGGGGCCACCCAGGCAAGTAGAAAATTGTTATACGTGCTACCAAGCTAACCACACTTTTTTGACACCTAATAAAATTACCCTCTATATTCATTTAGAAGGTAAACCCTGTCTTATGGGAGTCGATACCGGGTCAGCGCTCTCGATCATCTCATGGAGCACACTTAAGAAAATATGACCCAGCCTGTCCAGGAAGCAACTCCAGAAGAGTCGTCTCACCTTGAGGGATTATCAAGGGAAGAATATTCCAGTACTCAGAACAGGCAAGTTCCTCATTAGATTCAAATCCTTTAAAGGCCATCTGCCTTTAGTGGTGGTAGATGGTGCCCTCCCTAGCCTTTTGGGGTTGGATTGGTTCCCCTATCTCGGCCTTAGCTTAACGGGAGTACATGCTGTCTCACCTTCCGATATCGACTCACTATTTTCAGACTATGCTGATGTGTTCAGCAATGAATTGGGTTGTTATAACGGTACGCCCATTTCCTTTTCGGTGGACCCCCAAGCAGTTCCCATCCGTTTAAAACCGCGCAGAGTACCATTTGCTCTGCGCGCTAAGCTGGATGCAGAACTGGACAAATTGCTCAAACAAGGGGTGATCGAGCCCACAGATTTTGCTAAATGGGAGACTCCAATTGTCACACCCCTTAAAAAAGATGGTAGTATCAGAATGTGTTCTGACTATAAAACCACAATTAACCGCTATCTACAGACTAGCGCATACCCAGTCCCAGTAATCCAACACTTACTACACACATTTGAGCCGGGAACCATATTCGCCAAGTTGGATATGTCACAGGCTTATCAGCAATTTCCTGTGGATAACCATACGGCCGAATTACAAACTATTGTCACCCACAGAGGGGCATTTCGATGCAAGTGCCTCCAATTTGGCATTAGCGTCGCCCCAGGAATCTTCCAGTCATTAATGGAATGGATACTGCAAGGCCTCCCTGGCGTAGTTCCGTACTTTGATGACATTTTGATTTCAGCCAGGGACAGGCCCCAACTTTTTCTCAGAGTCAGAGCGGTATTGGATAGGTTCAGGCAGCATGGCCTCAAACTAAAAAGGGAGAAGTGTGCCATCGCCACTAGGCAGGTGGACTTTCTTGGGTATAAAATAGACGCCTCTGGCATCCACCCGGTGGAGTCTGTTGGGTATATGGATACACCAACTAGGTTTGGGTGACTAAATATATAAACCTAGGTTTAAGTGTTTGTAGCTTTAAGCACCAAACTGCAATGTAATTAGATAATTAAGGGTGCGGTTGCAAGCAGCAATAAAAGGCAGTGAGAGTAACGTAACCCTTTCTGGTTACTGTCCTGGTTACTGATCCCTGTTCCTGGTTACTGGTTCCTGGTCTCTCTGCTATCTGCTGCCTGCTGTTTACTCCTGTATGAGACGACTGCTTGTTGGCTACTGTGATGGATACCGTTTCTACTGAACAAAAGGACTGTTTACTTGGTGAGCTGATATCCTGTGCATACTCAGCGTTGTCTTCGAGAGAAAGGTATCGGAAGGAGCAGATAAGGACATTGTACTGACTAGTTAATGGACTAGGTTTCTGAATGGATATATTGGATTACTGACATATGGACTGATTGACAATGCTTAAACTCTGAATGAATTAAATAACTATTTAAAACTACAAACAGTGTTTTTGTCTCCAGTGTGTGTATACTCTTGGGCCCAGCCTCTCTCTCATTTGGCTGCCTGGCTTGACTGCTGCTGTGCACTCTGCTTGGGGGTTTGTCCCCAAACACTAACATTGGTTATGGGCCCAGCAGTGTGCACAGTCTAACTAACCAGGTTATAGCAGAGAGAATTTGGTGTGAGTTGCACATTACTGTACAAACTGTTTGTTGCATAGTTATTTATCTGAAGAGCAATGGCACAAGTAAATTTGCCAAGTCTGTCCATGATATCCAGACTAGATGGAACAAACTATGTTTCATGGTCAATGAAATGTAGTTTACTGCTACGAAGAGAAGGTTTGTGGGACATAATAACAAACCCACCAGATGTATCTAACTTAGATCCTAATGTAGAAGAGGATGCCAAAAAGATACAAGACTATGAACGAAAGAATGAGCAGGCTTTATGCATCATAGGACTGACTCTCTCTGACCAGCAACTGATCCATATCCATGGAGAAGAAAATGCTGCAAACTGCTGGGAGAATCTCAGGAAGATTTATGTTCGAGACAGTGTAGGAGCTCATATCAATCTTACACGGAAGCTGTTTAGAACACATCTTGAGAAGAATGGAGACATGTTAACTCATTTAAACTGTATGAAAAGCATTTTTCAGGAATTACAAGAAAAAGAGCTTATCTTTAATGAGTTGCAACAAGTATACATTATACTGTCTTCTTTGGATCGAAGCTATGATGATTTTGTGACTGCTTTAGAAGTATTGCCTAAAGACAGTTTATCATTAACCGAGATTACCGGCAGGCTATTAGAAGAAGCCAGAAGAAGGTTTGAACGTGACCAGCTGAGGGAAGATAAACCTAATAAAGAAGAGAAATTATCTTCAAAGCATGAAAGAAACCAGCTATGTAAAGTAAAGCACCCGGAAGAAGAGAAGTTATCTTCGACGGCATACACAATTAAAAAGTGTTTTAATTGTGGAGGCAGAGGACATTTGGCAAGATTCTGCAGAAAAGGAAAAAGCCAGAATGTAAAGAAGCCAAAGAAATCCTTTGAACTAGCCACGTTTAGCAACTGTGATGTGAAGAATGATTTATGGGTGGTGGACAGTGGAGCATCCCACTGCATCACGAGAGATAAGACAAAGTTTATAAAAATGTCTACAAGCTCTCAGCATATATCACTCGCAAATGGCTGGCACCTCAAGGCCAAGGGTGAAGGTATTGCATACTGTCCATGTTTAAACCAGAATATAAAAATGTTGTATGTACCACAGTTAAAGATGAACTTACTTTCTGTAAGAGTATTGGATAAACTAGGTTATGTAGTTACATTTAAGGATAATAAGTGCATACTGGAAAAAGATAACAAAAGGGTAACTGCAGCTTTAAATGGAGCATTATATGTCTTACATGATAGTAAGAAAGGGGAGGCACAGACTGTATTTAACAATATAAAGCCTCATAATGAATGTATCCATTTATTGCATAGGCGTTTGGGGCATGTAAATTTTAAAATGCTAAAACGTACAGTAGAGTTATCTGAAGGAATAAGGTTAAAACCCTGTGATAAATATTTGCGTTGTAATGTCTGCTGTGAAGATAAGAGTAAAATATTGCCTGCAAATAGGCTAAATGGTTTCAAAACTAAAGAACCTTTAGAAGTAGTATTTGCAGACATTATAGGTCCAAAGAAACCCAGTATGGGGGGTGCTCGGTATATACTGAACATTGTGGACCATTACTCTAGATATGGGTTTTGCTACTTAATGAAAAGCAAAACTGAAACATATCAACATTTCTTCAACTGGTTAAAGTTTGCAGAAAGAAAGACTAAACGGCAACTGATAACCTTGGTGACAGATAATGGTACGGAATTTGTTAATAGCAAATTCCAGAATAGATTAAAAGTAGCTGGAATAGAGCACAAGAAATCTGCACCATACAGACCACAACACAACGCATTTATTGAGAGAAGAGGCCAAACACTACAGGCAATGGTTAGAACAATGTTAACTGATTCTGGATTACCTAATTCTGTGTGGGGGGAGGCTACAATGTGTGCCAATAACATATTGAACAACGTTGTTAACTCAACTACTGGTGAAATACCATTCACCACGTGGCATGGCAGGAAGCCTGATCTGAGTTACCTGCACACATTTGGTGCACCAGCATGGGTGCATATCCCTACACAACTCAGGCGTAAAGGGCAACACAGAGCTAAACAATTTTTCTTCGTTGGTTACCAAGCTAACCATAGGGCATATAGATTTTGGGAGAAAGGCACATCTAGGGTGTTATGTAGTGCCAATGCCCAATTTCTAGAGCACGTAGGATGGGATAAGTTAGAACAGGATAACAATAAAGAAGTGATTATTGAATCCTATAGAAATCCCATTAAGTATCCCTGTAACTTTAAAAATAAAGTAAAAAGAGAAATACAGGAAGAAATTGTGCCCATAGAGGAAGAAATAGAACCAATAGCTGAGCAAGATGAGAAACATGAACAGGTAGTAATTCAAAAAAGTCCTCATACAAGCCCTGTAATTCCCAGAAGAACTACACGAATATCTAGACCGCCTGATAGATACCAGGCTAACACAGTGTGCCAGGTTAATAAGGTTCCATGTACTGTGGATGAGATAAAAATGTATCCTCCTAAAGATAAGGAAAGTTGGTATGCAGCAATGAATAAGGAGTTGAAATCTTTAAAGGATATGAAAGTATATAAAAATGTGAGATTACCTGTTGATATAAAACCCATTGGCTGCAAATGGATTTTTAAGATAAAAACTGATAAAGATGGAAATATAATCCATAAGGCAAGATTAGTAGCCCAAGGTTTTAGACAAAGTGCCAATGACTATGATGAGGTATTTGCACCTAGTCTTAAAGCAGCAACATTAAGGGCAGCTTTAGTGTGGGCAGCAAGCAAGAAATATATAGTTAACCATTTAGATGTGGAAACTGCTTACTTGCACGCTCCATTAAAACATACTGTATATATGAAAAAGCCTAGTGGATTTAAAGGTGAAAACAATAATGATTGTTGGTTGTTAAAGAAGAGCCTCTATGGTCTTAAACAATCTGGCTATGAATGGAACCAGTATATTGTAAAGGAACTGAACAATATAGGGTTTAAAGCTGGTTTAGCCGATCCATGTCTGTTTAAAAGGGAGACAAATGGGAAAATATCATTATTATTATTGTTCACTGATGATATTGCCTTGATTACTGAGACTAATGATGAAGCAAATAAAATTATAGCATCATTAGGTAAGAAAATAAAAATCAAGCAATTAGGGGAGATAAAGAAATATCTAGGTTTGAATATAGTGAAAACACAGAACGGTTTTAAGATATCTCAGGAGGATAAGATATCTAAATTGCTAATAGATTATAAGATGGAACTTTGTAAGCCTGCAAAGACTCCAATGAGTCAGGATATTTGCAAAATGGATACTCAAAGTCCCAAGTTTGATAAGGTCATATATCAATCTTTGATTGGTAGCTTATCATACATTAGCAATTGGTCAAGGCCAGATATTGCTTATAGTATTAATCAGCTGGTAAGACATAATAATGATCCGCTTCAATGTCATTGGAATGCATTGAAGAGAATCTTAAGATATCTTAAAGGAACATTACACCATGCACTGTATTTAGAACCAAAAGGTGATCTCATATTGAGTGCTTATGCAGATGCTAGTTTTG
Organism: Pseudonaja textilis; assembly: GCF_900518735.1. The sequence continues at coordinate 1,989,486 of NW_020769348.1, forward strand.
CATCAGAAAGAGACACAAGAAAGTCGACTTCAGGAAAAGCCATAATGCTGGGTAAGACATTAATAGGTTGGAAGTCAATTAGACAACAGCATATAAGTTTGTCTACTATGGAGGCAGAATTCTCCTGTTTATCGCTATTATGTACTGAATTAATTATGTATAAACAAATGATGAATGATATGGGTATAACTGTAAATTATCCTGTAATTGTACATGAAGATAATCAGGCAGCAATTCAAATGGCCACAAATATTGCAGTAAAAACTAGGAGCAAGCATACAGATTTAAGGTATCTAAACGTTAGACAATCTGTACAGAGTAAATTGATACAGCTGGAGTACTGCATGTCGGAGGACAATATAGCTGATAATTTTACTAAAGCCCAAGGTGCCATTAAGCACCTAGAGAGTTGTGAAAAGTATGGGTTTAAATTGTAAAGGTATTATATATTTATATCACCCAAAAGGGGAGAATGTTGGGTATATGGATACACCAACTAGGTTTGGGTGACTAAATATATAAACCTAGGTTTAAGTGTTTGTAGCTTTAAGCACCAAACTGCAATGTAATTAGATAATTAAGGGTGCGGTTGCAAGCAGCAATAAAAGGCAGTGAGAGTAACGTAACCCTTTCTGGTTACTGTCCTGGTTACTGATCCCTGTTCCTGGTTACTGGTTCCTGGTCTCTCTGCTATCTGCTGCCTGCTGTTTACTCCTGTATGAGACGACTGCTTGTTGGCTACTGTGATGGATACTGTTTCTACTGAACAAAAGGACTGTTTACTTGGTGAGCTGATATCCTGTGCATACTCAGCGTTGTCTTCGAGAGAAAGGTATCGGAAGGAGCAGATAAGGACATTGTACTGACTAGTTAATGGACTAGGTTTCTGGATGGATATATTGGATTACTGACATATGGACTGATTGACAATGCTTAAACTCTGAATGAATTAAATAACTATTTAAAACTACAAACAGTGTTTTTGTCTCCAGTGTGTGTATACTCTTGGGCCCAGCCTCTCTCTCATTTGGCTGCCTGGCTTGACTGCTGCTGTGCACTCTGCTTGGGGGTTTGTCCCCAAACACTAACAGAGTCTAAAGTCAAAGCCATTCACGAGGCACCCACTCCGTCTTCCAAGTCAGAATTACAAGCTTTCCTGGGTTTGCTAAACTTCTATGCGTCGTTCCTACCCCACAAAGCGTCAGTAGCTGAACCGTTGCATAGACTTCTAGACAAAAACACTCCATGGCATTGGGGACCCAAAGAGGAATACGCCTTTAAGGCAGTCAAATCGCTACTCACTTCGGACGCTGTCCTAATACAATTTGACCAGCACCTTCCTCTAGTCTTAGCTGCAGATGCCTCACCTTTCGGGATTGGGGCTGTCTTAAGCCACAGACTTCCCAACGGCTCTGAAGCGCCAATCGCATTCTTTTCTAGAACCTTGTCAACAACCGAGCGTAATTATAGCCAAATTGACAAAGAGGCCCTAGCCGCCGTTGCTGCGGTCAAAAAATTCCATGAATTTCTTTTTGGCCACAACTTCGAACTTGTCACAGATCACAAACCACTGTTGGGGCTCCTCTCAGGAGAAAAAACAAACACCGCAAGTCTTGTCCCCCAGGATGACTAGGTGGACCCTATTCCTGGCGGCTTACTCGTACAAACTGGTTCACCGCCCAGGAAAAAACCTCAGCCACGCCGACGCCCTCAGCCGCTGCCCGTTGCCAGCACCCGTGGAGGACCCGGCCCCGGTCCATGCCATTTTCGATGCCAGTGAGTTCGACATCCCAGTCACCGCTGGCGACATCGCCCTCCACTCCAAAAAAGATAAACTTATCGCCCAGGTTCTGGACTGGGTACGGAGGGGGTGGCCGGGCAGTAATCTCTCAACTGAATTCTCACCGTTTAAAACCCGCCAGCAAGAACTTTCCAGTCTACAGGGCTGCCTGTTATGGGGGACCAGAGTTGTCATTCCAAAACCGCTGCGCACACCCGTCCTGAAGGCGTTACACGAGGGGCACCCTGGCATCGTCCGGATGAAAGCGTTGGCTCGGAGTTACGTCTGGTGGCCGGGCATGGACGACGAGATCACGAAATGGGTAAGCTCCTGCCGCCCCTGTCAAGAATCCAGGCCAGCACCACCGATCACCACCCCAACCAAATGGGAAAGTGCCAACGCACCGTGGTCACGGTTGCACGTTGACTTGGCCGGGCCCTTCCACGGCAAGACCTTCCTGGTGGTCGTGGATTCATTCTCCAAATGGATCGATGTGGCTCTCCTACCCACAACCACCACCCGAGCAATTGCCCAGGCTCTGACCCGCTTATTTGTTACACACGGTCTGCTTGACACCATAGTCTCAGACAATGGCCCCCAATTTACGTCCACAGAATTTAGCCGGTATGCCACCAACCTGGGCATCCGGCATATCCTAACGGCCCCTTTCCATCCCGCTAGCAATGGGTTGGCGGAGAGAGCCGTTAGGTCAGCAAAAGAGGCGTTGGCAAGATTCACTCAAGACGACTGGCACTCCAGACTCTCTTGCTTTCTTTTAAGCCAACACTCGACCCCATGTACTGTCACAAACAAGTCCCCAGCCGAATTACTGATGGGCAGACGTCTAAGGACAATGCTAGATAGACTGCATCCCCACTATTGCCCAGACACACCAATTGGTTCTAACACTAGGGTCAGGAGTTTTGTATTACAGGACCAAGTTTTTGTCAGGAACTATGCAGGTGATCCGCTGTGGGTATCTGGGGAGATCGTGGCCATCACCGGTCCAAGGTCATACCGCATCCAGTTGGGGGACGGGCGTATCTGGCGGAGGCATCTGGACCAGATAAGAAGTCGCCAGGGCGAACATGCCAACGCTGACCCAGGGACTCCAGTGACTCTCCAATCACCGCACCCGAATCCTAGCTGGGACCTCCAGAGTGACCAGTCTCCACCAGCCGAGTCGAGGGAACGGACAGTAGACCGGGACCGTCCTACAGAGTCATCAGCCATACCACCTGACGACACCACCGGGTTGCATGACAATGACAATTTAACAATCCAACCCGAGGACTGTGACCACTCCCAGACTCCAGACCGGACCCCAGATCGACCCTGTTGTCTGGCAAGGCCAGTTCCTGACTCCCAGAACTCTATGCCACTTTGTGCATCGCCAGAATTGCGCCGGTCGGGGTGCTCACACAAACCACCCGCGTACTTAAAGGACTATTCATGTTCGTATCTAGGGGGAAGGGGTGTTATGTCCTCGGGACTGATGCAAGTTTCCTATCAGGTCCGTCCATCCTGCGGGGGCGTTTGCAGCCCCCATTGGCTGGCTCCCTTCGACAGCCGGCTATAAAAGCCGGCTGCTAGGTCGAGCCAGCCGCTGTTCGCTGGAAGGTCCGCTTGTTAGCATGCAGACGCGACAGCCCCCTTTATTCCCTGAATAAAGCGTGTTATTGATATGCTCTGGTGTGGCCTCCCCTTTTTCTTGAACTATAACAATAGTCTTCAAAACAAGCAGTATACAAATTATGTTGCTGGACATTTTAATTAGCTGTCCAACAGATTTCTTCCAGCCAACCTTAGCTGTTCTTAAAAAACCAAGCAAGATCAGACCTGGGGCGGCGGCAGCAGAGGAGGAGGCACTAGGAGGCATTAACCAGTGATGGGATTCAGAAAAATTTACTACTGGTTCTGTGGGCGTGGCTTCATGGGCGTGGCTTGGGGACATGGCTTGTGGGGCATGGCAGGGAAAGGATAGTGCAAAATCTCCATTCCCTCCCCACCCCACTAACCTGCTTTCCAGCTCTGTTCTCCTGTGCAGGGCAACAAAAGAAGACCCAGCCAATCAGCTGAGACTCAGGAGGCAGAGAATAGATGTGGGCGGGGCCAGCCGGAGCTGACATTTGCTGGTTCACCAAACTACTCAAAATTTCTGCTACTGGTTCTCCAGAGCTGGTCAGAAACTGCTGAATACCACCTCTGCATTAAACTGAACTTAAAGGAGATTTTACTGCGATGGGAGTGCTATGATAGAAATCTCTCTCTCTTGGAATGAAAAATGGCCATTTCCAAAATATTGCAGAACAAAAACAGATGGATATGTTTGCAGCTTCAAACAAGCAATTAGCATCTTTCTTCCTCATTAAATCAAGACACAATAACAAAGAAGAGAAAAGGCAATAAGGAGGCTCTGCCTTAATGTATCCACTGATAAATGAGGTCCAAGGTAAACATGGCCAGTTTCCAAGATTCTGCAGCTAAACCCCTTGCTCGCTGCAATAAACCTGCCTATTCTGACTCTAAGGATGTTGCTTTCTTAGTTGTGGGCTGCTATAAAGAACTTGACATCAATCCTAGAAACTGGCTGCATAGTACACTAAAAAGCCAGGTGTATTTAAAGAGTCCCAATACTTGGGCAAACTCTAAACTGTGAACTTTAGGCAATAGATTGTGAAGCTGAAAGCAAACCTAAGAGGCCCAGGAAAGCTTCCATTACACACTTGTTCTGTCTTATCCCACCAATGCAGGACACAAACTAATTTATTGTATGCTGCTGAAAGTCCCTGTTTGAAGGAGATGGGCAGTTCAGGAATGTGAAATATAAATACATAAATTGTCTTAAATTATGGGGATGCTGGTATGGAATGGAATGAGAATAGAATAGAGTAGAGTAGAGTAGAGTAGAGTAGAGTAGAGTAGAGTAGAGTAGAATATTTACTGTCACTTTATATGTACACTAATCAGCATACATTAAAATGAAATTTCATTGTATTCAGCTCTCAAAAGATAACCATTATGTATATATACCCACATACACACACATATATGACACAGAGAAATACCACAGTCTAGTTCAGATGTATACATATACATGGTCAAAAAAAAAAAAAAAGGAAAAGGAAACCTCAAAGGGAAGAGCAGTGCCACCAATGACCAGGGAGGGGCTAGAAGAGCAAGAGCTCTTAAGACTTATATACCACTTCACAGTGCTTTACTGCCCTCTCTAAGCAGTTTACAGAGTCAGCATGACACCCCCAACAATACGGGTCCTCATTTTACCCACCTCAGAAGGATGGAAGACTGAGTCACTTTTTTAATTATTATTATTATTTATTTTTAATATAACAATTCCATCTTCAGTTGAACAATGTGTTGTCTGGGTACAAGTATCTTTTTTGAACAGTAATCAACATTTGCAACATCATTCATTACATCAATATTAATTCTACAATATTAAAATAGTAATATTCAACATATTTCTACAATATTAAATAGTAATATTCAACATATTAATCATAATTTTTGCTTATCTCTTTTAATACATCTTCTTTATTTTGTTTCCCTGTTTCTGACTTCCATTTTTGTTATTTAACCATTGATAAAATAAATCCCATGTCATATAATATTCAGTTTGGTCTTTCTCCTTAATTGCAAGTGTTAGTCTGTTCATTTCTGCACATTCTACGTCAACCTTGAAAGAGGGTGAGACTTGAACTGCTGGCAGTCGGCAGTTAGCAGAATTAGCCTGCAGTATTGAATTCTAACCACTCCGCCACCGCAGCTCTTAATCCCATTCCAGAGACTGCAAAGAGTTCTGCTTATGACCCCCTGCCTTCCAATCTAGAATCCACATGTAAGGGAATGTCCAAAACACATATTTAGCAGATAACCCTACAAATGTCATATATCCTACTCAGTTTATCTTTTTGACTACAGGCAGTTACAAACAGTTCGTTTAGTGACTGTTCAAAGTTACAACAGCCCTGAAAAAAGTGACTTATGACCATTTTTCATATTTATGACCTTTGCAGCATCCCCATAATCATGGGATCAAAATTCAACATTGGCAACTGAGTCATATTTATGAAGGTTGCAGTGTCCCAGGATCATGTGAGCATCTTGTGTAACTTTCTGACAAGCAAAGTCAATGGGGAAGCCAGATTCATTTAACAATTGTGTTACTAACGTAATAACTGCAGTGATTCACTTAACAACTATGGTAAGAATGGTTGTAAAATGGGGCAAATCTCACTTAACAAATGTCTCATATAGCAACAGAAATTTTATGCACAGTGGCAGTCAAACTAACCTGTATTTAGGTATGGTGTGTCTTTTGTGCCTTTTTTTTTAATTTGCTACAAAGTCAAGATGCCGTTGCTTAATTTATTCCTGCAACAAAAGGACAAAATCAACAATAAACAAGAGCCTAATCAAGGAACAACCAAGAAGAAAACAACACACTCACTTGTACAAGCCACTATATAAACAGAGAGCAAACCCCTCTCCCTTCTAGCACTGATGATGTTACCTAGTTGGGTAATGAAGCATCTCTAAGAAAACAACAAAGCTCAGAGAGCACCCAAGACCCCACAGTTCAACCCTGAGCTACAAATATTCTCTTCTAATGATTAAAAACTACTCAATTGAGCCACTGCTCCAAATTCCCTTGGTGAGATCCATAGACAGGACAAGGCAAGGCAAGGCAAGAAGCAAGGAGAGAGGCAACCTAGAACTAAGGAGAAATTTCCTGAGAGTTAGGACAATTAATCAGTGGAGCAACTTGCCTGCAGAAGTTGTGGATGCTCCAACACTGGAGGTTTTTAAGAAGACAACAATTTGTCTGAAGTGGTGTAGGGTTTCCTGCCTGAGCAGGGGGTTGGACTAGAAGACCTTCAAGGTCCCTTCCAACTCTATTATTCTGTCAAGTAAGGACTTGTGGCTTGGTCTTCAAGGTTTTTAAGGAGAGATTGGTCAAGTGGATAACCATTTGTCCGAAATGCTATAGAGTTTCCTGCTTGAGCAGGAGTTGGCTAGAAGACCTCCAAGATCCCTTCCAACTTTCTTAGTCTGTCTTTCCAGTTCTCTCCCCGCCAACCATTTAAATATTCTATTGCACTAGTTTTAGTTTGAGTAGCTTCTTATCCTTCCCAGACAATGCTTCTTTGGTCTCATAGTAACCCCAAGCAGACATGGTGTCATGGGAATGATATTCTCCTAGCACAAGATTTGGGTCCATCCTTGAAGATTTCTGGCAGAGCAAGAAAGGTGACTCAGGAGCAGAAAACTAAAAGGGTGCCGAATTGTGAGTCAGGCAAAGTTATGAAAGCAACACTTCTAAAATTCGTGCTTTAATGCAAGATGCTGAACTAGCTAATACCAGCGGAGCGAGGAAAGTGGCTGATGTGACTCATCTAAATTTACTCCTGGTTTAATCTCCTGATTCAGCCCTTTGATGCCCACCAGCGAGAAATGCATTCTGCTCCCTCCAGCTGGCTATCTTTCCACTAGCACTGAGCTGTGACTTTCATTCCACTTTTTGCTTATTTGTGCTTTCTTAAAAAGAAAAAAAAAACCTTTTTGCTTAGCACATGAAATGCGAGCACATGAGTCAGCACAGCGAACCTGCAAATCATAACTCTGCAGAAGAAAGGATGTTGGATTCCATTGTTCTGGAAGGAAATTTCCAAATTCAGGAACACAAAAACGTTAAATGTGTTTGCTTTGCTGGATTATGATTTTTTTTTCCTCTTTTTTTTAATCTAGAGGCTTTAAAGTCTGGGGAATCGGGCGGCATACAAATGTTTTCAATAAAAATATAATAAATAATAAATAAATGCACTAATGAAAATGTTCACAGCCCCTTGAAACAAAGCACAGGGCTTCTTCCTTTAAAAATCAGCTTTATTTTCAGCATTTTGTGTCATTCACTCCAAAATCTCTACATAACTTAAAAAGGAAGATAGTCCGGGTAATCCTCGGCTTGTAACAGTTGGCTTAGTGACTGTTCAAAGTTACGACGTCACTGAAAAAAATTGACTTATGACCATTTATCATACCTATGACCACTATCCCCATGGTCACGTGATTTACATTCAGATGCTTGGCAACTGACTCACATTTATGATTCTTGGAGTGTCCTATGGTCATGGGATCACCTTTTACAACCTTCTGACAAGCAACATTAGTGAGGAAACCAGATTCACTTAACAATCGTGTTAATTGCAATTGCAATGATTCCCTTAACAAACGTGGCAAGAAAAATTGTAAAATGGGGCAAACTTAACAAACTTCTCATTTAGCAACCTAAATTTTGGGCTCAATTTTGGGCATAGGTTGAGGACTACATGTCCTCAACCTACATGCTCCTTTAAAAATATTATAAAATCAGAATGGCAACTGACCTGGAATGAATATGTCGTACAAATTGTTTGTGAGTTGCCACAATTGCATTTCATTTTCTTTCTGGATATCTTCATGACAATTATCCGTTGCAGATCAGTCAAAGCTAACCCCCCAAAATGGAATTGAAATCTATATGTCTTAAAGCTGCCAAGTTTGAGAAACAATGAGCTAGCATAGGAATAGGAATAGGAGTAGGAATAGGAATAATAGGAATAGGAATAATAATAATAGGAATAGGAATAATAATAGGAATAGGAATAATAATAGGAATAGGAATAGAATAGAGCTGGAAAGAACTTTGGAGGACTTCTCCTTCTCAAGCACAAGAACCTGTTGTGGCTCCAGGCTTGGATTCAGCTCCTGTGACTGATATGAGTTCAAGTGAGGAGGTCATGGCAGAAAAATATGAGCCGGCATGGCTCAGTGATTGGACTGGTAACCAGGATGAGGAGATGGACGTGACAAAGGACGACAGACCTGATGTATTAGAATTGTCAGGACCTTTGACCTCCTCTGGTTCCTTATCTGATCAACAGCCGGGAATGGCTGACAGGGAAGTTTTGAGAGAGTCTTCTAGTGGAGATGAGAACTTGGAAAATTTGTGGTTAAATGTAAAAAAACAGAAGATGGTTGAGAAGGCAAAATCAGCTGGAGCAAATGAGGAGAGCGAGTCAGTAAATTAGCACGTTGCCTCAATGAGTATAAAAGGACACAGCTGGGCTGGTACATTTTGCCAGGAACAAAGTGACTATTTGAGTGAGGATGTTACAGCAAGAAGCTCTGAGGCTGGAGATTTATTGCCAGGACTGGTTTGCCAGACAGAATAAAGATTTATGCTGTGGTTTCTGCCAGCCGTTATCTTGTAAGACTTCTTTCCGTTTGATTTAATTGTGAAACAGCTGTTTTCTGTTTTGTTCGTTTGAATTTTGAAGGGGAGTCATAACAAGAACCTATACTATTTCAGATAAGTGGCTGCTTAGACTCTTCTTCAAAACCCCCAGTGATGGAGTCCCCATGATTTTTGAAGGCAAGTTGTTCCACTGGTTAACTGTCTTCACTGTTAGGAAGTTTCTCCTTAATTCCAGGTTGCTTCTCCCTTTGATTAGTTTCCAACCATTTTCTTGTCTTGCCTTCTGGTACTTTGGAGAATAATTTGACCCCCTCCTCTTTAGATATTCAGATTAACAGAGTTGGAAGGGATCTTGTAGGTCATCTAGTCCACACACCCCCAACCAAGCAGGACAGATAGCAGTCCAATCTCTTCTTGAAAATCTCAAGTCCCACAACTTCTGAAGGCAACTTCTGTTCCACTGGTTGATTGTTCTCACTGTCAGAAAATTTCTCCTTATTTCCAGGTTGAATCTCTCCTTGTTCTGTTTCCACCCATTATTCCTTGTCTGGCCTTCAGGTGCTTTGGATAATAGCTTGTCCCCTTCCTCTCGGTGGCAGCCCCTCAAATATTGGAAGACTGCTATCCTGTCTCCCCTGGTCCTTCTCTTCATTAGACTAGTCATGCCCAGTTCCTGTAACCTTTCTTCATATGTTTTAGCCTCCAGTCCCCTAATCATCCTGGTTGCTCTTCTCTGCACTCTTTCTAGAGTCTCAACATCTTTTTTATAGTGTGGTGACCAAAACTGAATGCAGTACTCTAGGTGTGGTCTTACTAAGGCTTTATAGAGTGGTATTAGTACCTCCCTTGATCTCGATTGTATCCCTTTGTGGCAGCCCCTCAAATACTAAAATACTGCTATCATGTCACCCCTAATTCTTCTTTTCTTTAGTCTAGCCAAACACAAATCCTGTAGTGCAAGGGGCTTAAGTAGTAATCTACATTTCCTATCTATGGGACCCTTATTTGTCACTTTACAGCTCATATTGCCTGGGGGATTATGGTGTTAAAATTGTCAAGGTTGAGAAACACTGTACTACAACATCATCTCATTTATTACGAGCTCGCATACCCAGCTTACATCTGGGCCAGCTAAGCACCATAGACAAACACACTAAAACCTAAGGGTGGTACAAGCAACAGGTTAAATTCGCATTAAAAAAAGTATGTTTGCTGTGTTCTCAATATGTTTGCTGTGCTATTCTCAAACAAATTAACCACTTGATGGCTTAAGGAGATCATTCAATCAGCTAAATCAATGCTTGGATTTATGCAGTATGCTGAACCACAAACTGCCAAGCCCAGCAGTGTCTGCAAGGCAGTCAAAACAGGCAATACGGCAGTTGTCGCATCACTGTTGAATCCTTGCCTCTTTGTGCATGTGTGCAAGGTCAATGCCTGGACAAAAAGGGTGGAGCATGGACTGCAATACCTTCTTGCATACATACGGACATACACACACTGTGCATACTGGTGACTCTAATCCAATTTCACCTTGATGAATGCATTATGCCATCTCAACCAAATCATAGATTACTCCATACTGGAATGGGATTGTAACTTTAGGAGTTTTGTTTTCTTTTGAGATGTCACTTTGTTCATTTTTCTGAGGTTTTGTTACATGCTATAATTTTTTAGGAACTCTGTTTTATTTCATGTTGCTGTTATTCATTTTCAACCATTCATGTGAAAATGCTAAAGATTCTCTCTCTCTCTCTCTCTTCCTCCCTCCCCCCATCCCCAAAGTTTTGTTCTAGATCCTTAGAACACCTTATCTTTTAAAGAGGAAATGCTAGGAATCCAAACTAAGACTTTGCACAAAGAACAGAAAGTATGCAAGTAAGTTATGATTTTCTGCTTATTCACAATAATTCTAGGGAAGGCCCTATCTTGCAAATATTACTGAAATATTACTGCAGATGTCTTGCAAACTGATTTCCTAAAATTCAATGCTAGCTACTTTTAAAAAGAAACTGGAAATACTGTTTTTATCCCCAGTAGCATGGATAACAATTACTTTCCTGCAAAAGATGGACTTCCTTCCCTCCTTCCCTCCCTTTTCAAATTCCTTTCCATTTTTCAAAGAACTGATGAAATATGCCCTTAATTTTCTATAAGTGAATGCAGTGACAGCCATTAAAGGAAATCAGATGCCCAATAATTCATGTGGTTCTTTTTAGTGGTGCAATAACAAATCAGAATTTTCCCAGGAAGTTTCATGTGTGTTTGTGTACACGCGCATGTGTGGGTATAGTGTGGGTATAGCATGCCCAGGATGATCCTACAGTTTATCCCAGAGTCTAGCCATCAAATAGCTTGGAACTAAAACATTATCACCCAAAAGAAGGCTGCTGAATTTAAGATGCAACCATCTTTTACATTGGTCTCCTTGTCTGGAATTGCTACAAGTTGTGGATTGACAACATTGAAATGTTATTCTCTCATGTAGTACTGAAGAATGATGGGAGAAGCTTGAGGATAGAAACAAGTCATTCATTCATTCATTTTTTATATATAGATTTTTTAAAACAGCCAAGTCCCAGTCACTCTGACTGTTTTATGATATAAAAAACTAGAACAATAAAGGATAAAAGATGGATACATCCAGAGGAAGAAATAGCAGAAACAAGTATTACAGCGGCTCACCAACCCCATCTACAAGCCTGGGGGAAACAGTATTTACCAGTGCCTTCCATTTCTTGACGTTGAAGAAGAAACATAAACAACTGTCATCCTGCCATCATCCTAGCTTTCTTTTCATATTGTGTTTCAGCTCTTTTTTCATAAACCTGAATTTTGCCAGATGAGGACCACACGTGTAATGTACCATAGTGCCAGAGGCGATGACTCTAGCCAAGAGTGAGTCTTTTGGGTGACACCAGAACTAAATCTTGGAGCATCTTCCTAGATAGTGATGAGGTTCCAGATGCATTTTTTAATTGATGGATTGTATTCATGCACTGCACATTCCTAGCCAAGCCAGCCTGTCAGAATTAAAAGTCCAGATCAATAATAATCAGAACAGAAAAGAAAACCAACTATCATAAAACATGAAAGCAAGCAATAATCCCAAAAAGAAAACCAAAATAACCAATATGTTGTCTTTTCATAAAAATCCAGGAAACAGACCCCCAAACACACAACAACTAAAGAAGGCAAGAAGTGGAAGATCAGGCTAACAAAGGAAAGTACTGGAAGTCTTCCCCAAAAGGTCCCAGTTATCATCTATGCCAAGCAATCCTTCTTCTCAGCCATCATACATGTTAGGAATAATAGAGATGGAAGGGACCTTGAAGATCTTCTAATATAGTCTAATGTCCTGCTCAAAAGGAGACCCTATTCTATTCCAGACAAATTGCTGTCCAATCTCCACTTAATAACCTCCAGTAATGAAACTCCCACAATTTCTGGAGGCAGGTCATTCCACTGATTAATTGTTCTAACTTTCAGGAAATTTTTCCTTAGTCCTAGCTTGGATCTCTCCTTGAAAAGTTTCCATCTATTAATCCTTGCCCTGCCTTCAGGTGCTTTGGTTTATCCCCCTTTTTGTGACAGCCCCTCAAATATTAGAAGGTTGCTATCATGTCACTCCCAGTCCTCCTCTTTGTTAAACTAAACGTACACAGTTCTTGGATGAAGAAGACCTTGGATAAAGATAGAATTTTCCAGGAAACAGAACAAAAGGAAAGGTGTTCCTTCAAGCAGACAAGGACCAAGGGAATTTGATATAATAATAATTTCCTTGAATTTAAGTCCAACATTTACTGGAAGTGATTGTAGAGGTGTCACATAAACCAGTTGGACAGAAGCCTGGAAACTACATTTTAGATCTTTTGCAGTTTCAGTGTTTTCTTCAAGGGCACGCCTACGTACACTGCATATCAATAATCTAACTTGGCTCTCATTGGCTATCATCAACATATGGCTATGGTTCTCCTCAGCATATTGATTGTTCCATCTCCATATCTGATGGTGAACTCCCCCCAGCAGTTTGATGTGGATAATGGAAAAACTCTGGAGAGAGAAGGGATCTCAGAGGAACACTATATAATGGCTTCTGTTTTGACAAGCAACTGTCTCCTAGTGACCCTACTTGAAATCTACTTAAGAGATGGAAATGAAACTCTTCTAAAAAGTGGGATAGCAATAACACTTAGAATAATATGCCACTTCATAGTGCTTATACAGCCCTCTCTAAGCAGTTTACAGTGTCAGCATATTGCCCTCAACAATCTGGGTCCTCATTTTACTGACCTCAAAAGGATGGAAGGCTGAGTCAACCTTGAGCCAATCAGAATCAAACTCTGGCAGTGGGCAGAGTTAATACTGCATTCTACCCACTGCACCACCAGAGCTCCTATGACCTTTTTTCATACTTATGACTGTTGCAGCATTCCCATGGTCATGTAATCAGATGGACATTTCTTCCAACACTTATTTACTTACTTACTTACTTACTTACTTACTTACTTACTTACTTACTTATTTACTTAACTTACTTATTTTATTGATTCTTCCTTTCCTTCCTTCCCTTCTTTCCTTCCTTTCTTCCTTCCTTCTTGCCTTCCCTCCCTCCCTCTCTTCCCTTCCTGCCTTTCCTTCCCTTCCTTTCTTTCTGCTTCTTTTCCTTCCTCCCTGCCTCCTTTTCCTCCCTCCCTCCCTCCCTTTCTTTCTTTCTTTCTTTCTTTCTTTCTTTCTTTCTTTCTTTCTTTCTTCCTTCCTTCCTTCCTTCCTTCCTTCTTCCCTTCCCCCCCTCCTCTCTCTTTCTTCCTTTCCTTCCTTCCTTTCCTTTCCTTTTCTCTCATTTCCTTTCCATCTTTCATTCCTTTTCCTTCCTTCCTTCCTTCTTTCCTTCCTTCCCTCCTTCCCTTCCCTTCCTACTTTTCCTTTCCTTCCTTTCTTTCTGTTTCTTTTCCTCCCTCCTTCCCTTCTTTATCTTCCTTCCTCCTTTGCTTTATCTCTTCCTTCTTCCCTCCCCTCCCTCCCTCCCTTTCCTTCTTTCCTTTCCCTTTCTCTCATTTCCGTTCCCTCTCTTTCATTTCTTTTCCTTCCTTCCTTTCTCCCTTCTTTCCTTCCCTCCCTCCCTTCCCTTCCTGCCTTTCCTTTCCTTCCTTCCTTTCTGTTTCTTTTCCTTCCTTTCTTCCTCCCTCCCTCCTTTTCCCCCCTCCCTCCCTTGCTTTCTTTCTTCCTTCTTCCCTCCCCTTCCCTCCCTCCCTTTATTTCTCTCCTTCTTTCCTTTCCTTTTCTCTCATTTCCTTTCCCTCTCTTTCCTTCCTTTTCCTTCCTTCCTTCCTTCCTTCCTTCCTTCCTTCCTTCCTTCCTTCCTTCCTTCCTTCCTTCCTTCCTTCCTTCCGCAAGAGGCAAGTAAATAAACCAGTCAGGGACTATGCCAAATATCAAGCCATGTTTGTCACCAAAACAATGGAACAAACCAAAGGGTTTCTTAAGCTGATTTCATTTCCAACTAATTAATGCAAGGAAACCAGCTGTTGAAGGCTGCCATGTGAAAAAGGCCTCTAATTCTTTTCCACAGGAATAAAGTCTTCCTGGGTTAGATTAAGATGTTATGTGCTTGACGAATAATATGCCTCTCTGGACCATTACATCTCTGTTTACTTCCAGTTATTCCAGTGAAGCCACGAAAGATGTTTCCCAGTTGTAATTATTATGAGAAAGGTAGAATACATCAGGGAAACAGGAGGACAATGAGAGGAATGAAAAGGGAAGAAAAAGGAGACGAGGAAAGAGATGGAAGAAAAAAGAGACAAGAGTGTCTTAAGATATAGTTTTTAAAAAGTCAAAATGGTACTCCCAGTGATGTGACTAAAACTTCAACTTTTGTTTATTTATTTCCCGCCTTTATTGTTTTGATAAATAATTCAAATAGGCTAACACACCTAATACTCCCTTCTTCCTGTTTTCCTCACAACAACCCAGTGAGGTAAGCTGGACTGGGCTGAGAGAAAGCAACTGGCCCAAAGTCACCCAGCCAGGTTTTATGTCTATCACATTGGCCATGACAGTGGAGGTAATCCTCCACTTACGACCCCAATAGGGCTCAGGATTTTTATTGCTAAGCAAGGTGGTTTTAAGTCAGTTGTACCCAATTTTGCAGCCTCTTTTGCTGCAGTAGTTAAGTAACTCATGCAGTCATGAAGTGAATTTGGCTCTCCCCACCCCACCTCCATTGACTTTGCTTGTCGGAAGCCATCTGGGAAGATCGTAAATAGTGATCACATGACCCCGGGATGCTGCAGCCATTTTAAGTACATGCCAGTGGCCAAGACCCTGAATGTTGATCACATGACTATGGAGATGCTGCAACAGTCGTAGGTGTGAAATCTGGTTGTAAGTCACTTTTTTCAGTGCCATTGCAACTTTGAAAAGTCACAACAAATAGTTGTAAGTCAAGAATGTGTGATGGAAGATTGTTTTTGACAGACATAAAAACAGGAAGAGCTTTCCTTGTATCACTGGGGCCTTCACCTTGAGGTTTTTGACCATGCAAAGAAAAATGCAAACTAAAATGAAGAAAGATAAAAATGATGTCTGTATAAAATATTACTCTCCAGAAACCTATTGGGATATACAAACAACTCAGGGGTGGTATTCTGCTGGTACCAGTTTGCACCTATTCGCTAGAACTAGTTGTTAACATTCTAAGCAGTTCGGAGAACCGTTAGAAGAATTTACTGGCCTAATCCTGTAAGGAAGGCAGGGAGGAAACATTCTGGTGTTTGCTTATAGATACTGCCTCTCTGTTAATCTTTATTACATTCTTGGCAGGACTAGACTTCCTGTCTCAGGAACGTCTCTGGAGTTTTTTTCCCTTTGATGGTATTTTGCTTGTGTGGAGTGGGACCATTCAAAGTTACAATGGCACTGAAAAAAGTCACTTATGACCATTTTTCACACTTACGACTGTTGCAGCATCCCCACGGTCTTGAGAGGCCAGGTGAGGAGATGTGTGCCTCAATGTGAGTGATACTGAGTTGGCCATATCCAGCCAATAACATGAGCACCAAGCCATATACACCCAGCCACATGACCACAAAGCCACACCCAGCACCTAAGCCATGTCCACAGAACCAGCTGTTAAAAAATTTGAATCCCACCCCTGAACCAACTGGAATATACGATATACAATACATCTCACCCTAATGGATGGACATGACCAAGTCATTTCTTTCTAGTTGTTGCTGGAGACCATTTCCCATTTCCACTTATTCTTTCTTTGTCTGGTTTTTCACTTTAATTGGACTTCAGAAAACAAGGTTGTTATCTGTAAGTGGGTCATACAATGGCCATCTTACTAATTGACTAGATTAGTACACATTAAAATGTCCAAACAGTCCAAGATGTAACTCTTGATCTTCAAGAAAAGTTATCTCATCAAATAACATGGCATCTCCCTTTAGTGCACTGTTTCCCAACTAGAGAACTTTAAGAAGTGTGGACTCAAACTCTCGAGGGAGTTCTGGGAGTTGAAGTCCACAAGTCTTAAAATTCCCATAGAAGAAGAACAGGCAGAGCCTGGGGGTGGAATCAAGTGAGAAATCTGCCTAGAATCATTAAGTTCCCACAAATCCAACCCCTCTTGAATTCTGTTGGCTCTAGCATCAATTTAGTAGTGACTAGATTCTTGTATATAGGCATGAGCAATAAATCATTTTAACTGCAACACTTAGGGACAAGTGTGTGGTCCCAGTTCTTCACACCTGACAGTACCCAAGGTTGAGAAGCACTGCTTTAGTACAAAAAGGACAAATGAAATTATGGGGAATAAGGAAGAAAACATGATCAGGCAGGGACATCAGTGTAAATATTTTTAATGTAGATTATATGTTACACAACATATATAACAAAGAAATGGGGCTAGTTTGATTTTTCTAATCTCCCACCCCAAATCCCATGGGCATGTCTATGTCCTCAACATCAGGGCATACTGTTGGAATTGTATTGGTTGGCCTGATAGATGATGTTTGTCAGAAGATTGAAAGAGGAAGTATTACATTCTTGGTTCTTGCTGATGTCCAAGGCTTTTGATATTGTTGATTATGATTTTTCCTATGATTCTTGGGAATTGGATGCATCCCAAAGATTAAAATAGCCATGGTGGCACAGTGGTTAGAATGCAGTATTGCAGGCTGATTCTGCTCATTGCCAGGAATTTGTTCCTGACTGACTCAAGGTTAACTCAGCCCTCCATCCTTCTGAAGTGGGTAAAATGAGGACCCAGATTGTTGGTGGCAATAGGCTGACAATCTAAATCACTTAGAGATGGCTGTAAATATTGTGGCCAGCTAGCTGCCAGCAGAGCTGGTGGCAGAGTCGGACGATGAGGTGGTTGGGGAAGAACTTGGCCTTGTTCTGGAGCTTGGGGAAGGCTCTGATGGATGCTCAATGATGGACACAGAGATACAGCCAGGGCCATCTGGCATTTCCCAGCCAGAGAGGCAGCTGCCTTTGGAGTCAGAGATGAGTGAGGAGGAAGAACAGCTGGGGCCTGTTCCAGATGTGCATATGTACAGAGCAGATAGAAGAGGTGAACAATGGAGGACAACGAGCTGGCTCAGGGAAACAAAAGAAAAGTGAATGCTGAATGGCTCGTCCCTGGCTGGGGAATAAACAGGAGGAAAGAGGAATGGTTTGGTTGTCGCAGACAACAGTTCACATTTCTGGAAAGTTTGCTCCTTGTGTGTTTTGTGCAACAAAGACTGCCTTGCCAGAACTGAGGTTTGTCTATTTCTCTGAACTGACTTAATCTGCCTCCAGGCTGAGAGCTCACAGCCTTGCATTTATCATAATGAGCTGAGAAGGACTATTGTTTCAGTTTAACTCCTTGCAGGACTCTTACCGGTGTCTTTCTGTTAGTGAATGCCATTAATTCCCAATATGTAAATAAAGAGGGGGGTTTTTTGTGTGGGGAGCCTGTTTCTTGCTTCTGTGAAGGCTGGGTCAGAACAGTAAAGCACTATGAAGTGGTATATTATTCTAAGTGCTATTACTATCCCTTCTCTAGCAAATAAATATCAGGAAGTCACTCTCTAGCGGGTAAAATGTATTGTGTATGGTTGAATCTGGAGAAGCAAATCTTTACTGGGAAAAAGCAAGTCCTTAGGGACAAGTGAAGTAGCTTTCGAAATCTAGAATGCTCTAATAGCAATAGTAAAGATTAATAGACTCTTGTGAGAACACCAGGGGATTTTAAAAAGAAAGAAAGAAATATCTGTTAGTGCCTGAAAAAGGCTTGAACCATTCAGTTTTCAACAAGGAGATAAAGCACAGGAAATTGGGGACAGGGAAAAACATTGGTGTTTAATTTAATCATGACTGCTATCTTTGGGCTCAAAGGCAAGTCATAGGGCCATCAGGAAGAACATTTTTCCATGCGAGAAACACAGAAGAAGGAGAAGCAATACAGAAAATCCCTCGACATATGAACACAATTAAGCCCAAACTTTCCACTGCTAAGTGAGACAGTCATTAAGTGAGTTTTGCCTCATTTTACGACCTTTCTTGCCATAGTTGTTAAGTGAATTGCTGCAGTTGTTAAGTTAGCAACACGGTTGCGAAGTGAATCTGATTCCCCATTGACTTTGCTTGTCAGAAGGTCGCAAGGGTAGGCTGCTATGGGTTCTCCCAAGTTCGGGAGAACCCGTACCTAATGTTATGGCTGGTTTGGAGAACCGCCAAATCCAACCCCTGGCTGGCCCTGCCCAACCCACTCTGCCCCTCCCAGCCTGCCCGCCCTTCCCAGGAGTCTCCACGCGGCCCGTTTTGGAGGTGAGGTAAATGCAGAGGCTCGAGGAGGACGAAAAATGGGCCTCCCGGGAGTTCCAGAAACCAGAAATGGGCCTGGGGGAGGGAGAAAAGGACCCCCCGACCATGATGCAGGAGGCTGACTAGGCCACGCCCACCATGGCCACACCCAGCCAGCAACTGGGCAGAGAGCCCATTGCTGAAATTTTTGAAGCCCATCCCTGAATATGAGTCAGTTGCCAAATGTTTGAATTTTGATCATATGACCATGGGGATCCTGCAACGGTAGTGTGGCGAAAAGGTTATAAGTCATTTTTTTTTTATGAATTTTGTTAAAGTTTTACAGTTTACCCAAAAAAACACAAATCGTGTTTACAATTTTGCAAAACATTGTAGCATCGGGTTTTTTCCATCTTCCATTATTCATATCTATGTACATTATTCATATTTACATTATATATTATCTATTATTCTTGTTATCTATCCAAGTACATAGATTCTCTCAAACCGTATAGAATTCTCTTTTTCCTTCTCTTGCAACTCCATAGTAAGCTTATTTATTTCCGCACAATCCGTACTTTTTTTAATTAACATATTATTTGTGGGATTACACTCCGCTTTCCAATCAAAATAAGGCATTTTTTTCAGTTGCTGTTGTAACTTTGTTTAGTCACTTAATGGATGGTTATAAGTCAAGGACTGCTTGTACAGTGAATGCTTCAAATAAGTGTGAATCTATAGGCTGGGTTCTGCGAAAAT
Organism: Pseudonaja textilis; assembly: GCF_900518735.1. The sequence continues at coordinate 2,009,084 of NW_020769348.1, forward strand.
TACTAACTAAAATAACTAAAGCTGCATGGAAACCCAACATTTAAATCTGCCCATTATAAAAAAAAACATACTTTAGGTCACCTCATCGAAGTAGAATATTAAGGAGGCATGAAAGGCCAGTAAGCTCAGAAAATGAGAATATGAATGTAAGATCCTTTGTGGGTTTGTATAGATTTTCTGCTGGAAAGTTCCACAGATGAATTTTAAACTCACCAAGGACCAACAATTTTGACTCGGAGGCAAAATCACATGCGATTATTATCTAGCTTTTCAACCTTGGTACCTTTAAGACAGATGAACATCAACTCCCAGAACTCCCCAGCCAGCATGCTTTAAAGACATTAAAGGTGATGATCGATATCTTGAATTGGACACAGATGTGGTTCGCTGGCAGCCTGTGCAGACGGCAGAGGAATTGGACAATGGGGAAGAACAGGGACCAGTCCAGGGGTCTGGAGAGGACTCATATGAAGGTCCTGCGTCTGATGCAGAGATGGGGCCAGGACCATCTGGGAGTTGTGTGCTGATTCCAGAGCCTCCAGAGTCTGGCAGCAGTGAGGCAGAGGAACAAGGGGAGCCTGTTCCCAGTGCGTGTGTGCACAGAGCTGCTAGAAGGCAAGAGCAGCTAAGACAAAAGGGGCAACTTGGAAGTAGGGCTTGGAGGTGATTGCCCCTCTCCTAGGGTATAAAGGAGGTGCAAAGGTGATGAAATATTTGCAGGAAGCAAAGTCTTTGCTCTGTTCGGATTAAACCTTGAAGCTCTGTGTGGACTTTGTACTTTGGTTGGTTTTTTACAGTTAATTTGGCACTTTAATTGTTGGCAGCAATTCAAAGAAGATAAAGGTGGGTGCTTATCTTGAGGGATTGTTTGGGACTTATTATGGTCTGGGAATGAATATAATTCCCAGCGTTGAAATAGAAAAAGACTTGTTTGGACTAAGCATGTGCTTAATTACGGTCTCTGAAAGCCTTGGTTAGAACAACAGAAGGAGATCAGTAACCAGTGCACTTTCACAATGCTGCATTCTGAACCAATTGTAGCTTCTGAATACTCTTTAAGGATAACCCCAAGTAGAGTGAATTGCAGTAATCTAATCAAGAGATGACCAGGTCGTGAGTGACTGAGCACTGGTCCTTGATTGTGTTGGATGAATAAGGATTCTCCTCCCTTTTGAAGACTCAAAACATTTAAAGATGGAAAACCAATCTGGAATCATCCAAATCGGCATCAATTTTTAACCATAAGTTCAAAAAAGGCTAAGGTTTTTTTATTTAAAAAAAATTATTGGTTTTTTAAAAACAAACATAAACAAATAAAACATAAAAACATCAAGCTATTTTCCATAGGTGTACATACAGTGTGCCGGTTGGTTTACAACTTGTTTTGTGCTTCCATTTCGTAGTCTTCAATTACAATTACATTACATATAATCTCATATTGTCAATCAAAAATTAAATACCTTAGTATCATTATTAATCAATCATTTGACTATACTTTTATTCATTCATTTTTACAAGATAACCATAATTTACTTAGTTTATTTTATAACAGTTCATATTATCATCCCAAATCTATCCTAGAATCATTTTGTAGATATAATAAGAAAGAAGTACATCTTTATATATTTATTATTTTCTAAAAGTCTACATATTTCATTACTGTACTTTATTGTCTAACCATTGATAGAAAAGATCCCAAATTTTATAAAATTGTTTATCCTCTTGTTCTCTAATTTCAAATGTCAATCTACTCATTTCAGCACATTCCAATATTTTCTTAATGATTTCCTCCTGTGATGGTATTTTCTCATTTTTCCAGTTTTTAGCAAATACAATCCTAGCCGCTGTTAATACATTTACAATCAGGTATTTCAAGTCTTTACTATAGATTTCAGGTAAAATTCCCAACACAAATATCTCTGGTTTCAAGTCTATACGTTTTTTGGTCATTTTTTCCAACCACATGTGGATTTTAGTCCAGTATTTTTTAGCATCCGCACAAGTCCACCACATATGGTAATATGAGCCAGGTGTCTGATGACATTTCCAACATTTTTCGGATTTATTCCTGAACATTCTTGTTATTATTGTCGGGGGGAAATGCCACCTGTAAAACATCTTATACAAATTTTCTTTATATGCTGTTGACATATCCAAAATTCTTCCCCCAAGCAATCATAGTTTCTTTAACTTGTTCTTCTTCTAGTTTAATTTCTAATAAATATCCATACAATTTTTTAATCACATTTTCATCAGTACCTGTCAAAATCTTATCTAAGTCAGTCAGTTTATCATAGAAACCTTCTATTTTAGAATCTTTATCATACCTTGAATGTATTTGTGCATATGGAAACCAATTCAACTTTATACCTTGTTCCTCTAATTTTTGCGTAGATTTAAGTTCACCCTTTTCATTCAATATTTCACCATATCTAACTGTTTGTTCCTTTTTGTATATTATAGCATACAAAAATGCTTCAATAGTCGATAACCAAACTGGAATTTTCAAATAACATTGTCTTTTAATCTTCTCCCAGTTTAACCACAGAGACTCCAGTATATAATGTCTTCTAAAATACTCCTGTGTTTTAGTTCCTTTGTACCATAAAAAAGCATGCCATCCCAACAACAAATCATGTCCTTCTAATGTCAACAATCTAGTATTTCTTAGTGTTATCCATTCCTTAACCCATATCAGATTTGTAGCTTGGTAGTACAACTCCCAATTAGGCAAACCAAATCCTCCTCTAATTCTAGCATCTTGCAAAAGTTTTAACTTTATTCTCGCTTTCTTATCTTGCCATATATATTTCAACACAATTTTATTTAAATCTTCAAAGTAGTCTTTTCCAAGCCTAATTGGAATTGTTTGAAACAAATAGAAAATTCTAGGTAATATATTCATCTTGATTGTTGAAATTCTCCCTATTAGTGACAGTTGTAAGTTTTCCCATTTCGCCAAATCTAGTGCTATCTGCTGTTTAAGTTTAATATAATTATTCTCTTTTAATGTACTACATCTTGCTGTCAAATATACCTTTCCATATGTCTCTATCTTTTCTATCAATTTTGATGCTGTTTCTAAAGGGTCTACTAAGATAAAAACCAGATCATCCGCAAATGCTTGCAGCTTAAATTCTTCCTTTTTGATTTTCATTCCTTTTATATTCTTTTCATCTCTAATATTTCTATTTAACACTTTCAAAGTTAACACAAACAGCAAAGGTGATAGTGTGCACCCTTGTCTTGTTCCTTTTCTTATATTAATAGAGTCTGTCAGTTCTCCCTCTACCTTTGCCGTTTGCTTATAGTATATAGCTTCTATTGCTTGAATAAATTTTCTAGCAAAACCCATCTGTTCCAACAGTAATAACATGAATCGCCAATTCACATTAGATGCCTTCTGTGCATCTAAAAATATCAGAGCCATTTGTTTTTCAGGATGTGCCTCGTAGTATTCCAAAGTATCCAAGATTACTCTCATATTGTCTTTAATTTGTCTCTTTGGCAGAAATCCATTTTGATCAGGATGGATAAAATTATTTAAATATTTTTTAAGTCTTTCTGCCAATATTGAAGCAAAGATTTTATAATCTGCATTTAGTAGAGAAATGGGCCTATAGTTCTTAATTTGTAATGGGTCGGCCTCCTCTTTTGGAATAAGTGTAATATAGGCTTCTGACCATGATTTAGCTATCTTCTTTAACATAACTTCATTCATAACTTCTAGCAATGGAAGATTCAACAATTCTTGTAATGTTTTATAAAATTCTGCCGGAAGTCCATCTGGGCCTGGTGCCTTTCCATTATTTTGCTTCTTGAGTGCTTCAGTTAACTCCGTCATCATTATATTGCTTTCTTTTTTCAGTCTCTTTAGGTATCTGAGGTAAATTAGCATTCTGTAAGTACTGCTTAACTCTTTCCTCATCGATATAGTCTTGCATATATAATAGTGGAAATAACCTTTTGTATGATGGACAGAGTAGAACAAATGAGAAATGCTTTGCACACAAAGCAAGTGTGGTGTGCACTTGGGCTCCCTCTGCTGGCACAGGGATGCCACTGTAGGTACCACTAAAACAAATTTACCAAAAGGGATGTGACTATGTTGATTTTTTTTCTTTTCTGTTTTAAAGGGGGAGATAATATAGAAACGATACCCTTGGATATTTTGCAAGACCAGGAAGTGAAAAAGAAAAAAGAAAACGGAGAAAGAACAAGGAAAGATTAGAATGATCTGCAGTTTTGAATATGAAGCAGCTCTGAAAATTAAGGGAATCTGTTTTTTCAAGATGACTGGATGATGGAAAGAGATGTCATCTTATTGGGAAAAGAGTCTCTTAACCATCCACCTTCTGGTTGATTACACAATCAGGTCTGCATGAATCTTCACAGAAAGGAAAGTCATTTCTAATCTTCTTGCCTGCTTGATCATATATCTACACTTCACAGAAAGCACAAGTCAACAGTGCACTTTACATATTACCAGCTGAGGGATGGCCACCTTGTCCATAAAATCATAGCATTGGAAGTGGCCACTTAGGTAAATAACTGGAGGAAGCCCAATTAAAGTATTTCTGATAGATACTGCCTTGCCTGTGTTTGAACACATCAAAATTCCCAAAGGTGCTTTTTCAAAAGGCAACTGACTTTGTTTTGTCCAGCCTCTTCATTAAATCATCTCAGAAGTCCAAAGTTCAACCAAACCTGGGAGCTCAGACAACCTATAGAGCCAGCTATGACCCCTACATAACCCCTACAACAGCCAATAGGATACACATTCTCCCACAGGAACAGGAAGCTCAAGTGCAAAGCTCAGAGAAGGTATTTTTAAAAACCTCACTCTCAACTCCATGTGGTCAGCTGCCCAGAATCAAACGTTCTTGGTGGTTCTGCTTCATCAATAAATGGACCATCTTTCCAATCAGCCTCCAGCTTCCATTTTGTCTCCAGTGCCTTTCTCCTGGCTTGGAATTGAACCAGATGGAAATTTCTTCTAACAGTGTTCCAAAGGCAGTCCAGCAGCTATGCAACCACACTACTGCAAAAATAAATCAGTGTGGGTTCCCATTGAGTATAGCCTGCACCTTCTCACCTGCACATAACAGTCCCCATGTACTTACATAGCCACTTAATTCCATTTAGCTATTGATTTGTGTTAGGAAATCAAATAATAAATAGGGATAGAAGCCAGGATACAATATAAAGAGTTTCTTCAATCTCTCTCTCTTTCTTTTCCTCTCCCTGATGCTTGATTTATGTATTTGTTTATTTACTGATAAGTCTAAGTGTTCCCTGCTGCATTTCACATATAATCTAGCAAATCCAAAGGATTTATTTCTGCTCCCCTGTGCAATTGATTAGAAAAGTCAATGTTTTACACAAAGGATTAAAAAGAGAAATATCTCTGAGCCTGATGAAATCTCCTTATAAAAAGCTATTATCTCCCACACTCTCAGGGCACAGAGAAAGCCTATGTTGTGTTTTGTCAAGCATATGGAAATTCATGAATGCTTAATATGTTTCATGTTACCAGCACGATGGCAATTATGGGAAAAGACTCTTTAATTTGCACAATGTAGTAATGGATTCTGGCACAAGGTCACTGCAAATTGTGACTTTTGGATTGAAAAGGCCTTTTTTTAAAAAAAATTAATTGTTTCATTCCTTCTATCCTGAAGCCTGTATAAATAGGATACATCAAATACAAGTTTTGATCTAATTATTGACTATGAAGCTTTCAAAAATAGCTCTTTCACTAATAGCAAAACGTTAATAGAAAAACACTAGGGATACTAACTCCTCTGAAAGCAAAGAGTCTGACCAGTCCAGTCCAGGATGAAAGCAAAGAATAAATAGTACAATACATCAATCTATCTAGATCATTTTTGTGATAATTCTGCATTAAAGGAGGCGTATTCATTGATAACATTTGAAAGCATCTCACTGGGGTTTTTTGACCTGGTTGTAAATTTTGAAGAGCAGAAGCAATTAAGACACTTGTCTAGTCAAGTCCTTCTGAAGAACCTATAGAGATCTTGTATGGAGGGAGGCTGGATGGGATGGAAAGGAGGGTAGGAAAGAAGAGGTGGAGGTGGAGGTGGAGGTGAAGGAGAAGGAGAAGAAGAAGGAGGAGGAGGAGGAGGAGGAGGAGGAGGAGGAGGAGGAGGAGGAGGAGGAGGAGGAGGAGGAGGAGGAGGA